>VZQC01009662.1:27304-75636 GCA_009823505.1 Rhizomys pruinosus | reverse complement strand
ATCACTTATTGTTAAAAAAAAATGAAAACAAAACAAAACAAAACAAAAAAGCAGAGAAAGATGCAGAAAAGTTATGGCAGTATGCATGATCTGGGATGGGTAGGGGTGGGGTGGGGGGAAGGGAAGGGGATATATGCCTGAACTGAATTGGAAAATGATGTATGAAATACACAAAGCATCAATAAAAATTAAAAAAAAAAAGAAAGGTGGCATCAGAAGTCTGAACCAAGAAAAAAAATGATTTTTAAGACAGATATGGTGGTACATACCTGTAATTGAAGCACTTGGGAAACAGAAGCAACA
This sequence comes from Rhizomys pruinosus, assembly GCA_009823505.1. Taxonomy (NCBI): domain Eukaryota; kingdom Metazoa; phylum Chordata; class Mammalia; order Rodentia; family Spalacidae; genus Rhizomys; species Rhizomys pruinosus. Next base: position 75,333 of record VZQC01009662.1, on the reverse strand, counting down.
GAACTGCTCCAAGTTCAAGACTAACCTGAGCTAGAAAGCAAGACATTGTTTCAAAACTCCATTAAGATCAAGTGAACTTTAAGAAACCCACAAAGCAGGCTTGAGAATCCAGTTCTCTTTCATTTGGCCAAACAAAGCACATGCAAACTCCAGTCCAAGGAAGTCTGATTTTAAACAAGATGCAAATTGCATCTAGTGTACATCTATAACATACATTGAATAAATTTGAATATAACCTATTTAATATGCCAGCCAAATTTGCATATGATCCAAGTAATTAACATTAAGACTATTATTTAATCATTATCCTAAAAAATCTCATTTTTACTGCTTACTTTTATACAGAACCATTATCATATCATTTAAATATTCACATTCACACAAACAAGTTCATGTGAAAATATCTTCCAGAAAATAACCAGAAGCATTTTTACTGATCAAGCTCTCCAGGTTTCTGACAGCTGGCCCTCTGGCAACTACAGCTTCATAGTTCCTCATGTGGGTACCTCTCTTACCATCCCAGAATTTCTCAAAGGCTTATAGGAAAAAATCCTACTGGGTTTTATTAATTCAACCATTTACCTAATGAATTTGAATATAAAGCCCTCTAGTTGTCTTACAAATAGCTGCTTAAGGAACCTCACACTATGCCCTGCTTGTGGTAGGACAGGTTGAAAGTATTACTGGATAATACAAATTAAAACTTTGTCAAGGCATTTAGAAGAAGGTCATATGGGCAAACCTTAGCCTGGGTTTAATGCTACATTTCACCTCTTTAATATTCTAGGATATAATTTGCTCTAAATTGACTCATAATCAAGAATACATCCTACTAGGTCTTTTCTTTCCAGAAATATTTGCATTAGAAAGAAATAGTTAGAACCTCTTCTTTGATAAGATTTGCCAAAGGAGTTTAAAGCTTTCCTTGAAGTACCCAGGCTTTTTGAGGCTCCTCTCTTCAAATCTTAGCTGATACCAAATGACCCGTTCAGTGTGTCTCAAGACCCAGAGTCTAGATTTGGTGGTCTTAGTTCTCTTTTCAGTATATGTGGTAAGATGCCACTTTCCAAGAGTAGACCAAAAAATGTTTAGTAAACAAGTGAGCTATTTATAAAGCAACCAGAGCTGCCCATACAAAAAGTGGAATCATAAAACTGGAAGATGTTCCTCATCTGGTAAAGTCACTGATTTTAGATGAATATAGGTTTCCATTAGAAAAATGTAAACAGTGAAATAAATGTGTATGTGAGTAATTCTAAAACATATTGTGTAAAAATGACATTTTTGTTAAATCAGGAAAAAGTAAAATGTTTTTACTACACGTTTTTTGAAGTAGGACATTATTACTATAGTTTCCATTTTAAACATTAAATATATGTCTAATTTTGATTTACCAATGTGTGTAGGAATGACATTTCTTTTTTTGTTTTGTTTTTGTTTGTTCCCTCTCCCCCCACCCCCCAGATACTGAAGGGTGTTTGGGTTTTGTTGTTGTTTATTTTTTATAAATTTTATTTATTTCCGTATGTGTATGAATGTATTGTCTGCATGCAAATCTGTGCACCCGTGATGTGCAACGCGACGGAGGTCAGAAGAGGGTGTCAGACTCCCCTGGAACTGGAGTTCTCCTGGAATTGGAGTTTCAGACGGTTCTCGGCCGCCATATGGGTGCTGGGGATCGAACCCGGGTCCTCTGCAAGAGCGGTCGGTGCTCTTAACCGCTAGGCCATCTTGTATTGATGTTTTGTGTATTTCATGCATCACTTTTCAGTTTGATTTAGACATATTCCCCTTTCCCTTCCCCCTACCCCACCCCAGTTCATGCATCCTGCCATACATGCCCTGCATCTTTCTCTCAGTCTTTTAAAAGTTTTTCTCTTCGAAGGTTTATGTTTTGGGCAGAATTTAACTATATCAGTCCTTCTGTTGTTGTGGTTCCCGCCCAATGACATTGCTCCAAAATATGCCTATATAAACATCATATATGTACCAGAATTATGTCCTCCAGGAATAAACTGCATGTTAAATCCAATATATGTTTAGGAGTTCACATTTTTCCCTTTAATTTTATATTACTCTAAGATATGAATATATACCTTCTACCCATATATATATATATATATTAATTACCATGTCTAAAAGTAAGTGGTAAGATAATTCTAGGGCTCATTAAGAGATTCACATTATAACATCACAGTTGCTTTCAGATAGAAAGAAATATAACAATAACATTGCTCAATTTGCCTTTCAATTGGGAAATTTTGTATAAGCATCCTCAAATGAGGGGAACCATTCCCCATTTGGTTTTTTGGAACTGTGTTACTTCACTTAGCGTAATGGCTGAGTTCCATCCATTTACCTGCAAAGTTCATGATGTCATCTTTCTTTACTGCAGCATAGAACTCTATTGTGTAGATGTACCACATTTTAGGAACAACATTCCTGAGGCCAAGTTAATCACATGCTTTGAGATCATTTAGAATTAGGCATCCAATATGTTTTCCTACTGTACATTGTAATTATTTAAATTAACTAGACTTTAAGAAAAAAACATCCAATGGAATTAACTTTTTTTTTTTTTTTTTGAGACAGGTCTCCCTATAGCCCCAGCTGGCCTGGAACTCTCTCTGTAGACGAGGCTGGCCTTGAACTCACAGAAATTGGCCTGCTTCTGCCTCCAAGTGCTGGGATTAAAGGCATGAGCCACAGCACCCAATGGAGTTAGCTCTTATAAATTAAACTGAAGCTTTCATCTTACAGCATGGTCCCTATTGTGACTGTGACACTCTTGATTCTGAAAAAAAAATGTATGTCTGTGAGAAATGGAGCAATAAAGTCTAAGAACAACACTAAAAGCTGTGACAATGTATCCCTCACCAATGTTGAAAACAGCATGGGTATATGTTGATCATGACTGTTTGTGGTTTTATTTGCTGTTCTGGGCCAATGGGTCATCAGAAAAATAACTTCTTCCCTCATAATCTCTAGTTAAAGATTCTTGGACATGAAATTCCTCATTCTTTCCCCACACCCTGACTAATGTGCTGAATAATGTTTATAAAAGGAGACTCTTTGTTCAGGAGAACACAACAGTTCAGGGAGAAATTAGAACTCCTCCAAAGAGATTAACTCCCTTTTGGTTAAACAACTCCAAGAGGCAGCTCTTCTTTAATGCAGCACTGATGCAAAAAATGAATATCAGGAAGTTAAAGACTTCAAGATTGAGAAAATTTCCTACATTCTTATCATTGCATTGACACAGAAAAAAAACACAGAATAGGCAAGAATATGTCACAGAATTTCCCTCTAAAGTTATCAGAGAATCCTTGAAATACAGGGTATATATTCTCTGTGACATTCCATGCTAAAAATTGTGTGAAGATGTGACTCTCAAAAATTCAAATAAAGTCATGCATGGTGGCTCATGCCCTTCATACCAGTAGCCTAGTTTACATAATGAATTCCAAGCCAGATAAGAATCCATAATGAGAGAGATGGCTCAGCAGTTAATAGTACTGGCTGCTCTTGCAGATGACCCTGGTTCAGTTCCCAGTACTCACATGGCAGCTAACAACCATTTGTAACTTCAGTTCCAGGAGATCTGACACCCTTTTCTGACCTCCACAGGAATTGCATGTCACAGGTGCACTTACATTAATCCAGGCAATACACTCATACACATAAAATAAAATTAATAAATAAAAAGTCAAATGAAAGCTTTAGAGTCACAGCAAAGGAGGTATCCATAAATATCTACTTATCTGGCAGAATTAAAACCATACCAGTATTTCTTTGCATAGACATTTCTTTTAAAAATTATTTTATTACACACAAATGATCTTTATATTTTTCTGAATTATACAACATCACAGTGTAACACTTTCTTTTACTTGTATGACAATTTAAAGGAACTAAGCTTAAATTTACTTCCCAAATAAGTAGAAGTCATAGTCCAGTCATATAGCTTTAAAGAGCAAAGTGTATATTGGGTAAAATTTATTTAGCAGGTATTCAACGCTGCCCAAGCTTTATCCACAAAGTATAGGATATTTTAAGGCTTAGTGAAATGTTTAGATTAGTTAAATTTAGGTGTAGGTTTTGGTGAAAATGGTAATACAATTGAACTAATTGGGAATATAAAATGTTAATTGTTTTATTTATAATTTGTATTGGGTTAAGGTACACAAATGGTCTCTATATTATTCTGAATTATACAACATCACACATTTAAAACACACATTCTTTTACTCGTAGACATTTAAAGGAACTAAGCTTAAATTTTCTTCCCAAATAAGTAGCATACAATCGATGAGAAACAGCTTTGGGTAAATTTAATGAAAGCTTATGCCTTGGCTTCCTGTTTGATGGTATGTGTAATACAACTTAGAGCATCTATAGGTCAAAACATTACAAAAACCTAAAAAAAAAAAAAAAAAAAAGAGGTGGTTGGGAGGTGGGTATAGTATTCCTTTCTGGGATACAAATGGAAAACTCTGTGTTCCAATCCTATTGATAAATTTTCAATTTTCGAAGATCTTGAAACAACAATTTGGAGGAGAAGTTCTATTATTTCCCACAGGTAAAATTACCAATCTAAATGCCATAAAACATACAACTTATGGCTGTGCAGGATGTGGGAAATGCCAGCAGAGAGAGTGACCCATCTGAACATTAAAGAAAGGAAACCTCAGACTGCCTGAGTCACAGACATGAGCATCTCTTCTTGAATAATATGGAGTTAACTGTTTATAATGGGCCCTAATGAAAGTTTACCTTCCAGATACTGAGAAACCTTCTACCCTCTCCCCTTTATAGGAAAAGAAAAACATGATGGTAATGAATCATTCCCTAACTGTAAATTAGAGCCAATTTTCTAGTGGTAATCGGTTCTTATAAAACAGTATATACTACCCTTTTTTAATTGACTGATAGGCCATGAGGAACTGTGAAAAGGATAATCCCTATCGAAGAGCCAAATTCAATAGTAAAGTGTTTATAAGTTGTGTATTAAGCAAAATATATTACTACAGAAAAGCTCTGACATCAGCAATGAATTATTCTGCCTAGGAGATGTTGGCTAGGGATTCAACCCCCCCCCAAATTATAAGGCCTTTGCCTATAAGTGGGATATATGCAAGGAGAAAGGCAGTAAGTCACTGTTGTCAAAGACCTGTGTGGAGCATGAAAAATGTTATGAGACATCACTTGCTAGCATAAAACTGGCCTCTGAAATCTAGAGAGCATTACCAAAGGCCACTAAAGCAATACAGCAAAATATTGTCTCTCCTGAGCAGGCAAGACTCCTCGTCAGAATCAGCTACACTCAACTACCTGGAGATATTGTGCTAACAGTGGCAGCCAAGTGTCTCTATATATATCCCAAATATAATTGGCTATATGCTCTCTCCTTGGAGGAATAACTCACAGTGGGATGCCACAAAGCTTATGTCCTCTAGTGGTTAGGAGATGTTATAAGCCACAATAAGAACTTGTCACCCTTTATAGAGAAACCACAGTTTGGGATTAGCATACCATCTAGGCATCTGTGTCTATGCTCACAGCTTAGCTTGACATAATAATTAGTACTGCTTAAATGCCTGTATCATCCAATTGCTTGTGCTTTGTTTGTATGATTAAAAAGGTATACTGGAAAAGCTGTCAACCCATGAGGGAAACAACCTGACAGACTGAGTCCAAAATGACAACTCCAAAGAAAGTTAGAACTGTTTTCTTCTCACCCACTATGTGCCCCTTTCCCAAAGCCCAGGGAACAAATGCAGAAAAGCAGGCTGGTAGATTGTAAGGGCTGTGGAGAGATAGGGGTGAATCATGAGACTACAGCAATATAGTCTGGACTCCTAATTGATCAACATGCCTGTGCATACAAGCTTCTCCAACTGGACTATGGGAACCTTGGCTTGTTCAAAATTTGGACATAGATACTTGCAAAATGCACCAATTACCTAACTCTACGGCAAACTGAGCAACATCAATGTTATCTGAAAACAACTGTGTTCTTATATTGTAGAATCCCTTAAAAATAAACAAATAATAATAATTTAAATTTTTATTTTATTTTTTTAATCTATGTCTATGAGTATATTGCCTGAATGTGTGTAAGTGCACTTGTGTCTTGTAATGCCAGTAGAAGTCAGAAGAGAGTGTCAGGTCCCCTAGAACTGAAGTTACAGCTGGTTGTTAGCCATTATATGGGTGCTGGGATTTGAACCTGGGTCTTCTGCAAGAGCAGTCAGTGCTGTTAACAACTGAGCCATCTCCCCAGTCCCTACATAGATAATTTTATGTACCATTATAGATTCATTCTGTGCTAATGACAATGCAGGGGTACACATACATACACACATAGAGACACACACACACATTTATCATGGTCTCTGACCTGACAGAATTTACTGTTCAATTATTAATTAAAATAACAAAAATGAAAATGTCTGAATATTCCAGATCAGCATAGATTCTTGCTGCTCATGGAGAAGACTACTCATGAGAGTTTCATGGATTCCAAATGTCATGCTCATCTACCAAGCATAGTGGTACATGCATTTAATCCCAGCACTCAGGAGGCAGAGGCAAGTGGATCTCTGTGAGATCAAGGGCAGCCTGGTCTACATAGTGAGTTCCAGGCCAGCTGGGTCTACAGGGAGACCCTGTCTCAAAACAAACGAATTAACAACAACAACAACAACAACAACAACAACAAAAAACAGACTTTTCTCCAGACCTCTCCATAGTGTTTTAAGATGTAATTGTTGTGCTGGGCCCAGATCTAGTTCCCATAGAAGCTAAGTGATTGTGAAGGAATGGAGCCAGGAAGAAGCAAACCAATGAATAGTCCTTCCTGACTGCTGAATTCTACTTACCACCAACTGCAAAATCGTGAGATAGTGACAGTGATACCAGAATAGGTCAGAAAGGAAAGGCAAGGGCTGGCTGCCTCCGCTCATGAGGGACGTCATAGCATGCCTCCTATGTCCATGACAATGTCTTCATCATTAGAGATAATGCAATAAGTAAAAGGCTGTGGTTAAACTTACGTGGATCATGAAACAAACCAAGAGTTATGAATCTGGAAAAAGGACTGGTAGGAATGGGGGTTGTATGGTGTCCCTCATTTGTGGATGCTAGCACCAATTTTCTCTTTAGAAGGCAAACTGGATAATTCCTTTTTATTTGTTTGTTTCTCAGTAAATATAATAATACCTGATGTTACTCATAAAAAAGTGAATCAATGCTAACCATCATGAGTTCCAATGAAAGGATCAGGGACCTTTGGTAGAAAAAATAGTAGTTGCTAGGCTTGGAAGCTATCCCTGATCCTCTGAGCACGCAAAGATCCCAAGTACCCATTTCCTCTGACTGGAAATACTCTGTCCAAGGAAAGAGAAAGCCCTGTAAGACCCAAGAGGCTAACAATACTTACAGGTTTTGGGAAATCTCATAAAGTTACAAAAGTCACATGGCTGTCTCCAAAGTATTACAAGCAGTGGTAGCTGCAGAGGAGAGAATGTCCAGTGTCGCTGGGGGAGTTCCAAGTGTGTAGCTCAATCCCCACACATGATGGAGTAAGCTTTGGCATGAAGTGTCTGCCCAAGACTCATCCATGCTCCTATAGGCAAGTCAAATATACTCATTAGTTCACCAAGTTAAATTTGGTTGGAATCATTTTTCTGGACTGACATCAATGTTCTATTTGGAGCAAAGAGACATTTGTTTTATGTCTCCCCAGGAAAGGTCATGGAACATTAGAAGTTGAATGGAATAAGGAAACATGAAAGTGTATACAAAAGTCCTGAGGTGGCTGTGAGATTAATGATTTTTGTGTGTGTTGGACTGAAGAGCAGAGAATTAAAGTGGAAATGAAGTTAAGGAGAGAAGTGTAATAGGGCATGTGGGCCACAGAGCTGACACTGGACTAGAAGCAACTGTGGGATGGAAATATCAGGACACAGACTTGAAGGATTAACAAGATCTGTCTATTCTGACAGAGAGGAAATAAATTTGATATTTGCACTGCTAAATAAACTAATTTTTTCAATATTTTCATTAGTTCTGAGAACATTCAAAGGAAGAACAAATTTGTGTTCAGAGCTCTGTTCCAAAGGAATCATCTACAGCTGGGAATGTCATTCAATGGTAGATTCATTACATAGCTTTCAGGATGACTTGGGTTCCATGCCCACAAAGTAAGAGAATCAACCATTCCTGGTTCTCTTCTAATAGGAGAGCAGATTTCTGGAACCCACAGACCCTAACCCCAAAGACACCTAACTGTCTACTTTATTGTAGAAATTTCTCTAAAAATTAAAAAGAATAATCAAACTAGTTGGATCTGACTGCATGGAAGGAAATCTTCTGAAAGACATTTAAAATGTGTGACTCAAAAACCACTTAAACCTATGGTGGCCCCAGTCTGCTACCAGCTTAAAGTCAAGAAAAGGTTTTTAGACTCCTGTCTGATGAAGGTGTTCAAGCATGGATTAGAAAAGAGGTGAGACCTAATCAAGCCAGCTGATATCATCCTAAACACACTCTAACTCATGAGGTGTTAACAACATGAGAATTAGCCCAGGAAATAGCTGCTCATTTTATTAAGTAGAAAGCACTGGAATGTGCTACTCTGATTATAAAAAGAAATATGAACTATGTACGTCATGCCGGGAGACAGCCAGATAGACTGAGGTGGAGTTGGTAATGACAATATGTGCCTTCTAAGTGGCCTAGTTCCTTGAAGTTTGAGACAACAAATCAGGAGCCAAGTTTTAAAGCTGGTTTCCTCAGCCAGCCATGAAAGCCTCTCGTCTTCAATTTCCTCAGCTATTCACTAAGGAAAATTCCATTTCACTTCTTCCCAAGGGGTACCTTTTATAGTTGCTCATTTCTTCTAACTGCTAAATATGATGCTTTTCTCTGCTGTGTGTTTATAGACCACAAAACAATCACTTGAAAATTTCAAGGCATAGGAAAAAAAAAAAAAGAAGAAAAATCAATGCATCCTCATCTCGCTTATTGGAAATCTCCTAGAAGGTCATTGGAGTGCAGAGTCCAGTATCCTGAATATCATTTCTTGAGGTCTGCGATTCATCATACAGTTTTCTGTTGAATTATATAAATGAAAACAAAAGAAAAATCAAGTCTGAGCATTTAATTGGATCCTATTACCTTCATAAAGCATTTCCAAATCCTCTGAATAAAACAGTCTCCATCCTTTGAAATCCTTTAGTAATTATGAACTGCATTCTACTTTTTTGAATATATTTTATGGTGCTTTTTGATAGCCCTACTATTGTTTGCATGTGATATTTAATATTTGATTAGTACATATCTCCATACTTGAGATGTAATCGGATTTTTAAGATAAAATATATAGAATTTAAGTGTCTATAGATGTCCTCACACACCAAATCAGCCTGGGGCACCGTAAAATATTTCAGTCCCATCACAAAATGCGTTCATTAGATTTTCTTGACCTCAAAATTCTTATTAGAGAAAAGTTGAATGGCTGCCATTAGGCACAAGTACTGTTCCCAAGCAATGAAGTCTTCTGAAAAATATTCACTCAGCCTGGATAAGTCCATTTATAATGGTAACCATACTCTTGTCACAACTGAAGACACAAGACTTGTGCATTGATGTGGAATTGTGTATACAGTACTGTGTCCACTTTGACCTCAGAGAACCGGAGATTTAGCTCCCTCAACCACAGTTTACTGCTTCTGTGACTTTGTGAAAGTTACAAAGCTCTCCCTGGTTCCAGACCCCAATCTGGGTAAAGAAGATGACACTTTCTCCTTCAAAAGTTATTATGAGAATTGAATGAATACATTTAAAACATCTGGTGGAAAGCAGACGTTCTGAAACCTGTTCAGATATTAGGCCCTCGTGGACACTAGGGAGCAACACTTGTCATTAGCCACATGGTCTGAAAGGCAGTAAAAATATTTTATTTAAATTCTATTTTTAAGAAAAATAAGAACTTTCAGCCCAGCTTAATTCAGGAAATGACTTCTATTACATATATTATTATGCACTAGCTTTCCTTGTGAAATCACCTTACCTTTTCTAGTTTTGTTTTGTTATTTTTAACAATTTTTCTATATATGTTCTGTCTTCTCCCATTCATTTACAATGCTGCAAAACTTTTATGAAGATGTCCAAGTGCTCATTCCAAGGAAAGAAGCTTCTAAAAAGATGAACATTGACCAACTGAAGCTGGACAGTGTAGTTGTGCTATCAGGCATTAAGTCAAAAACAAGAGTACACAAGAAGTTGAAGGCAAAGGATCAATTGGCCCTTTTTAAGGTACCCTTGAGGGGCTGGAGAGATGGCTCAGCAGCAAAGAGCACTGGCTGTTCTTGCAGAAGACCTGGGTTCAATTCCCAGCACCCTCACAGTGGCTAACAATCACCCAAAACTCCAGTTCCAGGGTCTCTGACACCCTCTTTTGACCTCTACAGGCATTGCATGACCTGGGTGTACTTACATAAGTGCAAGCATAACATTCATACGCATAAAAATTTTTAAGTCAATGTCAGGCATGGTGGCTTTGACCCCAGCACTCAGGAGCAAGAGGCAGGCAGATCTCTGTGAGTTCAAGGCCAGCCTGGTCTACAGAGTGAGCTCCAGGCCAGCTGGGACTAAAGGGAGACCTTGTCTCAAAAAGACCAAAAAAAGAATTTTTAAATCAAAAAAAATTTTTAAAGAATACTCTTGAGTTAATTATCACACAGTAAGTAGAAAACAAACTTTCAGCAATGATTTGTGCAAAGAAATATTCTCATGTGATCAATGAAATAGGATTTTTTTTTTATGAGTATACTGTCTCCATGTAAGTTGGTACACCCATCTCATGCAATGCCAAGGAGGTCAGAAGAGGGCATCAGATACCCCTGGAACTGGAGTTAAAGATGGTTCTTAGCCAGTATGTGGGTGCTGAGAATCGAACCCAGGTCCTCTGCAAGAACAGTTGGTGCTCTCAACTACTGAGCCATCTCTCCAGCCCCATAAAATAGGATCTTATAAAAGTATTGCAATGATGTGGACAGAAAGAAGCAGAAAATTAGGAAACAGCTGTACACATTTTTACTAAAATTTCTGTTATGTGTACTTTAATGTTACAACTTTCTGATTTGACTAAGTTGAACAGGAAATTAGTACCTTAGTTTGGAGCATAAAATTTATACATAAGGTACTAGCCCAGAGTCCCAGAGGTTGATGTTTTGACCTCTCTTATTCACAGGAGAAGACACTGCACCTGGTCTACAAATTAATGTTCTAAATCCCCAAACACATTAACTTTGTAAACCGTGACTGAATCATACCTTTCAAAATTTTCCAGAAAATGTTTATTCAAACATTTTGGTCTACATTAAAAAATATAATAACGATTAAAGACAGTGCAAATGACCATATGCATATAGAGGGAAAATCATCTGCTCTGAAAGCTATCAATAGAAAAGTTTTGCAATTAATTTCTGCCTTTTCTCAGCTATGAATTTGTGCGGCTCAACTTCTCCAGTAAATATGATTATCCTTTTATTGGAAGAGACTCACCAGGAAGTGAGGGATTAATAGGCAGGGCTCAGTGTTTTTTAGAATAAAGAATCTACTCTGTATAGCCATATAACAACAACAGCATAGAGGGTGTGTGTCTCTGCATGCTGATCCGATTCCTAGATGGTGCAACATCTAGAATGACATTTAATGTAAATGGTGGGATCTGGATGGTGGAAGTACCTCCATGTAGAGCCACTAGTTATAAGGAATAGACCTCTCCAATGTGAGAAACATGGGAAGGATGACCATCTGTGGAGACAAGGGGGATGCGTGATATTTCTGTACCTTGCTCTCAATTTTACTGAGCACTAAAACTACCCTCTAAGACAAAGACTATTTTAAAAATATAACCACAATGTTAAATGAAAAGAGAGAAGATAGGTGCCATGCTTGATATGGTGGGATCTGGCTTGTGACCTCTACAGGTGAGGTATCACCACCAACTGCCCATGTTTCCACAGGGTTTTATTTCCTCAGTGAGTTGGGGATACACTTTGTGAACATTCATCAAACTATGCAATTATGTTCTGGATCTTTTTTGATGTATAAATTATAGGCAAAAAATATTGTAAATGGTTTTCAACAAAAGGTCTTGATATGTATTCAACAGTTATTTAATTCTCTAGCACATTAGCTTCATCAAGACACAGACACAAAGACAAAAATAGAACAAGAACTGACGGCTTAATAAATATGTGTAACTGGCTGTCCTGAGTGTGATCACACTGTACAGAATTCCCATTCAGAAGCTATCAAAGTTATAGATCATTTCCCCTGATACTCAACAAAAACAATTAATATAATAAAGTACATTTATATATTATCTCATTTCATAATTACAACTATCATCGCTTTTTTTTTTTTTTGTCTTTTTGAGACAGAGTCTCCCTGTAGCCCCAGCTAGCCTGGAAGTCGCTATGTAGACCAAGTGGGCCTTGAACTTACAGAGATCCACCTGCCTCTTCCTCCCAAGTGCTGGGATTAAAGGCATGCACCACCATGCCCAGCTTAGGAAGTGATTTTTTTAAATGTGCTGGGAAATATTTCTAGAAGTTCAGTCAAGATTCAGGGATCATTATGAGAGCCTGAGGAAGCAGACTACAACAAAAGAGTGTTTCTGCATACTACAGAGCAGTTGCACATATGAACTTAGAGCTGACAGCATGCACAAAACTTATGTAAGCTGAAGCCAGACAAAATCCCAGCTTGGAGTTAGAAGGTAAGTGTAAAGTCCCACTCTAATTGAAAAGCTACTGGCTATTGATAACTGGGAGAGTGAGAGTCAGTTTTCTTTAAGGATATGACCCTGGTAGGTCAACCATGTTCTAAGGGATGACTCCACACTCAAGAGTATTTGGACAACACAAATTGGACTCCATGGGCTTTCAAAAGAAAAAGAGAAAGGGTGCCCACATGGGTGGGTAGGGAGGTGGGGGAGGCAGTGGACCTGGGAGGATGGGAGAGAAGGGAGAATATGGTTGTGGTGGTTTGAACGAGAGTGTCCCCCCATAGGCTTTAAGTATTCATACATTTTGTCTCCAGTTGGTGGCACTGTTCTTGGAGGTCTTAGAAGGTGTGGCCATGCTGGAGGAAGTAGGTTATTGGGGGTGGGCTTAGTGAGTTTAACAAGCCTTGTGGTCTCCAGTCTCTTTCTTGCTCTGCTTCCTGTGCTCATTGTGAGATGTGACCCTCGGCTTGCTGCTCCAGCCCCTGCCACCATGCTTCCCACCACAATGGACTCTGATTCCCTGGAACCATCAATCGTAAGCTCAAATAAACTCTTCCTTTTATAAGTTCCCTTGCTCATGGTGGTTTTATCACAGGAACAGAAAAGTGACTAATGGTCAAAATACATTGTGCAAAATTCTCAAAGAATTGATAAAAATATTATTAAAACAACAATGGTAATGTCAAAAATGTTGTTTAGCTGAAAAATGTGCAAAGTTCAAAGTTTAAACTATTCCAAATTATATTCTCTCTAATTTCTTTAAACCTAGAAGGTAAAATAGAACAGATGATTCAAGACAGAATGTTAGGTGGTGTTTTTAGAATATATTTCACAAATAGAAGTATTTTTCTTTTTCTTAAGATATACAGTTTAATGTCAGATATTATGGTACAGGCCACATACACTTAAGAACATACATAAACAGAGAGACATTAAGGTAGGCAGAATTAGCTACATGACTTTACATATGTCATATTGACAGATTCTTCTATTGTAGAGTAGCCTTAAAACCAATAGCAAAAAATCTTCTTTTGTTTAGGAAAATGTTAGAAATTTCTGGAAGCTTACTTAAAACACAGTCCAGATTTTTTCCAGTATTATATATAATATTATTTATCATAAACATGTAGCATACTGCATGAAAATGTAAATTATAATGAACTACTTATGAGATTAGCACATTTTGGGTATTAATGGACTATATTAAAGGTCATAACTTTGTCAACAGAAACTGCCTTTGAAATATATAATTAATAGCAAAAGAGGTTATTAGAGACTCAAATTTTTACCAACTTCCCTGGGTTACATTATGATATCCATATTGAAGCATGATAGATATTATTAATCAGAAGTACTGGAGTTTTCATTAGGTACTAATTAAACTTCCACACCTTAGGACAACCTTGAGAGGTACATTAGACACTAATGAGAACAACTCTTATTAATGATAATGGGATCTGGATTCGTGCAGCAAAGTTAGTATAGAAATCTGGAAAACAATAGCAATTAGAATTTTATATTCCAGTACTGAGATAAGAGACTTATTTGATGATGTGTTAAAATAAAACTGTCTGCACAGATGCCACACTTAGGATGGCAACTGGTTGAAATAAAAAAAGCCTTCAGACATTTAAAAATATTTACATGTTTGACAATAATGAGTTCAAACTTTTAACAAATGAATAAATATCTGGATATTATAAAAATATCTTTAGAACAAAGCAATTATTTTGCAACCATCATGCAGTCCTAAATGTATTTCATTAGCAATACAGTTGATGGATTAATAAAATGCTGATCTCCCATTTTCCGTTTTTTTTTCTTTATTTTCCATGTTGCCTATGTATTTGAAATCCTTCTGTGCTTAAAAGTGCTTGAATATGGGGGGAGAGGGCATTATAAAGGTCAAATAAAACCCAGAGTAATAACAGCCTGCCAATTTGCTTCTTGTTTTGAGCATAAGTTAGTACTTTGTTAATAAACGTCTGTTCAAACTATGCTTCAAATTAATACGAAACTGAAATCTCCCAAAGGCTTCTAACAGAACTTGTCATGAATATTATTGTCTTTCAGGAATTTCTTTGTCTTCATTAACTAAATTGTCCTGGTGTGATTCAAGTCCATTTCTTCCTGAATCCTTTTCAGGGCTGAGGAAAATAAGGTTACTATCTTAGGAATGTAGAAATGTTGAAGTGATGAGCCCATCTACCCACCAAATAGTCATATCTTTCTCACTTGCTGTGAGAATTCAGAAGCTAAGGAATATAAAAGGCAGCTGTTCCAATTGTCAAGACATTCTTATTTATAATTAGCTGAAATCTACTCTGTGGGTAATTTCTGCCTAAAAAGCTTATCTCTAAAAGCTGAATGGAATAAGTTCAGCTCTTCTTGTGCAGAATAGACCTCAAATGCACAAAGACTTGCTTGCTTCTGTGCTGATGTCTCTTTTTGGCCCCCTGAACATTCCCAGCACCTTCAACCACCACTCATGTAAGCTAGAGTTCACCACCCCTGATCTGTCTGGATAGGTGTCAGGGCAGTTCAGTCATGATTCAGTGAAGCACCTAGAATCAATCAGTCTTCTGCGATGGATTTCATACTGCTGAGTGCAGGGAGCTTATTATCTCTGGAGAACTGGATAGCATTCTTTCTCTATTAATGCAGCCTAGGATTGCATTAGCTCTTTTGTCAGCCCCATCACCTCAGATAACTTTTCATATCCATGGATATATTACCAGGAGGGAATTGAGAGGAACTTTTAGCATACTGTCTAATCTAACCCCTGATCCCTGATCAAATAGTCCTTCTATAACCAACTATCTAGAAGCTTATATAAATGGGTCATCAAAAACCCTGTTGGTTTTCGAAGCACTAAAAATAAAGAGGAGAAATGGTTATTCCAGCTTCCCTTCATTCCTTCTTTAATTGTGAATTCTGTATCTCTTACTGAGCCACAGATGTGTGTTCTGCCAGAGACAGGAACAGACCCCCACCCTCACCCTTAAGTATGAGTTGGCAGGTTTCTAAGATAAGTGAATTGACACTATAAACTTACTAGAACTGCATGTGATGCAGGTATTAGATAGTGACCTAGGAACTAGGAATTTCTTATTAAAACCAGCCTAGATCAAAGGGTCAAAGGGTATCACAGAGAAATGCTGAATTGGAACTTAAAGGCTAAGTCCTTCTGTCTCCTTTCTGCTGTACTTTAAACAATGTCTTGATGCTAGAGAACCAGGGAAAGGAAAAGGGAATGTGGGGGAAGAGTGAATAGACAAGAAGAATCAGCTAGGGCTATGGTGGCAAAAGTCCACCTACAAGAGACCTGGGAGTGTAAAAGGTCCTGATAAATGTCAGAAGTGAGATAATTAGTAAAAATCAGTAATAAGTAATCCTGACTTCAGTAAGAAGATTGTATTTCTTATCCTTCAGACCAGAAGTAGAGATATTGATAGTGGTGAGGTTGACCTAAGCAATTTGACTTAGATTCAATGTCAGATGTCACAGGATAAGAGATGTCCATGAGATACGAACTCCCATCTTCAGTCTCTGATTGAAATAGGACTCAATATAGCTCTCCAAGTGCATCATCAAAGGGCACAAATGGAAGTTGACATCTTTGGTGTAGATGAGATCAGTCAGAGAAGGTACATGGTTTAGGGAGGAAAACCTACGTAATGGAAGTACTTAAGGGGCTGACTAAGAAGAGAATGCCACACATCAGACTACAAGAACATCCATTAAGATGTGAGAGACTATGGAAACACACTAGTTACTAAACTAATTGTATTAGTCATTTTTCTGTTGCTGTGATAAAACCACCATGACCAAGGGAACTTATAAAAGGAAGAGTTTATTTAAGCTTACAATTGACAGTTGCAGGGAATTAGAGTCCATTGTGGAGGGAGGCATGATGGGTGGGCTGGAGTAGAAAGCCAAAGTCCACATCCTCCAATGAGCACTGGAAGTGGAGAGGGAGAGACTGGAGACTGCAAGGCTTGTTGAACTCACTAAGCCAGCCCCCAATGACGTACTTCCTGCAGCATGGCCACACCTTCTAAGATGTCCCAGAACAGTGCCACCAACTGGAGACAAAATATCTGAATACTTAAAGCCTATGGGGGACACTCTCATTCAAACCACAACACTAATTTAATGACTTAACTTAAAAAAAATGAGTTCAAAAGGAGTTACCGTACTCAGCCAATGCTGTTCCCAGAAGACATGGAATGTTAAATGAAAACCATAGTGCAAGGCATGAGATACCTCTGTTATTGTTCTGGGAGGTCCCAGAGGTCTCAAAATCAACCCCAGAAATTACTGTTGCCATTGCCCTTGAGGACTGCTGCAACTACAAGGTAAAGCCCGATTGCTGAAAATATCACTCACTTTGGCAGCTGGACATAAAGAAATCAATCTCAAACTGTCCAGGAAACTTCCTGCTGGCTAACTTTCATAGGGCCAGAAGGTGCTATTCAGCTGCTGGAGGACAAAAGATATTTTTCTGTCTTTTTGAGACAGGGTCTCCCTTTAGTCCTAGCTGGCCTGGAGCTCACTCTGTAGATCAGGCTGGCCTTGAACGCATAGAGATCTACCTGTCTCTGCCTTCCTAGTGCTAGGATTAAAGGCATGCACCACCATACCTGGAAAGAAAAGATGTTAATGGTCAGACCTGCATGCTACAATAACATGCCAGGGAAGATGTTCCTACTGCTGCGATACTGGCACCACTGTTATGGGGTAACTGTCGTAGTTTGTCTTCCATTGCTGTGACAAAACACTCTGACCAACACCAACTTGGGGAGGAAAGGGTTTATTCAGCTTACATCTCCCAGGTCACAGATCATCACTTAGGGAGCTCAAGGCAGTAACTCAGGGCAGGAACCTGGAGGCAGGAGCTGAAGCACAAGCCATGGAGGACTGCTGTTCACTGGCTTGCTCTCTACTGGCTTGTTCTCTGGCTCATGCCCAGCCTGCCGCCTTATACTGTCACTGCTCAACAATCAAGACAATACACCACAGATGTGGCCACAGGCCAATCCAATGGAGCAAATTCCCCAATTGAGGCTCCCTCAACCCAGGTGTGTCAAGTTGACACTAAAGCTATCCAGCACAGTAACTAACTGATTTCTGATTGGATTTGAGGCCTGAGGACAAAAGAGAATTTTATTCATGATACTATATCCTGATCAAAAGCCATGGCTAGAGAGGACTTAGGCCTAGGGTAGAATTTGCCAGTATTACTTGCTAAATTGTTGTATTGATAAATTACTTTCTAAATGTTAATGCTTATGTTCATAGACCTGCGGTGATCTCAACCTTGGTCAGAGAGTTTCTTTTTATAGTGGGCATCAGTCAACACAGATGCAACACAGGTTTAAGTGCCGACAAAGAGAGACTGAGTGCTAAGCCCTAAATGGGACATCTTCACCAACCTCCCCATTCCCTACCAGAGCTCAAGACCTAGCGGAAAAAGAGGAAGAAATAAGAGCTAGAGAATGGAGAGGAGTGGTCTGAAAAGCTGCCTATGGACATGACCTGGCTATAACAGTCATGAACTCACAGCAGCTCTGGTTTGCTACATATTACCTACAGAAAAAACGAACCAAGCAAAACCCTGGCATAGATGAGGGAGATGACCACTAGACCCACACCTTACTGAAGAGATACTGGTACCTAATAGCTGCTAGAGAAGGAGAATCATTCTTCTTTGTGGGTATACTATTTGTAGATTTCCCTTACTCCAATGGATGGCCCAGACACATGCACATATGGGCAATACCAATTGGACTTACTGAACAATAAAAAAGGTGAGGAGCAAGAGGTACAAGAAGTATACTGTGGGAGGAGTTGGAGGGGGTAATGGGTGCTGTGTATGGTCATATTTCATTATGCACAGCAGATCTAATGATGGAAAATTTCTAGAGAGGCATATAAGAAAAGGTGGAGGGACCAGGTTGGTTGCCAACTGCTCTCTAGGATGGTCCTTGTGCCGAACTGAGGTCTCTCTGTTTTTTGTTTTTTATACATGTTTTATTTTTTGTTTGTTTGTTTGTTTTTGAAAAAAAGTCTCACTACATACCACTGACTGGCCTAAAACTCACTCTATAAACTAGTCTGGACTTGAACTCACAGAGATCCACCTGCTTCTGCCTCCTGAATGCTGGAACTAAACTCATGCACCTTGTATTAGTCAAGGTTCTCTAAAGAAACAGAAGCAACAGGATGAATATATAGCTATATACAATTTATTGATTTGCTCATGTGACAGAGTTCAAGGAGTCCAACAATAGCTGTGCCACACTAGAGAGGCTGAGAATCCAGGGAACTGCTCCGTCCGCAAGGCTGGATGTCTCAGTAGTCCCAATCTGGTGCTGAAGGCCCGATGGATTCCAGGAGATCTGCCCGTCTCAGTACACGCTGGGATCCGAAGGGTTGATCACAGCAGCAAGACAAACTCACCACTGAGAGAGAGGCAAGCTGCAGGAGAAAAGGGACCAGCTCCCTCTGCCATGGCCTTTTATACTGCCTGCCAGCAGAAGGTAACGCCCACATTTGGGGTGGGCCATTTGGGTTGAGGTAATCCAATCCGAAGATCCTTTTTCTCTTATTTGTTCCTTAGTCCAGTCAAGTTGACACTCAGGATTAACCATCAGAAGTCCACCCCTTGTCAACTTGACACCCAATAAATAGCCTCTCCTTGTGTTATGCTTAAATGTCAATTGAGAACAATGGCAAGGTCATAATTCCACCTAACATGTTATAAGTGTCTCATGTGCAATAGCAAAGCATTATATCTTAGAGTAGGTGGTAATGTCCTTGAGGAACACTTAGTCCTTCAGTATCTAATAACCTAAATATGACAACACTTAACACTTATCTCAGTTGCACATTCAAAAGGGAACAACACAAGTATCTGCTTAATATACGTATATATATGAACAAGCACATTCTTAACCAAATAGGACAAAAGTTAATATCTATTATAATCCACGTTTCTGCAACTGGTCCCGTGGCTTCAGCTGATATTTATGACTACCTTCTTCTACTACCCATTCTGTATTTCCTCCACCATCAGCAAGCACCTCTGCAGGTCTTGGCTCTTTCCCTGGAGGAGTGACCCATACCTTCATCCCTGAAGGGTCTGGGCCATTTATTGTCCTGTCTGGTTTGGGTTGTTGGAGTTTCCCATTGACCTTAATCATAGGACATGGTAGCACCAGAAGGCGCCCTACAGCATCTCCTGCCTTCCAGACATAATCTTCCTTGCCCCCATTGTGGAGAAAAAGTCCAATTTCCCCATGGTAGTCTGGATCAATCACTCCTCCTACTACTGTTATTCCTTCCTTAGCCTGTTGGCTTAAAGGCAGTAGAAGCCCGAAGTGGCCAGGGGGAAGTCTTAGCTTCCAGTTCAATGGAACGTTTGCTGTATCTCCTGGCAAAAGCACTCCCCCCATTGGAGCCAAAACATCTAGACCAGCAGAACGCAAGGTCGTGGGTACAGGAAGCAAAAATTTTCCTACTGGGTCACTAGGGGTGATAGTGAGTGGAATCATTCCCACTTCCACCCCTTGGTTCCTGGACCCATGAATTCTGGCTATAGGAGAAACAGTACCATATAGTGGACGCTGATTCAAAGCATATACTGCTTGCTGGAGAACCTTGCCCCAGCCCTCCAGGGTATTGCTACCTAATTGGCGCTGTAACTGTGTCTTCAAGAGGCCATTCCATCGTTCTATCAAGCCAGCTGCTTCTGGGTGGTGGGGAACATGGTAAGACCAGTGGATACCATGACCATGGGCCCACAGTCGCACTTCTTTGGCTGTGAAGTGAGTTCCTTGGTCAGAAGCAATGCTGTGAGGAATACCATGACGGTGGATAAGGCATTCCGTAAGTCCCTGGATGGTAGTTTTGGCAGAAGCATTACGTGCAGGAAAGGCAAATCCATAACCAGAATAAGTATCTATTCCTGTAAGAACAAAACGCTGTCCCCTCCATGATGGAAGTGGTCCAATGTAGTCAACCTGCCACCAGGTTGCTGGCTGGTCACCCCGGGGAATAGCACCATATCGGGGGCTCAATGTTGGTCTCTGCTGTTGGCAAATCTGGCACTCGGCAGCAGCTGTAGCCAGATCAGCCTTAGTGAGTGGGAGTCCATGCTGTTGAGCCCATGCATAACCTCCATCTCTGCCACCATGACCACTTTGTTCATGGGCCCATTGAGCAACAACAGGGATAGCTGGAGAAAGAGGCTGACAATCCACAGAACGAGTCATCCGATCTACTTGATTATTAAACTCATCCTCTGCTGAGATCACCTTTTGATGAGCATTTACATGAGACACAAGTATCTTCACATCCTTTGACCATTCAGAGAGCTCTATCCACATACTTCTTCCCCAAATGTCTTTCTCACCAATTTTCCAGTCATGCTCCTTCCAAGTCCCTGACCATCCAGCCAAACCACTGGCTACAGCCCATGAATCAGTATATAATCGAACCTCTGGCCATTTCTCCTTCCAGGAAAAATGCACAACCATGTGCACTGCCCGAAATTCCGCCCACTTTGAAGACTTTCCTTCATCACTGTCCTTTAGGGTTGTTTCAGAAATAGGCTGTAATGCTGCAGCTGTCCACCTCTGGGTGGTACCTGCATAGTGTGCAGAACCATCAGTAAACCAGGCCCTGGTCTTCTCTTCCTCAGTCAATTGATCATAGGGCAAACCCCATGAAGCCATAGGTGTATGTTTGAGCACAGGAGGCATTGTAACAGGAGTGGGAACCATAGGCATTTGGGCAACTTCTTCATGTAGCTTGCTTGTGCCTTCAGGGGCTGCCCAGGCCCTGTCACATATGTACCACTTCTATTTGATAATGGACTGTTGCTGTGCACTTCCTACTTTATGGTCTGGTGGGTCAGATAACACCCAGCTCATGATGAGCAGCTCAGGTCACCTGGTGACTTGGTGGCCCATTGTCAAACGTTCAGTTTCCACTAGGGACCAACAACAGGCTAAGAGCTGTCTCTCAAAAGGAGAATAGTTGTTTGCAGATGAAGGTAGAGCCTTACTCCAAAATTCTAAGGGCCTCATCTGTGATTCCCCTAAGGGAGCCTGCCATAGACTCCAGACAGCATCTCTATCTGCCACTGATACCCCAAGCACCATTGGGTCTGCTGGATCATATGGCCCTAGGGGCAGAGAAGCCTGCACTGCAGCCTGGACCTGTTGAAGAGCCTTTTCTTCTTCCAAGCCCCACTCAAAGTTTGTTGCCTTCTGAGTCACCTGATATATGGATCGTAGTAACACACCCAGATGAGGAATGTGCTGCCTCCAGAATCCAAAAAGGCCCACTAAATGTTGTGCTTCTTTCTTGGTGCAGGGAGGGACCAGGTGCAACAACTTATTCTTTACCTTAGAAGGAATGTCTCTGCCTGCTCCACACCACTGAACTCCTAGAAATTTCACCGAGGTAGATGGCCCTTGAATTTTAGTTGGATTTATTTCCCATCCTCTCATGCGCATATGCTTTACCAACAAGTCTAGACCAGCTGCTACCTCCTGTTCACTGGGTCCAATCAACATAACATCATCAATATAGTGGACCAGTGTGATATTTTGTGGAAGAGTCAGGCGATCAAGATCCCTTCTAACTAAGTTATGGCACAACGCTGGAGAGTTAACATACCCCTGAGGTAAGACAGTAAAGGTATACTGTTGGCCTTGCCAGCTGAAAGCAAATTGCTTCTGGTGGTCCTTATGAACCGGTATTGAGAAGAAAGCATTGGCCAGATCAATAGCTGCATACCAGGTACCAGGAGACATATTAATCTGCTCAAGTAAGGACACCACATCTGGTACAGCGGCTGCAATTGGTGTCACTACTTGGTTGAGTTTTCGATAGTCAACTGTCATTCTCCATGATCCATCTGTCTTTTGCACAGGCCAAATTGGAGAGTTAAATGGAGATGTGGTAGGAATCACCACCCCTGCATCTTTCAAATCCTTGATAGTGGCATTAATCTCTGCAATCCCTCCAGGGATACGATACTGTTTTTGGTTCACTATTTTCCCTGGTAGAGGCAACACCAATGGTTTCCATTTGGCCTTTCCAACCATAATAGCCCTCACTCCACAGATCAGGGAACCAATGTGGGGATTCTGCCAATTTCTAATTATATCTATCCCAATTATACATTCTGGGACTGGGGAAATAACTACGGGATGCGTTCTGGGACCCACTGGGCCCACCGTGAGTCGGACTTCAGCCAAAACTCCATTTATCACCTGACCTCCATAGGCCCCTACTTTAACCGGAGGGCCACAATGCTTTTTAGGGTCTCCTGGGATCAGTGTCAACTCAGAACCAGTATCCAATAGGCCTCGAAAAGTCTGATTATTTCCTTTTCCCCAGTGTACAGTTACCCTAGTAAAAGGCCTCAGGTCCCTCTGGGGAAGGACAGGAGGAAGGCAAACAGCATAACTCTTTGGTATTGTGACAAGGTCCTTCCTCACTGGAACCCGGCCACCCCTTCATTCAAGGGGTTCTGGGTCTGTGAACTGTCTCAAGTCTGGAAACCGGTCAACTGGGCGGGATTCGCTACTCCTAAAATCAAATGTTGACTTCCTGTCATTCGTTCTAGAGCTTTTCTGCTTATACAGATCAAATAAAAACTTAGTAGGCTTCTTATGTATTTGGTTCCTGGGAACACCATGATTAATTAGCCAGTTCCAAAGATCATTTCGGGTCATGCCATTATAGGTATTGTTTTGCCTTTGCCACCCATTATGATAATTACTGTAACTACGCTCATCTGGCCTTCTGCGATTCAGTGCTGCCACCTGACGCCTACCCTGAGGTCCTGTTAGACCTACTACGTGTACATTTAATTTATGCAAACGAGCAACAACTTCTCTAACTGTAAGATCTGGCATAAGAAATAGAGCAAAAACAAAGCTCTTCAAATGTTCTGGTGTCTCTCTCAGTACTTTCCATCTTATAAACTCAGTGAAAGGCATGTCCTCTGGGTCCTCATATTGTGGAGAATGTGGTTTTACACTTCGAATCCACTAGAGCATGCCCATCTGCCTGACCCTCACAATCTCTTCATCAATACTAAGCCAAGGAGCATCAGGCATCTCTAACTCACTGTTAGTAGGCCATGTTTTAATAAATACGCCAGCCAACCATTCAAATAAACTTTTAACACCTTTTTTAATGACTCAAGCTTCCATGTTAAACCTAGAATCTTTACTCAGTGGGCTCATATAGATAAACTCAGTCTCATCCAATTTTATA
Source organism: Rhizomys pruinosus (assembly GCA_009823505.1). Classification (NCBI taxonomy): domain Eukaryota; kingdom Metazoa; phylum Chordata; class Mammalia; order Rodentia; family Spalacidae; genus Rhizomys; species Rhizomys pruinosus. The sequence goes on along the minus strand of VZQC01009662.1, from coordinate 51,233 downwards.
TTCCTTCCACCATTATCCCACACCCTTAAAATCAATTCCCACATATATTCCTTAGGTTTCTGGTGGAATGAATCAGCAAACTCATTAATTTCTTTAGTGGTGTCACACACCTCCTTGTGAACCACACTTTCTATCTCACCTTGAGGGGCTTTCTTAGCCTTCAATCTGGTTATAGGTCTAGAGGCAACAATTGTTGGGCCCTGAGGGACCTTAGCTCCCACTGGGAGGGGGAGATTAGTTTCCTCAGGCAAGGGTGGGGAGGACGGATCTGCAGGGTGTGGATTCTCTGCTGAGGGTGGGAAGATTAATTCCTCAAATAAAGAAAATCCCTCAGAATCCAAGGGTTCAAAATCCTCATCATCGTGCTTCTCCCACTCATCTCCATCCCAAGTTTCAGGGTTCCACCCTTTCCCTACCAGTGCTCTCACTTTGACTGCTGACACTCTTCAAGGCTGGGAATTAAATTTATGTTGTAAATCGGCCAAAAGTATAATAAGGGCTCCAGCTTGATTTTCTGCCACTTTAGCTCTTTGGCTGCTGGAGAGAAGATGCTCTTCCAGAGCACACTTGGAAACTTTTAAACTGTTGCTTCAAATCTGAAGCTGGTTAAATTTATCACTGAGCTCCTTATTTTCCTCTATCACTTTATCCAGAGATGCTAGGAGCAACCAGGCAACATCATTATTTTCCTTATTTTTCCACAATTTCTCAAATGTTTTATATATAGAGTCACTAAATCCATTGCTTCTCACAAGAGGTGAGTTAGGTGAGTCAAATGGATCTATCTTCATAATTACATCAAATAGTCTGCACCAAAGATTATCATTCCTCTTCATGCCACCAAGAGAGACTTCAGTAACTCTAGGCTTCATTGGGTTGAAGAGCTGGCTCCAGAAACTACCAAGCCCACTAAAGAAATTCATCCTTTCAATTCTGTTTCTCTAGAACCATTCCTGGTACCAAAATCTGTATTAGTCAGGGTTCTCTAAAGAAACAGAAGCAACAGGATGAATATATAGCTATATACAATTTATTGATTTGCTCATGTGACAGAGTTCAAGGAGTCCAACAGTAGCCTCACCACACTGGAGAGGCTGAGAATCCAGGGAACTGCTCAGTCTGCAAGGCTGGATATCTCAGTAGTCCCAATCTGTTGCTGAAGGCCCAATGGATTCTAGGAGATCTGCCTGTCTCAGTACACACTGGGATCCAAAGCATTGATCACAGCGGCAAGACAAACTCACCAGTGAGAGAGAGGCAAGCCACAGGAAAAAAGAGACCAGATCCCTCTGGCGTGGCCTTTAATACTGCCTGCCAGCAGAAGGTAATGCCCACATTTGGGGTGGGCCATCGGGGTTGAGGTAGTCCAATCCGAAGATCCTTTTTCTCTTATTTGTTCCTTAGTCCAGTCAAGTTGACACCCAGGATTAACCATCACACACCCCATGCCAAACCCCAAACATAAAGTCTTAAGCAAAGCCTCTTAGTGGACCCCATGCCTGCTGTATACTCCAATTAGGGTTTGAATCTTTCCATTTTTCAAAGAATAAAATCCAAAATTTATCTTGAAGTCCTTGTCAGAACACCGCCTCCTCTATCTCAGTTTTCTTGGAAAATTTTATAGTGGAATTTTAACATCAAGGGGTACATGAGAAAATACCTTGATGAGACTGATACCAAGGAAAAGTTTTAAAAATGCTCTCTTAAGGTTGTGGGGAAAGAGGAACACTCATCCACTGCTGGTCGGAATGTAAACTCATACAACCACTGTGGAAAGCAGTGTGGAGAACCCTTAAAAGTCTAAAAATGAATTTACCAACTGACCCAGCACTCCTGGGTATATATCCACAAGATTCATCCTACTGCCAAGACACATGCATGTTTATGTTTATTGCAGCTTTTTTCACAAATAGCAAAGAGTTGGAACCAAACCAAATGCCCCTCAACTGACAAGTGGATAACAAAAATGAGGTACATATACCAATGGAGTTCTATGCAGGGGTAAAGAAAGATGCCATCATGAACTTTGCTGTAAATGGATGGAACTAGAAGCCATTATGCTAAGTGAACTAACACAGTCCCAAAAAGCAAATGGGGAATGGTTTCCCTCATTTGTGGGTGCTAGTACCAAATCCCCCAATTGAAAGGCAAGCTGAGCAAAGTTATTTTTATATTTCTTTCTATCTGAAACAACTATGATGTTATAATGTGAATCTCTGAATGAGCCCTAGAAATAACTTACCACTTACTTTCAGACAGGGTAATTAATTTATATGGGCAGAAGGTATATATTCATATTTTAGAGCAATATAAAATTAAAAGGAAAAAAATGTGAACTCCGGTTTTATAAGAGATTACCTCTATAATAGTTGTCTCCAATTTACAGTTGGAGAACGACGTCATCATCGTCATATTTCTCCTTGTTCTATGGGGGGGGGGAAGGAAAGAAAGTCATATCAAAACCTTTGTTGCACCTAGAAGGTATAAGTTTCATTAGGACTCATTATAAATAGTTGTTACATGTAGGTTCCACAGAAGGGTTCGACGTTTATGGCAATCTGAGGCTTTTCTTCCTTTCAATGTTCAGACGGGTCAACCTTTCAGTTGCCACTTTTTGGTACATCCTACTCAATGCAAAGCTGTATCTTTTCTTTCTCAGCCGTTAAGTTGGTGACATTTTGTCCTGTTGGAACAAACAAATCTTTTCCCATAGTTAGTTTTAAGATTTGAATTGCAAGGTTTTTGACTAGAAGGTTTCATGTCTGTCGTATCCCCCCCTTTTTTTTAACCCATAGTCTCCAAAGACAGTTGTATTATACATAACTATAGGGTGGATCAACTTGATTGAACACAAAACACAAACGTCACCCCCCCCACTGAATGGTGGGACTGTGGGGGGTTTGGGCACAACATCTTAGATTTGGGTTTGCCACCGAAGTTATCTTCATACTCATGGATTATCACTTATAGCTAAAAAATGAAAAAAAAAAACCTGAAAGATGCAGGACAGTTATGGCAGAATACATGATCTGGGATGGGGTGGGGGTGGGGGTGAAGGGAAAGGGAAATATGCCTGATCTGAATTGGAAAATGATGTACAAAATGCACAAACCATCAATAAAAATTAAATTAAAAAAAATGTGAACTCCTAAAGACATACCGGAGTTAACATACAGTTTATTCCTGGACAACATAATTCTGGTATGTATATGACATGTATGTAGGCATACTTTGGAGCAATATAATTGGGAGGGAACCACAACATAAGGACTGGGTCAAAGAATGGACTGATATAATTAAATTCTGCCCAAAACAATAAATCTTTGCAGAGAAAAACTTTTAAAAGACTGAGAGAAAGATGCAGGACATGTATGGCAGAATGCATGAACTGGGGTGGGGTGGGGGGAAGGGAAAGTGGAATATGTCTAAATCGAACTGAAAAGTGATGCTCGAAATACACAAAACATCAATAAAAATATTATTTTAAAAAGTGCTCTCTTAGATGTACTTATTCCCAAATAGTACATCTACTTCTTAGATGTACTATTTGGGAATAAGAGTCACATTTTATAATTCAAGTCTGTGAGGCAGTAGAACTTTTCAGAAATACAGATAAATGTAAGGCACGTTGACCATTAACTATTCTGTCCCACCCATGTAGACAGCTCTCTTCAGTAAGTTTCTGTTAATTAGCATAGAAATGTATTCAGATTATAGTTAGTCACTGCCAGGAAACTCACAGTGGCAGGAGCATGAAGCAAGTAGTCACATCCACAGACAGGAGCAGAGCATGCTTGCTGATGTTCAGATTAATTCCTCTACTCTTATTAAAAATATTTGTTGTCTTTTTTAATCACATATCTGTATTTGTTTGATTGGGGAAGCAGGATGAGCACATGAGTCCAAGTGCCCACAAAGGCTAAATAGGAACTCTGGTCCTGTGGAACTGGAGTTACAGTTGTGAGCTGCCTGACGTGGGTGCTGGGAACTGAACATGTGGCCTCCAGAAGAGCAGTTCCCTTAACACTGAGTCATCTCTCCGCCCCCAGGCTTCTCTACCTTTATACAGTTCAGGACTGCTTACCTAGGGAATGGTGCTGCCCACAGGGGCCTGACTTTTTCCACATCAATTAATGTAAGGCCATCCCCCATAGATATGCCCACAGGCCAACTGGTTTCTCACTGAGACTCCCTTCACAGATGATTCTAGATGGTGTTGAGTTGACATTTAAGAACAACCACCACTCATCTTTGCAGTTAACTTGTAAGCGTCATGATCAGCTTGGGTTATTATCCCTTTGCAGCATGAACTGGAATAAGGGTTGACTCCTGTTGCCCAGACTCTCCCCTCTCACAGCTTTACCAACACTGGTTCCAATTAGATTTCTATTTCCAATTAGATTTCCTCCACAAACTGACTGAGTTGAGCTGTCCATAGAAGTTCATGCTGGAAGATCCAGTGCTCTCACTTCCACAGCTGTGGACAGAACTTTCCATGGGCACCTTCCTCAGTGGGTCATTGCTTCCTTCTGGGAATCAATCCTTCTTTTGTTGGTTTTCTGTGATGAGGGTCTTAATTGCACTCTTACTGATAACCTTTTCTTTGCTTCCCTTACTTACTTCTCCTCCTTCTATGATCTCCACTTTAGTATCTGGTTAGAATTTCACACTCTTAATTACAAAGCAGAACTGCATTTACACCCCACATCCCCATTCAGTATGCCCTGCTTCAGTCCATGGTGGCTCATCCACCTACATAGTTACTCTAGCTGAAAGTTCTGTCTTCCTTCCTCCCTCTTTTCCATCTCTTCACTCCCTGCATATGATCCATGGACAAACCCTGTCCAAGCCACTTCTGGGATAGATCTGGACCCTGCACGCTTTCCAACTCTGTTTTATTCCCACTTGGTCAGACTCTGGTCTAGCTGCCTGGGTTTCCCTGGCCACCCAACATGCCTCTTGTGGTGGTTTGAATGAGGTCCCCCATAGGCTTCAAGTATTCAGACATTTTGTCCCCAGTTGGTGGTGCTATTTTGGGAGGTCTTAGAAGGTGTGGCCATGCTGGAGGAAGTATGTCACTGGAGGGGCGGGCTTAGTGAGTTCAACAAGCCTTGCAGTCTCCAGTCTTGCACTCTGGACTTCCTGTACTCATTGCAAGATGTGAACCTCAGCTTTCTGCTCCAGACCTGGCCAACATGCCGCCCACCACAATGGACTCTAATTCCCTGAAACCATCAATCATAAGCTCAAATAAACTCTTCCTTTTATAAGTTCCCTTGCTCATGGTGTTTTGTTTTGTCTTTTTGAGATTGGGTCTCCCTGTAGCCCCAGCTGTCCTGGAACTCACTCTGTAGACCAGGCTGGCCTTGAACTCACAAAGATCCACCTGCCTCTGCCTCCCAAGTGCTAGGATTAAAGGCGAGTGCCACCACACCCAGCATGTCATGGGAGTTTTATCACAGCAACAGAAAAGTGACCTCTCTACCTCCACTTTTACTTGTCTGCGATCCAGAGTAATCTTTTAAACTACTTCCAACTATATCAGTCTCCTAAATTAAACTTTTCAATGGCTTCCCACCTTGCACACAAAAAAATCTAAGGGCCTCATGTCTGTGACCAACATCCTCTTATGTCAGTTTTTTGCAGTTCCCTCAACTCACCAGGCTCCATGTCCACCATGTGTCCTCTGTGCCTTGCAATCAAAAAGCCTGTGGTACCTTGGGGCCTTTGCACTGATCCCTCTCCTTTCCCTTCCATCTTACAGGGGTACTCAGCTATTCCTTCCTTCGCCTCTCTACTTAATGGTCACCCCAGTTAACAATCTTCTCTACCTACCTTCCATTAGGTCGAATTCCTTACTTACAACCAGAGTGGAGTATCTGTTTTATCTTGGTTGTTTTTAAAGAAGGGTTTCATGTATCCCAGGCTAGCCTTGAACTCCCTGTTTAGTCAAGGATGACACTGAAGTTCTGATCCTCTGGCCTTCACCTTTCCAGTGCTGGAATTATAAGCATGCTCTAGCACATGTGGTCTAAGTCCTTCTAGGGACTGGACCCTGGACTTCATGTGTGCTAAGCAAGTTCTCTACCAACTAAGCTTCATCCTCAGCCTTAGAGGTGGGTATCTATCACACTGCTCCATTTTGTTCACATGATTTTTCAATAGCCTGAATTTTGTATTTCTATTGTCTCCCTCCACTAAATATAAACACAATGAAACCAGATACTTTGTTTGTTTCAGTCTTTGTTGGGTCTTTTCAGAGCCTGTTATCGTAAAGTGTTTAATCAACAATAAATCAATGATAAATCAAGGACAAGCAATACCTGGCTGTGATCCCTGGGTTCCCAATAAATTTATACAGCCTTGATGGGGATAACTTTCTTCTTTGAATGTTGTAGCTCTCAGTAACTTTTCAGGATCAATGAAAACCTCTGGTTTTAAAGCCATAAAACCAGATTTGGGGCTGGGGATTTAGACAAGTGGTAGAACACTTGCTTACTGTGTACAAGACACTGGCTTTGATTCCAAGCACTGATGAAGGAAGGAAGGAAGGAAGGAAGGAAGGAAGGAAGGAAGGAAGGAAGATAATCAGGTTAAACATGGAGCCTAAAGGAATTTTTTAAAGATGCAGTCTATGCAGTGTGAACAGAGACATTTATGAATGACTTCTGCTAATGAAATAAAATAATTCTTAGAAGCTTTAAGTACTGTTGACAACTGTCATATAATGAAAGATTCATAATGAACATTTAAAAGAGACTTTATAATTCATTTTTAAATTAGAAAAGCAAACTTTGTGGAAATACCCCAGTATGATATTTCAGCAGGAGGCCAGGACACAGCGCAGTTTAAAAACTTAAATTGCACACCCCCAGTGTGTCTCTAGGCCCACAATCGGGGGACAAAAGAACCAGATGACATGTAGCCTCCAGCAGGATTGAGAACAGCTCAAGCATTGCCTTTGCCAGTGATCAGGTCATTACATCAATATCCTGACCTCATAAAGGTTTCCTAATCTCCAGAGCTCTCCAGTCATGTTTACAGTCCCTCTCTGCCCACATATGCACTGAGATTAGAAGGTGTAAGGTGGGCAGTCCTCCTAAAGGGACTGACTTTTGATGTTGAAGGTTTTCTCATGCCCAAGAGCTCTAAGGGAAAAGTTAGAGATCCAGTAACTCATCCAGCATAGGTAGAGGGAGGGGATAAGAGGCAAGCTGATACTGCCAGAAGGAGCCAAGGATGTTATAAAAGCTAACTACCATTCCCTCTCACCATTTTGTCACCAGGGGTAGAAGTCACCAAGTCCATACAGAGGGGGAAGGGAGCTGCTGCTTGGTATGTAAGTTATCTCCATTCACTTTGAAGGCAAGCCTGAGTAAACGTGTTAGACTTCCCTGGGCTGTGGTTCAGAGTGCCTTCCTTGCAGGTCTTGGGAAGCCAGGGTTGGGGGAGGCAAGATGCCACATGTGTGGGCATCTCCTGGGTGGGATCTTGACTACAGAGGTGTGATAGAATACCAGTCTTGAGCACTTGTTTCAGGGAAGTGAGTAGGAGACCCAAGACAGGGTGTTGACAAGGATTTGGGAATGCCATGAACTCTGCAGAGAAACAGGATGGTAATAATCTCTCAAGCCTCTAGCAAAAAGGGTAAAGGAGCTTGGAGATCCAAGTTAGGACTAACAGGCAGTGCAAAGTAGATTTGCAGTCAGAAAGACAGTGGAAATTCTCAACACCACTCCAGCCACAAAAAGCTGTGCTGAGCCAGTTGTGGGTCTATGTAGCTCAGCAGCACAGGGATGGCTCAAAGGCTCATCATTGCTGCCCATCTACAGCCATGAGCCTCAGAGGGCTAAGGGACATTTCAGAACTCAGCTCTCTCCTCTGTAAACACATATCCTTGATCACATGTCCATGGACACTTTTCTCAAAGGGTTGTACAAAGAATTAGTGTTAATAAGCCAATAAGAGGAGCTCATAGAAGACAGCTGCTGCTATTACAAGGGCTCACATTAGTTTGTTTTGTTTGTTTTCCATGCCCCTGTTTCATCCTCGCTTCTCAGACATCCCCTCAGTCCATCCGCTTTTTACCTCAGTCCATCCACTTTCTACCTCAGTCCACCAGCTTTCTACCTCTATCCATCTGCTTTCTACCTCGGTCCATCTGCTTTCTGCTCTGTTTCTCTCCACTCTGGCTCACACTGATAATCTCTACAGGACCCTGTCCTTCTCAAATCTGAAAACAAATGTATTCTTTCTTATTTCCTGTTTATCTACATTTGCCCCACACCATAAGCTGCAGGAAAGCAGGAGTAGTCGCAACCTAATTTAGGGTTCAGCAGACTTCTGTTTGACTCTTGGCTCAGTTCTTTGTTGGATGCTGAAGGTCTAGCGATCCCAATATCCATGCCCATGATTGTCATGACAGAAGAATGTATGAGTGAAAGTCAGGTTCCTCTATGAAAAATGTGCATGAACTGTTAAATAACTTCTCTCAAATATGTCTTTTCTTATCTGGGAGTAATTAGTGGAGAAGCACCAACTAAGAAAGAGGCCACTAACTAACCCTGTAATATATGCAAGATGGCCAATCTGGGTCTCTGATCCTTCATATACTAAATGGAAATCATGGTGACAATGTACACTAGAATGTGGGAGAGATCATATGCTATAAGGAAACCATCTCAAAATGTATTTTAGATGCAAGTGTAGACATTATTAGGACAAATGTCTCAGGTAACCTCAATACAGAGCAGATTAGGTGAAATTTCATGGTTTGCTCTATCTTCTCAGTGCCCTGAAATCCCCAGAAACCCAATCAGAAGTTACAGCATAGGGGTCACTGTGGCAAGACCTCCTGAACTTTGACTATCACTCATTAACAAGATGAAGGATGCACAACAAACACGCATTTTTTTCTTTGCTTACTTTCCTCTAATCCATTTAGCGAAATTACTTAGTAAATAACTTATAGACCAAAGGACAAGAGAGATGGGAGGGAGTAGGTGACTTTCCTTCAATTAGTTTCAATTTCTCATCTTCGAATCACAAAGCATAAACTAACATCTGTCTTGGCAATTTTCTACGTTTCGAATTATTGTGTTGTGACAATACAGGCAAATAGTAGAGTACTGGTTCATATGATCTCAGTTCCTTAAGTAAGGCAGGATTAAAGCATAAAACTATGTTTCCACAGGTAAAACATACCTGAATCCCATACAGAGATAAAATAAGAGTTGCATGATTGGTAGGAGGCCAGCCCCCAGGGAAAAAAAAAAACCACTAAATATTACATTGTTTTTATTGTTTTCAGCTGTATTATGGTATAGTTGACAAAGTTGCAAATATCTAAGATGTTCAATGGGATGTTTCCTTGTGCATGGTGAAAAAACTACTGGAGGGCAGAGATCTCCCAAGACCACCTGAAGCACAGGTAAGAGCCCACCCACCCCCAACTGGGATTACAAAGGCATCTGAAGGAGGCAAGCAAAGCAAGCCTTCAACACAGTGAAGAGGCATTTGGGACTCATGTTGGAATACAGGCAAGGAGAAGCTCATAGGTCAGGAACATGAAGAAGAGACAATAGGGGAAAGGTGCTGGATAATACCACACCAAGCTCTACCAACAATGTGGAAGATTCCTACAGTGGGATCCCCCTGGGGATGGCCCAGGACACAGATATCAGAAACACGACTGTGAACATACTTAAAGAAATGCAAGATCATAAAAACCAAATCAAAGAATTAAGAAAAAAGAATGAAGAACTCAAGAAGGACATAGAGAGAGAGAATGACAAACTCCAGAAGGAAGTGGAAACATTGAAAAGATCCCATGCTGAAAAAGATAAGGAAACCACAAGCGAAGCAAAGAGCTACAGGAAGGGATTGAGAAGCTCCAAAAGGAAGTGGAAATACTAAAGAAATGAGAAGAGGAAATGAAAAAGGAAATCAGACACTCATCCAATCAAGAGGAAAGGAATGGAAAAAGCCTCAGAAGCAGAATGAAGGAAACAGAACAAAGAATATCAGATCTGGAAGATAACACAGAACAACTAAAAACCTCAAGTAAAGATTATGAAAAATTTTAAAATATACAAAACTGGAACAACCAGGAACTGTGGGACACTATGGAAAGATCAAACCTCCATATCATAGGATTAGAGGAAGGAGAAGAATCCCAAGAGAATGATATTGACCAGATCTTCAACAGAATAATAGATGAAAATTTCCCCAAACTAAAAAAAACAAATCAATACAAATACAAGAAGCACATAGAACTCCAAACAGACAAGATCAGAAAAGAAACTCTCCACGCTATATCATAGTTAAAACACTAGATGACCAAAAAAGACAAAATTCTGAAAGCCACAAGAGAAAAACAAGTTACATATAAGGGGAAACCTATCAGAACTACAACTGACTTCTCAGTGCAAACTATGAAAGCAAGAAGAATGTGGAGCAAAGCATTCCCAGTGTTAAAGGACTATAGATGCCAACCCAGGTTACTATACCAAGCAAAAATGTCAATTCTAGTTGAAGGAGAGAGAAAAAATCTTCGATAACATTAACAAGATGAAAGAAAACATGTCTGGAAAGCCAATCCTTCAAAGAATACTTGAAGCAATTCAAAGACAGAAGAAAGGAGCAACCATTTCCAGGAACTCCTAGAAAGAAAAATCAATAAAAACATAACTGCAGAAGTAGAAACCTAAACCAAAAACGCAAATGGATAATAAGGTGAAAGGAAGCAACACAATCCTATCAGTATTAACTTTAAATATTAATAGACTAAACTCCCCAATCAAAAGACATAGACTAGGACATTGAATTAGGAAACAGAACCCACTGACATGCTGTCTACAAGAAACGCATCTTACCTTCAAGGATAGGCACCACCTTACAGTGAAAGGATGGAAAAAAATATTCCAAGCAAATGGTACCAAAAAGAAAGCAGGTGTTGTTATTTTAATATCAGACAAAATAGACTTCAAAGTAAAAGAAATCAGAAGAGACAAAGAAGACCATTACATTTTTATCAAAGGAACAATTCACCAAGAATATTTCACAATCATCAATATATATGCACCAAACTTTATAAAGACAATTCTCGAGGTGCCACACCAACTCCAGCATCATCTGTGTGAGCAATGATGAAAGTCATAATAACAATTGGGAGATATGTGTCTTTCGAGGCTAAGCTCCCTGGTGGTCCCTGGCAGAATGCTCGGCCTTAGCTTCCAAGATCACGACGCACTACAAAGATGTTATGCTTCTTGAGTATTGGACTTTGCACACTGTCTTTTGATTCTTTTCCTGAGTTCAGCACAACCTCAGTCCCAGACAAGGGACAGTTAAATGTGTCTGGAAATAAATCAGGCAAACAGAAGCTTCATGAACCTAAGCAAAACCATACAGAGAAACAGTATCTAAAGGCTCCTTTGTCCTAGAAGTCCCCAGAAAGATATTATGAATGAAAAACATTACACTGAGTGATATCATAGGTCAGTTACAAATAATAAAAGTGTCTTTCCAGATTTAATAAGAATAAAGGCTCAGTCCTTTAAGCAAGAAGCTACATCTGATAGAATTAGTAAAATAGAAGTCTTAGTTACAGTTATACATGTTAAAATGTAATGGGTAGAGACACACGGCGGGCTTCTCCTTTAAGGAAAACAGAACTAATTAAGAGGTTTCCCAGGCCATGGCTTGAATTAAAGCCTAGAGATAACAAGCGGCCTTGGAAAAATCAGGCTCCAGGAAGGATGAGAAAAACCAAATTGAAACTTCAAAGAGAAACAAAGTCTCACATCTCATAAAACAAACTCTTTGTGGTTTGTAGTTTTATGACTGCTGTTTTGTTGCTTATCTCCCTTGCCAAGACAGTGAGCAGTATACCATGTGTAAGCACTTCTGATTGATGTGTAAATTTATCTGGCTTGCTGTCCTTGGAAACCCAGGTGTGAGTTCCTTTAGCAATGAGCCTTTTGTTCCTGGGAAGAGTGCTAATCCTTATCCGCTTCCCCTGCTTTTGTATAAAAACTTTGACTTGCTCTCAGTAAAGTGCAGCAGATTCAAAGCCGTTTCTGGTGTCATTTCTGACTGACATCACCTAATCCGTGCCCTCCTATCCAAGACCCTAATTCCTGCAGGCAGAGGGAACCCTCCAGCTGGGACAGTGTGCAGCATCGAGGACCACAAGGCACAGATCAACCCCAGTACACTCATAGTAGGGGACTTAAATACCCCCACTGAACCCTTTGGACAGGTCAACAGGACAAAGAATAAACAGAGAGACATCTGAACTGAATGACATGATACACCAAATGCACCTCACAGACATCTACCAAATATTCTACCCTAATACCAGAGAATACACTTTCTATTCAGCACTCCATGGAACATTCTCCCAAATTGACCACATACTGGGACACAGAAGAATCCTCCACAAACACAAAAAGATTGAAATAATTTCATGCATTCTATCAGAACACAATGCAATAAAGCTCAACATCAACACTAGGATAAGCCCTACTATCTACAAGAGCACATGGAGACTAAACACACTCTTGAATAATGAATGAGTGAAGGAAGAGATAAAGATAGAAATAAAAGCATTCCTGGAACTTAATGACAATGATAATACAACACAACAAAACCTATGGGATACTTTAAAAGCAGTTCTAAGAGGGAAATTTATAGCCCTGGGTGCCTACATTAGAAAAACAGAAAGAGCACAAGTGAATGATCTAACACTGCAGCTAAAAGCACTTGAGAGGCAACAACAGATGAACCCTAAATGCAACAGACAGGAAGAAATAACAAAAATCAGAGCAGAAATCAATGAAATAGAAACAAAGAAAACAATACAAAAATCAATGATCCAAAAGTTGGTTCTTTGAGAAAATAACAGAAGACGACCTCTAGCCCATTAACCAAAGAAAGGAACAACTCCAAATCAACAAACCAGGATGAAAGGGAAATATCACAACAGACAATGAAAAGATCCAGAAAATCACGGAAACAACTTCAAACCTATAATTCTACCAAGTTTGAAACCTAGAAGAAATGATGAATATCGTGAAATCCGGGAATCCAAAGCTCAACAAGAAGAGATCGACAGCTTAAACAGACCCTTAATAAATGAAAGAAATTGAAGATGTAAATAAGAAACCTCCCAACTAAAAAAAAGGCCCAGGTCCCAGATGGTTCAACAGCAGAAGTTCTAGAAACATTTCAAAAAGACTTACACCATTATACTCAATTGTTTTAAAGGATACAAACAGAAGGAATCCCTCAAAAATTCCTTCTATGAAGCCAGCATCACTCTAATACCAAACCAGCAAGACACAACAAAGAAGAACTATAAGACTACCTCACTAATGAACACAGATGCCAAAATTCTAAACAGGAATGACTGTCAAATCACATACAGACCCACTCAAAAGATTATCCATCATGAACCAAGTTGAATTCTACACAGAGATGCAGGAATGGTTAACACATAAGAAAATCAATAAATACATCAGCATATAAATGGACTAAGACAAAAAAACCAAAGTGATCATCTCAATTGACACAGAAAAAAGCCTTTGACAAAATTCAGCATCCCTCATGCTTAAAGTTGTAGAAGGAATTGGATTGGAGGAACCATTCCTCAATGTTATCAAACATATACAAGAAACCCACAAGCCAAATCATCCTAAATGGAGAAACACAGAAGTTTCCCTTAAAGGTAGAACTCAGCAAAGCTTGCCCCTTGTCACTACTCCTCTTCAATATAGTGCATGAAACACTTTGCTGGGCAATAAGGCGAGAAAAGGAAATTAAAGGAGTACTAATTGGAAAAAGGAAGTCAAGCTATCCCTTTTTTCTATGATTGATTTAAAAATACAAAATAAAAACTCCACCAGAAAACCCTAGAAACTATTAAGAGCTTCAGGAATGTGACAATAGCGAAATTTAAACCTAGAAAAATCAGAGCCTTTCTTTACAAACCAAACAAAGCAACTGAAGAATGAATATAAGGAGACCTTCCCACTCACAATACCCCTCAAAGAACAATAAAATACACCAGAACAAACCTGAAGGACAAAAGATCTCTACAACAACAAAATTTGAAACCCTTGGAGGAAATTAAGAGACATCAGAAGACAAAATGAAAAAAAAAAAAAAAAAAAAAAAAAAAAAAAAAAAAAAAAACATGCTCAAAATATGAAAATTAATAATAAAAAAAATGTCCAGTTCTTCCAAACTCTTTAAAGATTAATGCAATCACAATTAAAAACGCCAAGAGTTTTCTTCACAGCGGGAATAAAGTCAAAATAAAAAAAAAAAATCTTGAAAAAAAAAAAGACCCTGAATAGCCAAAACAATGCGACTGGAAAGAGCAATTCAGGAGGGATCAAACGTTCAGACCTTCAAATGATACTCAGGGCTATAGTCCATAAAAACAGCCTGGTACTGGCACAAAACAGACCTGTTGACCAAATGGAACAAGAACAGATACCAAACTGAGGCACATACAATGTTCACATCTCATATTTGACACGGGTGCCAAGAAAACACAATGGAGGAAAGACAGCATCTCAGCAGTTGTGTTTGGCAAAACTGGATCACGCATTGTAGAAAATGAATTAAACCCCTAAACCTCATCACCCTGTACAAAAAGTCCAACTCTCAGATGGATTAAAGACCTCACACGTGAAACCCAAACTCTGAGGCAAATAGAAGAAAAAAGTGGGGCAGGCAGACTACAAGACATAGGGTAGGAAAAGACTTCCTAAATCAGACAAGCTGCACAAGAATTAAAGGTCGACAATTGACAAATGACCTCATAAACTCAAAAGCTTCTGTACGCAAAAGAAACAATCAAGGAAATGAAGAGAAATTCCCCAGAGTGGGAGAAACTTTCACTGCAAAACATCTGACAAAGCATGGATTTTCCAGAATATATAAACTACTCAAAAAACAGAAAGAAAGAAAACAAATGACCCACTCAATAGATGGAGCAAAGAGCTGAACAGAGACTTCACAAGTGAGGATTAGAGATTGCCATGAGAAACATCGTAAGAAGTGTTTAACATCATTAATCAGTAAGGAAATGCAAATCAAAAACCACTCTAAGATAACCCACCCCCCACATCTCTTCCAATAAGACTGGCTAAGAGTGCACAGAACCAAATGATTAGCCAAGGTGCTGGAGAGTTTGTGGGGAAAGGGGAACGACTCATTCACTGCTGGGGGGAAGGTAAACTCATAACAGCCACTATGGAAAGCACTTTGGATAACCCTTGGAAGACTGGAATGAACTTGGCCAACTGACCCAGCCTACCACTCCTGGGCATGTACCCACAAGACTCATCTTAACGCAGATATACATGCACGCCCATGTTTTTTGCAGCTCGCTTCACAATAGCAGAGCTGGAACCAACCCATGTGCCCCTAGCTGTGGACAAGAGAAAATGTGGTACAGCGTACACAATGGAGTTCTATGCACAATAAAGAGAGATGACATCATGAAATTTCATGTAAATGGTTGGAACTAAAGATATCATGCAGGTGTAGTAACACAGCCCAGAAAAACAAATGATGGGGGCTCGAGAGATAGCCTAGTGGTGAAGAGCACCGACTGCTCTCCTTGCAGAGTACCAAGATTCAATCCCCCGCACCCACATTGCGCCAAGCTGAGAACCGTCCATAACTCCAATGCCAGGAGACTCCAGTCCCAGGGAAATCCAACACCTTCTTCTTCTGACCTCCACAGCATTGCACGACACGGGTGCACAAACCTACATGCAGACAGTACATTCATACACATAAAAATAAATAAATAAATAAATAAATAAATAAATAAATAATTTAAAAAAGTGATGAATGGTATCCCTCATCTGTTGATGCTAGCACCAATTACATAATTGTATGTCAAACTGAGCAATCTCAATGTGATCTGGTGAAAACAACTGTGTTTTTATGTTGTGAATCCCTTAAAAATAATTAAAAAAATAAAAATAAATAGAAAAACTACCATCAGCTCATGGGATTAGCATTTTGTATGTGTAGTGAAGATATTAAAGTTGCACTCACTCAGTAATGTTGAAGCAGACAATATAGTACGAATCACTAGAGTTGGCCTGCTGGACAACAGAGTTCCAGAAGTGATTCAAAAATAATATAGGGCTGGAGAGATGGCACTAGAGGTTAAGAGCGCCGACCGCTCTTGCAGAGGACCCGGTTCGATCCCCAGCACCCACCAAAAAAATGGCGGCCCGAGAGCCGTCGAAGCTCCAGTTTCCATGAGAAACTCCAGTTTCCAGGGGATGCGTGACCCTCTTCTGACCTCCGCGGCATTGCACGACACGGGTGCACAGACCTGCATGCAGACAGTGCATTGATATACATACCGAAATAAATAAAATAAAAAAAAAAATTAAAAAAAAAAAATAATATAAACATGAATTTTAAAATAATATACTAGCCATAAAATCACTGTACGATGCACAGATGAGGGTCTTGTTTGGTTTATTTTCTATTTCCCTTCCCTCCCTGGTCCAGAGAAAGGAAAATAGCTGGCTCACTGCTAGGGCTAGCTGGCAGTGGAACCCTGTCTCTTGATTGACACGTTTTGCCTTTCTTCTCCCGAGATAGAGACCAGTCAGCTCTGCTAGTACTCACTCCTCTGGACAAGCGACCAGCTCTGCCTGTCACTCTCAGCCTGCAATACCTTCCAGCTTTTTGACTTTGCACTTCTGCCTGAGGCCCCATCTTGTCTAAGTCCTTTGATCTCATTCAGATCCACAGGTATCCAGCGCCCCTCATGTCTTCCAATTTATCCAATGTCTTGCCCTTAATGGAGCTTTTCACTGTGACAGAAGGAGTTGATGGGGTTTTTTTTTTTTCTACTTTTTACCTAAAAGTCTAGCTATGGAGTCAATTGTCACCTATTGTAGGTGATCTGCATAGTCTATCAAGTATGTAGGATGGGACTGGACACATAGTTCAGTTGGTAGAGTGCTTCTGACATGCACAAGGCCCTGAGCTTGATTCTCTGCACAGTATAAATCTAGCAGTGTAGTGCATGTTTGTGATCTCTAATTTCAGCACCCCAGAAGTGGAGGCTGGAGGATCTGAAGTTTAAGGTCACCACTCCATAGTGAATTCCAGGTTAGCCTGGAATCTGTGAAACTGTAGAATTATACTGTTTACGCATGGGCAGCTGAACTTTGAAGGGCACATCTTAGAGTTGCAGGAAAACATCCAGCTAAAATTCCCTCTTCTGAGGACAAAATGTCCAGCCTGAACAAAAGCCCCAAGATTTTCTTGGAACTACACTGTTTTCCCTTGTCCAAACCTGTCCAGTGCCCATGGGAAGATATCCAAGAAACACAACCTTATATATATATATAGAGTATATAATATATATTATATATATATATATAGTATAGACGTATAATATCTTCTGAATTTGAAGCCTGAAAAAAAAAATTGGTAGGGATCCAAGTTTAGGTAAGGTTTAACAAAGCTGATCATCCTCAAGTTCAATATTAAAGAGAAAAAACAACAAATGGTCATAAATTAGGTTTTATGGCTACACTAGAAAAGGCTCTGCAGAATGTAATTACTGCAGTCTCCAAGTCCTTTGATATTAGCCATGCAAACTCAAACAAATGGCCATTTGTTTAGTAAGGCAGGGCTTTAAAGGAACCCTATGGTGGGCCAGGACACACACTCACCTTTTATCTGAAGAGGGGGAAATCCAGCTGCCTTAACTCATTTTTAACAAGCTTCTTGTGCTGTCAATTGGAAATCCTTGCAGTCTAAGCAATCAATCACAGAAACGGACTGGTAACAGGCTAGGAGTGTGATGGGGGCTCCATCAGCCTCAGAGTCAGAGGGCTTGTGCATCACATCACAGACGACACATATTTCCCACATTTCCACAATAGGCGTTAAAACCCACCTTTGCCTTTATCCTCATCAAGAGTAAAGAAAAGCATGATCAACACCGAAAGAGAGAAGGGAATGGAGGGAACCAAACAGGACAAAATGCCACAATGTCAGTGGGAGCAAATGTACCCAGTCTTTGACGTAAACATCTGAGGACTCTAACCACCCTGTACAATGCTGCTAACAGCATGGATGTGATAACTGGGTCGGGGGGAGGGGATCCTCTGGCAACCTGTCCTCTTTCCCCTTTTCAGTAGAACAAAGACAATGCACGTGCCCAGACAATGGACAATGAACTCATGCTAGAGGTTTGGAATTTGAAACCAAAAGAAAGACATTGACTCTGCTTTGGGGTGCCTGGTTCAACAGAGGGCAGGAATAACGGTAGCTAGGACCACGAATCTGAGCATTATTAATGCAGGAACTGCTGGCTTAGAGCATGGAGCACTCTATACCTCCCCATCAGAAAAGAGAGATACCAAAGGCAGATCAGTTAAAAAACAAGAGCAGATGTTAGCAAACACAAGTCCCGACCAGTGTCTTCATGGATGACTGTGGCAGAGATGTTCCTGCTTCCGGGATGTTTAATTTTTCTACTACTTCATGAATCTTGTGGGCTGAAGTGCTGTCCCAGCACTAGAAAAACAAACAAGCAGAACAATAGTTCAGTGCTTTTAGGACTTGCATTCTTCTGAGTGCTGACTGTCTGAGGATAACAAGATAATAGGAAAGTAACTGATATCACCTTTTGAGGTTATAGAAAAGAGGCAGCATAAAAGGAAAAGATAATGTGGGGTGCTGAGATTTTTAAATGGGTAGTAAGCATACTCTTTGTCCAAGTGAGAAAAGATTTTAAGGAAGTGAAAGGAGAACCATGTAGAAAAGGAGTGCACAGAAAATAAAACTGCAAAAGGCTCGGTGGTGGGAACGTGTCTATGTTCAAGGAGGCCAAGGTTGCCGAGGAAGAATGAGGGAGGAGGAGAGCGATGGGCAGTGATGCTGGACAGGGAAGGAAGGAGCAGCAATTTTGCAGGGCCTCATAAGCCATTCTAAGGACATTGCCTTTTGTTCTGAGAGAAATCAGAAACCACTGGAGGTGTTCACTGGAGGGTGACATTATGTGACTTCCATTTCACAAGGACTGTTCTGGCTGCTCTGTTGAGACCAGTGAAGAGACCAAAGCTATTAACAGGAAACTCAGGAAACAATCCAGGATAGGTAGCCATGGCTTACATCAGGTAGTGAGAGCTGACCAGATCCAAGAGATGTTTATGAAAGAAAGTTTTCTTTTTTTTCTTTTAAAATATGTTTTGGGGGCTGGAGAGAATAGCTAGCGGCTAATAGCACCGACTGCTCGTTGCAGAGGACCCGGGTTCAGATCCCCAGCGCCCACAATGGCGGCTAAGAAACGTCTGCAACTCCAGTTCCCAGAAAACTCCAGTTTCCAGGGGAATCCGAGACCTTTCTGAACTCTGCGCATTGCACGACACGGGTGCTCCAACCTTCTGCAGAAAGTAGCACTCATACACATACAAAAATAAAGAAATTAAAAAAAATATATTTTTTTGTTATTTTCAGTAGCTCACTAGGGCACTACCTCATCATGGAATTATCAGACATGGATTTGATGCTGTTCCCCCTTCTCTCTCCGTTCCCTGCCTCCTTTGCGCCCTTCTGCCCTCAGTAGTCTGCTGTCTACACAGGGGCTCTGCTGTCCCCTTGCTTCTCTTTTAAATTTATATATATTATATTATATAGATATATATATATAATAATACGATATATAATTTTTTATCAAATCGAGACCCTGTCCCCACCATCCCCCCACCCCACCAGAAGCTCAATGGTATTCTGCCAAACATGCTTTGCAGCTCTTTCTTCAGTCTTTCGCAATATTCTCCAGGAGGAAGTTAACTGTTTTGATCAGGCGGTTCACTGTTTGTCATTCCAGTCCTTCGATGACCAGTCTTTTCTGTTGTTGTTGTTGTTGTTTCCCAATATGCATCACTTCCCAACTACTTTGACAAAGCTCAAGGGGCCAATGCCAAGAAATACTTACAACTAGGTAAATTGGCACGGATCAATCCACAATGAGGGATACATTCATTGTTTTTTTCTGAGACTGTGTTTCTTCAACGCCTGCATGAGTCCTCTAGCTCCAGCCATTTCCTGCAAGCTCCATGATGTTGTCTTTCTTTACTGCGTGCACAGAACTCCACCATTGTGTAAGATGGTACCACATGTCTCTATCCACTTCAGTTGAGGGGCATGTGGGTTGGGTTTCCAACTCTTGCTATGGTGAAGAGAGCTGAAATAAACAATGCCGGGCATGTATCTCTGAAGTGGGTTGAGTCTTGAGGGTACATGCCTAGGAGTGGGTGTAGGCTGGGGGGGGTCGGGGGTGGGCGAAGGTTTCATTTCAAGTCTGCCAAGGGTTCTCTACACTGCTCTCCACACGGCTTTCCCCCATAGTGGCTGCACACGAGTTTACATTCCCCCCCATCCCATCTCCCCACCAGCAGTGAAGGGGTATAATTCCCTTCCCTTCCTTCCTTCCCCCCCCCTTCCTTCCCCGTTCCTCCCCACAAACCTCTTCTCCAGCACTTGGTACATTTGTTTTTCTGAACCTAGCCAGTCTTATTGGAGTAAGAATGATATCCTTAAAGTGGTTTTGATTTTGCATTTCCTTAATGATTAGGGATGTTGAACCTTCTTAAGAGGTTTCTTTCTCAGCCATTCTCTAATGTCCCTTAAGTACCCTTACTTTATATGGACTGACATTGCCTCATTTTCCCCTTTTGTTTGTTTGTCTTCCTTCTAGTTGCATGACTTAGTTTTCACATACCCATGCTCTATCTGCTGTCTTCCTGTGGTTGAAGATGTGAACTCTCAGCTTCCTGATCTGATCACCTATTGTGAATATGTCTCTCACCATGATGGACTCTCTATCCGCGGAAACACACAAACGAAACAGAAATCTTTCTTATATTAATTGCTTTCAGTCATGGTATCCTATGGCAGCAACAAAAAAGTAACTAAAATATTGTTAGTGCAATAATTTCCATACCCATTCATCTTCCTGAATATTTCATGATTTCATTCTTATTTATGGTAGAATAAATTTCATTGTGTATATGTAACACAATTTTCATTATCTGATATTAATTTGTATATTCATTTAAAATATCAACTGAGAGACTCCATTCATTTATTTATCTTCTTGAACTTCTGGCTTAAATCCTGCCCTGTGTTAAACTGTGTGAGCAATGAAAGATGATTAAAGAAAGGATTACAAGCCCTAGGGAATTTGTAATCCAGTTGGGAGTTTAAAAGCCAACTACTCAGATAATCATAGTACTTAGGGAAGAGAATGATTAATGTACATGAAGAAATAAAAGGGGCTGGATGGTGAGGGCTCAGTTGGTAAAGCAGTTGCGGTCAAGCCCGATAACCTGAATTCAGATTCATTCCTAAAATCTACATAAAAAGTAGAGTGTGATGGCATATGTCTGCAACCCCCCAGTTCTGAGGAGGTGGAGACAGGGATCCCTAGAGCTCATGGCCAGCCAGCCTACCCAAAACATTNTATTTGGGCTTGCCAAGAAGGAGCCTTTGAGCACTTCCTTAAGGAAAATATGACATCTTTTAGGAAAAAAAAGTCCTCCAATTCAAGTGGTATGTGTATATATGTATATATATATATATATATATATATATATATAACTTATATATCTTCTGAATTTGAAGCCTGAAAAAAAAAATTGGTAGGGATCCAAGTTTAGGTAAGGTTTAACAAAGCTGATCATCCTCAAGTTCAATATTAAAGAGAAAAAACAACAAATGGTCATAAATTAGGTTTTATGGCTACACTAGAAAAGGCTCTGCAGAATGTAATTACTGCAGTCTCCAAGTCCTTTGATATTAGCCATGCAAACTCAAACAAATGGCCATTTGTTTAGTAAGGCAGGGCTTTAAAGGAACCCTATGGTGGGCCAGGACACACACTCACCTTTTATCTGAAGAGGGGGAAATCCAGCTGCCTTAACTCATTTTTAACAAGCTTCTTGTGCTGTCAATTGGAAATCCTTGCAGTCTAAGCAATCAATCACAGAAACGGACTGGTAACAGGCTAGGAGTGTGATGGGGGCTCCATCAGCCTCAGAGTCAGAGGGCTTGTGCATCACATCACAGACGACACATATTTCCCACATTTCCACAATAGGCGTTAAAACCCACCTTTGCCTTTATCCTCATCAAGAGTAAAGAAAAGCATGATCAACACCGAAAGAGAGAAGGGAATGGAGGGAACCAAACAGGACAAAATGCCACAATGTCAGTGGGAGCAAATGTACCCAGTCTTTGACGTAAACATCTGAGGACTCTAACCACCCTGTACAATGCTGCTAACAGCATGGATGTGATAACTGGGTCGGGGGGAGGGGATCCTCTGGCAACCTGTCCTCTTTCCCCTTTTCAGTAGAACAAAGACAATGACCACTTGCCCAGACAGGAACAATGAATCTCAGGCTAGAGGTTTGGAATTTGAAACCAAAAGAAAGACATTGACTCTGCTTTGGGGTGCCTGGTTCAACAGAGGGCAGGAATAACGGTAGCTAGGACCACGAATCTGAGCATTATTAATGCAGGAACTGCTGGCTTAGAGCATGGAGCACTCTATACCTCCCCATCAGAAAAGAGAGATACCAAAGGCAGATCAGTTAAAAACAAGGCAGATGTACAAGACACAAGTGCCCGGACCAGTGTCTTCATGGATGACTGTGGCAGAGATGTTCCTGCTTCCGGGATGTTTAATTTTTCTACTACTTCATGAATCTTGTGGGCTGAAGTGCTGTCCCAGGCACTAGACAAAACCAAACAATCATAACAATAGTTCAGTGCTTTTAGGACTTGCATTCTTCTGAGTGCTGACTGTCTGAGGATAACAAGATAATAGGAAAGTAACTGATATCACCTTTTGAGGTTATAGAAAAGAGGCAGCATAAAAGGAAAAGATAATGTGGGGTGCTGAGATTTTTAAATGGGTAGTAAGCATACTCTTTGTCCAAGTGAGAAAAGATTTTAAGGAAGTGAAAGGAGAACCATGTAGAAAAGGAGTGCACAGAAAATAAAACTGCAAAAGGCTCGGTGGTGGGAACGTGTCTATGTTCAAGGAGGCCAAGGTTGCCGAGGAAGAATGAGGGAGGAGGAGAGCGATGGGCAGTGATGCTGGACAGGGAAGGAAGGAGCAGCAATTTTGCAGGGCCTCATAAGCCATTCTAAGGACATTGCCTTTTGTTCTGAGAGAAATCAGAAACCACTGGAGGTGTTCACTGGAGGGTGACATTATGTGACTTCCATTTCACAAGGACTGTTCTGGCTGCTCTGTTGAGACCAGTGAAGAGACCAAAGCTATTAACAGGAAACTCAGGAAACAATCCAGGATAGGTAGCCATGGCTTACATCAGGTAGTGAGAGCTGACCAGATCCAAGAGATGTTTTGACAAGAAAGTTGTCTTTTTTTTTCTTTTAAAAATATTTTTGGGGGCTGGAGAGATAGCCTAGCGGTTAAGAGCACCGACTGCTCTTGCAGAGGACCCGGGTTCGATCCCCAGCGCCCACATGGCGGCTAAGAACCGTCTGCAACTCCAATTCCAGGAGAACTCCAGTTCCAGGGGAATCCGAGACCCTCTTCTGAACTCTGCGGCATTGCACGACACGGGTGCTCAGACCTACATGCAGACAGTACACTCATACACATACAAAAATAAATAAAATTAAAAAAAATATATTTTTGTTATTTTCAGGTAGCTCACTAGGGCACTACCTCATCATGGAATTATCAGACATGGATTTGATGCTGTTCCCCCTTCTCTCTCCGTTCCCTGCCTCCTTTGCGCCCTTCTGCCCTCAGTAGTCTGCTGTCTACACAGGGGCTCTGCTGTCCCCTTGCTTCTTCTTTTAATTTATATATATATATATATATATATAT
>VZQC01009662.1:0-27125 GCA_009823505.1 Rhizomys pruinosus | reverse complement strand
CTCCCAACTGCTTTGGACAAAAGCTCAAGGGGCCATGCACAAGAAATACTTACAACTAGGTAATTGGCACTAGCATCCACAGATGAGGGATACCATTCATTGTTTGTTTTTCTGAGACTGTGTTACTTTACTCTGCATGATGTCCTCTAGCTCCAGCCATTTTCCTGCAAAGCTCATGATGTTGTCTTTCTTTACTGCTGCACAGAACTCCATTGTGTAGATGTACCACATTTTCTCTACCCACTGTCAGTTGAGGGGCATTTGGGTTGGTTCCAACTCCTTGCTATTGTGAAGAGAGCTGAAATAAACATGGCCGTGCATGTATCTCTGAAGTGGGGTGAGTCTTGAGGGTACATGCCTAGGAGTGGTATGGCTGGGTCGGGTGGCAAGTTCATTTCAAGTCTTCCAAGGGTTCTCCACACTGCTTTCCATAGTGGCTGCACGAGTTTACATTCCCACCAGCAGTGAATGAGTATTCCCCTTTCCCCACAACCTCTCCAGCACTTGGTATCATTTGTTTTCTTGAACCTAGCCAGTCTTATTGGAGTAAGATGATATCTTAAAGTGGTTTTGATTTGCATTTCCTTAATGATTAGTGATGTTGAACACTTCTTAAGAGGTTTCTCAGCCATCTCTAATGTCCCCTTACTTATTGACTGCCTCATTTTCCCTTTTGTGCTCTCCTTCTAGTTTCATGACTTAGTTTTCACATACCCATGCTCTATCTGCTGTCTTCCTGTGGTTGAAGATGTGAACTCTCAGCTTCCTGATCTGATCACCTATTGTGATATGTCTCTCACCATTATGGACTCTTCCTCTGAAACCACAAACTAACATAAAATCTTTCTTATATTAATTGCTTTCAGTCATGGTATCCTATGGCAGCAACAAAAAAGTAACTAATATACTTGCTTAGTGCAATAATTTCCATACCCATTCATCTTCCTGAATATTTCATGATTTCATTCTTATTTATGGTAGAATAAAATTTCATTGTGTATATGTACCACATTTTCATTATCTTGATATTAATTTGTATTATTCATTTTATATCAACTGAGAGACTCCATTCATTTATTTATCTTCTTGAACTTCTGGCTTAAATCCTGCCCTGTGTTAAACTGTGTGAGCAATGAAAGATGATTAAAGAAAGGATTACAAGCCCTAGGGAATTTGTAATCCAGTTGGGAGTTTAAAAGCCAACTACTCAGATAATCATAGTACTTAGGGAAGAGAATGATTAATGTCATGAAGAAATAAAAGGGCTGGAGGGATGGCTCAGTTGGTAAAGCATTTGCTGTCAAGCCCGATAACCTGAATTCAGATTCATTCCTAAAATCTACATAAAAAGTAGAGTGTGATGGCATATGTCTGCAACCCCAGTTCTGAGGAGGTGGAAACAGGATCCCTAGAGCTCACTGGCCAGCTAGTCTAACCAAACTTGCCAGATCCAAGTTCAGTGAGAGATCTTGCCTCAAGAAATAAGGCTTACTATGACTGTGGTTATAGCCCATCAGGGAAACTTACTGCTGCTTTTTTAAGTGGACATGTCAAACCACCTCATAAATATTTATTTATGCCAGGTGTGGTGGTGCACGCCTTTAATCCTAGCACTTGGGAGGCAGAGGAAGGCAGATCTTTGTGAGTTCAAGGCCAGCCTGGTCTACAGAATGAGTTCCAGGACAGCTGCGACTACAGGGAGACCCTGTCTTGAAAAGACCAAAAAATAAATAAATAAATAAATAAATAAATAAATAAATAAATAAATAAATATTTATACTTATAGTTTAGCTCTCAATATGGGTCAAAGCTTCTTTTTTCAGTTGATAGTAGTCAGTGTGGAGACTCATAACCGGTCAAAGTGTTGAGAATTAATGACTGTGGAGTGTTCAACCTGAAAAGGGGTATTTATAGAACTTCATTCCCCAGTTTCAGGCAACATCAACAGAAGAGGGAGCTGAAAGGATGGAAGAGCTAGACTGTGGGGAGGAGTAGGGTGAAGTGCTGTATTTGGACATTACTTGGCTGTCACAATCATGAAATCATGACAGCTATGTGGACCTGCTTAAGATGTGTATAAGATCAAGGCAATCAACATTCCCTCATGGATGGGAGAGCGGCTCGTGAAGTTCTCCCCTTAGCTGAGAAGCTAGAAGAAATTGATTACTGCTGGGGAAGAGTCACTTTTCTTCTGGAGTATGGCTGTTGACAGATTGGCTAGCCTTCCATGTATAGCCCCATGTCCATTTAAATGCAGGTAGCACCAACTGGACTAGGTGGGTTATTAAAATAATAATAACAGGGGCTGGAGAGATGGCTTAGCAGTAAGAGCGCTGACCGCTCTTACAGAAGACCCGGGTTCGATACCCAGCACCCACATGGCGGCCGAGAACCATCTGAAACTCCAATTCCAGGAGAACTCCAGTTCCAGGGGAATCTGACACCCTCTTCTGACCTCCGTGAGATTGCACGACATGGGTGCACAAACTTGCATGCGGACAGTACATTCATACACATACAGAAATAAATAAAATTAAAAAAATAAGAAACCTCCCAACTAAAAAAAGCCTAGGCTCAGACGGTTTCACAGCAGAATTCTATAAAACATTTCAAAAAGTCCTACGACCATTATTACTGAAATTGTTTAGAAGGATACAAACAAAGGGAATTCGCCCAAATTCCTTCTATGAAGCCAGCATCACTCTATTACCTAAACCAGGCAAAGATACAACCAAAAAGGAGAACTATAGACTCATCTCCTTAATGAACACAGATGACAAAATTCTAAACAGGATATTGGCAAATTGCATACAGACTCACATCAAGAAGGTCATCCATCATGACCAAGTTGGATTCATACCAGAGATACAGGGATGGTTCACTATACAAAAATCAATAAGCATTATCAAACATATAAATGGACTGAAAGACAAAAAACACACCATCATCTCAATTGATGCAGAAAAAGACTTTGACAAAATTCAGCATCCCTTCATGCACAAAGTCCTAGAGGGAATTGGATTGGAGGGATCATTCCTCAATGTAATCAAAGCCATATACAGGAAACTCACAGCCAATATCATCCTAAATGGGGAAATGACAGAAACATTCCCTTTAAAGGTAGGAACTTGGCAAGGCTGCACCTTGTCACCACTCCTCTTTAATATAGTGCTTGAAACACTTGCTAGAGCAATAAGGCAAGAAAAGGATATTAAAGGAGTACTAATTGGAAAAGAGGAAGTCGAGCCATCCCTATTTGGTGATGATATGATTGTTTACTTAAGGGATGCTAAAAACTCCACCAGAGGGGCTGGAGAGATAGCCTAGCGGTTAAGAGCACCGACACTCTTGCAGAGGACCCGGGTTCGATCCCCAGCACCCACATGGCGGCTAAGAACCGTCTGTAACTCCAATTCCAGGAGAACTCCAGTTCCAGGGGAATCCGAGACCCTCTTCTGACCTCCGCGGCATTGCACGACACGGGTGCACAGACCTGCATGCAGACANGATTCCTGGGCTCAGCTGCCAGCTAGTCTAACCAAACTTGCCAGATCCAAGTTCAGTGAGAGATCTTGCCTCAAGAAATAAGGCTTACTATGACTGTGGTTATAGCCCATCAGGGAAACTTACTGCTGCTTTTTTAAGTGGACATGTCAACCACCTCATAAATATTTATTTTGCCAGGTTGGGTGGTGCACGCCTTTAATCCTAGCACTTGGGAGGCAGAGAAGGCAGATCTTGTGAGTTCAAAGGCCAGCCTGTCTACAGAATGAGTTCCAGGACAAGCTGCGACTACAGGAGACCCTGTCTTTGAAAGACCAAAATAAATTAAATAATAAATAATAAAATAAATAAATAAATAAATAAATATTATATACTTATAGTTTAGCTCTCAATATGGGTCAAAGCTTCTTTTTTCAGTTGATAGTAGTCAGTGTGGAGACTCATAACCGGTCAAAGTGTTGAGAATTAATGACTGTGGAGTGTTCAACCTGAAAAGGGGTATTTATAGAACTTCATTCCCCAGTTTCAGGCAACATCAACAGAAGAGGGAGCTGAAAGGATGGAAGAGCTAGACTGTGGGGAGGAGTAGGGTGAAGTGCTGTATTTGGACATTACTTGGCTGTCACAATCATGAAATCATGACAGCTATGTGGACCTGCTTAAGATGTGTATAAGATCAAGGCAATCAACATTCCCTCATGGATGGGAGAGCGGCTCGTGAAGTTCTCCCCTTAGCTGAGAAGCTAGAAGAAATTATTACTGCTGGGAAGAGTCACTTTTCTTCTGGAGTATGGCTGTTGACAGATTGGCTAGCCTTCCATGTATAGCCCCATGTCCATTTAAATGCAGGTAGCACCAACTGGACTAGGTGGGTTATTAAAATATAATAACAGGGCTGGAGAGATGGCTTAGCAGTAAGAGCGCTGACCGCTCTTACAGAAGACCCGTTCGATACCCAGCACCCACATGGCGGCCGAGAAACCATCTGAATCCAATTCCAGGAGAACTCCAGTCCAGGGGAATCTGACACCCTCTTCTGACTCCGCAGCATTGCCGATACAGGTGCCAAACTTGCATGCAGACAGTACATTCATACACATACAAATAAATAAAATTAAAAAAAAAATAAAATAATAATAATAAATAAATAAATACATAAATAAATACTGGGGACAATACTCAACCTCTATCACTGGCCTTTACATACATGAGCGTGCGTGCACACACACACACACACACACACACACACACGTATGCATGAAAGAAATAAAGAATAAGACACAGTCCAGGAATACCTAGTTTTGATTTTGGAAATTTATATAAGCCTGATGATTTAGGAGATACCAAGAAAGAACTGCCTCATAGTACATGGACCTACGATGCTCCCTGCACAGTGACATTAAAGATGGCCACCACCTACCCCAGGCTCAGACTGTCATCACAGTTATACATCTGAAAAAAAAGAAATCTTTTCCTACCCTAGCAAGCAAGGTCTCAAGGAATTCAGACTGGTCCTTCCAAAATCCTCCTCTAAGCCAAATATGACAGATCCACAGGAAGGAAACAATTTAAGTGACAAAGAAAGGGAGGAAACACCTACCAAATAGATGCCATCTAGAATTGCCTAGGGACCTTATTCCCAGTCTCCTTTTTTTTTTTATTTATTTATTTTTTTTCTAATTAAAATTAGTTTTATTGATGCTTTGTGCATTTCATACACTTTTTTCCAATTCAGTTCAGGCTTTAATTTCCTTTCCCTCCCCCCCACCCATCCCAGATCATGCATTTGCCATAACTGTCCTGCATCTTTCTCTCAGTTTTTTTTTTTCATTTTTAGCTATAAGTGATAATCCATGAGTACAAGCATCCTTCATGCAAACCTATCTGCAGGCTGTTGTGCCCAAACACCTACAGCCCACCATCCAGTGGGGGTGACAGGTTGTTGTTCAATCAAGTTGATCAAATGAGTGTCCAGACTACATTGCTGTAGTTTCAACCATTCACCCCAATCACAGCCCTTACATTCTACCACGCGAGTCGTAGAAATAAGACCACTCTGACCTGATCAGATTTTTTTTAGTTTAATTTTTATTGATGCTTTGTGCATTTTCGTACTCATTTTCCAATTCACATCAGGCATATTTCCCTTTCCCTTCCCCCCACCCCCACCCATCCCAGATCAGTGATACTGCCATAATACTGTCCTGCATCTTTCCTCAGCTTTTTTTTTTTCATTTTTTAGCTATAAGTGATAATCCATGAGTACAAGCATCCTTCGTGCAAAACCAATCTGCAGGCTGTTGTGCCCAAACCCCTACAGTCCCACCATCCAGTGGGGGGTGACAGGTTGTTTGTTCAATCAAGTTGATCAAATGAGTGTCCAGACTACATCGCTGATTTTTTGAATGGTTTTATTTATACGTCCCTCATTTCAGGAAGAGGAACAACACCAACCTTAAGATGAAGATATCATATATAGGTTTATTTCAGTCAGTTAGCTTACAGCATCTTACCATTAACACACCATTATGTAAACCAAAACTCAAAGGAAATTCCAGTAGTTACACATTGACTCAAGCAAACAGCAGCCCAAAGAAATTCCAGTAATTATACATTGGCTCAAGCAAACAGCATCCCAACTTAATGGTCAACAATAAAGCAAGATAAAGAAAAAGATAAAAGATAGAAGCAAAGGGCAGCAGTTATAGTAGGGGCAGAGTCACATGGGTTCCAGGAATTCAGCTTGGGGTGGGAAAGAAACTAAACTTATTTATAGTAGATAGTGTGCTGAGAATTACGCATGCACAGAGCTTGTCCCTCAACCTAACCTGCCCTAGGCAGGTGAGACCATACAAGCAGCTGAGTTGCAGACCTGGGCCAATCAGAAGGTGACAAGAGGAGAGCGGGAATGCAAACAGTACATAACCCCTAACCCTGCCCCAATAAATGAGTCCGTGACAGCTTGCCCTCTGTCTGCGTTCACCCAACTCCCAGGGTCTGTGTTTTGACTCTGCACCTCTCATCCCTATTCCTTTGGTCAGACACCAAAATTCCCCAGCAGGCCTGGGAGATTGACTATATCTGGCACCCAATGTGGGGCTGGGGGATTGACTACACTTATTATAATTAGGATGGAGTCAGCTTAGTTCAGATAATCTATTTCCTTTGTTCCCTCCTATTTGAGGGCCATTTATTTTCCCCACTGTTATCTATGTTCTAGACTCAGTTATAGTGGGTTATGAAGACCATGAGTTTGACTGAATTGAGTCCTTGATTTACAAACCAGAGAAGTTTTGTGGGCTGGAGAGATGGCCTAGTGGTTAAGAGTGCCAACTGCTCTTGCAGAGGACCAGGGTTCGATCCCCAGCACCCACATGGCGGCCTAGAACCGTCTGAAACTCCAATTCCAGGAGAACTCCAGTTCCAGGGGAATCTGACACCCTCTTCTGATCTCCGTGGCGTTGCACGACATGGGTGCACAAACCTACATGCAGACAGGACATTCACACACATACAGAAATTAAAAAAAAAATTAAAAAAAAACAAACCAGAGAAGTTTTAACAGACATGGTACACTTGCCAAGAGGGAATTGACAAGGAATATTTTTATTGAGGATTGGTGCGTTTCATACAACATTTCTTAATCAAATCTAGACCCATTCCCCCTTCCGTAACTTCACGTCCCACCAGAGCTCATACCTTCAGCCATACAAGTCTTTCATCTTTTTCTCAATCTTTTTGGAAATTTTTGGGTGCAGAAGTTGACTGCTTGGGGAAGAAGTTTACTATTTCAGTCAGTTCTTTGACCCAGTGTTTTTTGTTGTTTCTTCCAATTTGTATCATTTCAAAATATGCATACATACACACCACATATATACCAAAATTATGACATCTGAAATTAAACTATAGGTCAATTCCAAAATATGTTCAGGGATTCACATTTTGATAGTAGAATTGCATTCAGGTAAAGAAAAAATATTACTTTACATTCTTACAATACATAGTAAGTTGATGAGTAACATCAGGTATTGTATTTACTAAAAAAGAAAGGGGAAAAAAGGGAAAAAAGAAGAATGATTCAGTTTGCCTTAAAAGAGAGATTTGGTGCTAGGATCCACAAATGAGGAACACCATATGCTGTTTGTTTTTCTGGGGCTGTGTTACTTCACTTAGCATAATGGTTTCTAGCTCTATCCACTTACCTGCAAAAGTTCTTGATGTCCTCTTTCTTTACTACTGCATAGAATTCCATTGTGTAGATGTGCCACATTTTCTTTATCTACTAATCAGTTGAGGGAGACTTGGGTTGCTTCCAGCTCTTTGCTATTGTTAAGAGAGCTGCAGTAAATGATGTGCATGTATCTCTGCAGTAGGATGAGTCTTGTGAGTATATACCCAGGAGAGGTATGACTGGGTCAGGTGGTAGGCTCATTTTGAGTCTTTGAAGAGTTCTCCACACTGCTTCCATAGTAGTTGTATGAGTTTGCATTCACACCAGCAGTGGATGAGTGTTCTCCTTTCCCCACAACCTCTTCAGCATTTGGTATCCTTTGTTTTCTTGATCATAGCCAGTCTTACCAGAGTAAGATAAAACCTTAAAGTGGCTTTAATTTGCATTTCCTTAATTATTAGCAATGTTGACCACTTTTGAAGATGCTTCTCAGCCATCTTATTTCTTCATTTGTGAAGTCTCTTTTCAGCTCTTTACTCCATCTTTTGACTGGGTCATTTGTTTTCTTCTTCCTTTGTTTTCCAAGTAGTTTATATACTCTGGATGTTAATACTCTATCAGATGTATCACTGGTGATGGTTTCCTCTCACTCTGTGGGTTTTCTCCTCACTTTGATTGTTTCTTTCACTGTACAGAAGCTCTTGAGTTTAATAAGATCCTACTTGTCAATTGTTGACCTTATTTCTGGTGTAGCTGCTGTCTGATTTAGAAAGTCTTTTCCTATGCCTATGTCTTGTAGGTTACTGACAACATTTTCTTCTATCATTTTCAGAGTTTCTTTTTTTTTTTTTTTTTTCTTTTTGAGACAGGGTCTCCCTATAGCCCCAGCTGTCCTGGAACTCACTCTGTAGACCAGGCTGGCCTTGAACTCACAAAGATCCGCCTGTCTCTGCCTCCCAAGTGCTAGGATTAAAGGTGTGCGCCACCACGAAAGTTTCAGTTTTCACATTGAGGTCTTTGATGCATTTGGAGTTGATTTCTGTGCAGTGTGAGAGGTAGGGGTTTAGTTTTATTCTTCTACAAATGGTGATCCAGTTTTGCCAACACCATTTGCTGAAGATGCTGTCTTTCCTCCATTGAGTCTTCTTGGCTCCTTTGTCAAATGCGAGATGGCTGAAATTGTATGTGCTCAAGTTTGAATGTTCAATTTTGTTCTACAGGTCTGTTTTTGTGCCAATACTAGGTTTTTTTAATGACTATGCCCTGTAATATAGTTTGAAGTCTGGTATACTAATCCCTTCTGCATTGCTCTTTTTGCTGAGGGTTGCTTTGGCTATCTGGGATCTTTTGTTTTTCCATATGAACTTTAGGGTGTTTCTTTCTAGGTCTGAGAAGAAGCGCATGGGGATTTTAATTGGGATTGCATTGAAACTGTATATTACTTTGGAGAGTATGATCATGTTTACTATATTAATTCTTCCAATCCATGAGTATGGGAGGTCCTTCCATCTTCTGCTGTCTTCTTCAGTCTCCTTCTTGAGAGATTTACAATTTTCATTGCAGAAATTTTTAGTGTCTTTGGTCAGGTTCTAGACATTTTTTTGAGGCTATTGTGAATGGGCAGGTCTCCTTGTAGACAAGGAGCTTCAACCATCAATTTATTGGGTTTTTCATTTGGCCATGGTGTCTGGATGACCAAGTATCTGCCTTTTCAAGTATTTTGATGGTCACAGTGTGAGTTTCTTCTTAAGAAACTTCTAGACCGAAAGAGAAAACTTTATTATTCGACATTATTTGACAACAATAATGGACTTGTCTTTTTTGGCAGCAGGTGGCATTGTAATGTTGAACAAGGCCAAGATCTGAAGTTCTATACCTGCTAAACAATATCTCATATGAATTTTAGTCTAAGGCCTGGAAGCACAATCTCTCAGACTTTAAAGGAAATATGCTGAATATTTACTTTTTGGTTATCATTTCCTTTTGGGTGTTTAAGTACTCACAGTTAGGCCAGGTAAACCAAGTTTCATTTTCTGAAGGTCACTTGGGTTTTGAGGGGGGGAGTCCCTGGCTCCTTCTGGCCTTTTCTTTACCAATTTCATTTATGTGAGGACAAAGTCAGGTCTTGCTGGACCAGGCTTCCTTTTGAATCATGAGGAGACTTTTCCCTGTGTTGATTTTCCTCTTTACAGTCTTAACACTGGTTTATACACCTTCTGATGCCTTGTGTCCTCTCTGACTGAGAAGACAAGTTACTAATAGTTAAGCAGGACATTTCAAGAAATGTCCCCATACATAGTCTCCTTAGACTGAGTTGATTTCAAAGGGCAAGGAACAAAATTATTCCTTAAGTCCCTTGGCCCAATTGGTATGGATATCAAGTATGGTCATTAACCATCCAGAAAGGCTAATTTTCACCAGCCTGATACTTTAAATTACTGTGTAATATTTATATAAGGATTGAACAAAAAGTCCAAGTAGTCTTGAATAAATGTTGACTGGAAGAGGGATCTAACATCATAGGTTAAGCAGGCAAAGCCCATGAGAGAGATTTAAACAATTTTAGGCCTATTTTAAATGTAAACTATTTACTACAAACAGAAGTAGTCTTTTTTCTTTTCCAGAATCCCTTATCCTGGTCTACAGTTTTCCAGTAGTAGGAAGCATATCTATTGACAGGAAATAAGCTGATGAAGTTTACCAAGTCCATCCAAACTATCTCCTTCTGGACTCCATACCACTGGTTCAGGGAGGTAAAACCTAGTTTCTCTTGAGTCATAGCATTTTGCTATGTCAAAAGAAATACCAAAAGTAATACTTGTGCAATACAGAGAAACATAAAGTGCATTTTTGGTAGCCAGAGATAACCCATTACTTGTCTATGTCCACTTAATCCAAATCTATAACAGGTAGTCCAGTAAAAGCCAAGAGTGGACTGAAACCTAATACCAACTCTGTATATTTATAATCTTGTTTAATCCTTAGTAAAGTAGTTTAAGTGTTTATACTAATGCTATTCTGGAAGTATTTAGTCAATTTGATTTAATACAGGTATCTTATCCTTTTACTGAACTTTGAAATACCATGTGATGTGTAGAGAAAGCTTAGGCAAAAACTGAACACTCTTAAATAAACCTTGACTAAGAATATATTTTATTTTTTTCAACTACTTGACTGAACTATGACTTAGGAAACAAAGTTTATTTATATACTCTCATCCTTTACTTATCATAAGAAACCTCCTCAGATCTTTATTACTGCCTCATCATAAATCCCTACCAAAATATCTTCATTTTTATATGTTTTTACATTTTTCCATCCTCTTATAACATTAACAAATTTTCCATCTGTTGTGAGAAATTTTCTGGGGTTACTAAGCATTTGCTATTTGTTTTTATACACGGATGGAAAAGTTACCTCAAATATACTATTATAAAGTATAAGCTGTGAGACGTCCTTGTAAGCCTGGGAGCAGGTCTTAATTTTTTTTTCATGTGTATGAGTGTACTGTCCACATGTAGGTTGTGCACTCATGACATGCAATGTTGCAAAGGTTAGATAAGGGCCTCGGATTCCCCTGGAACTGGAGTTAAGATGGCTTTTAGACACCATGTGGGTGCTGGGAATTGAACCTGGGTCCTCTGCAAGAGCAGTTGGTGCTCTTAACTGCTGAGCCATTTCTCCAGCCCCAAGAGCAGGTTTTAAGTGACCAATTATCTCCAAATGTTCAGAGGTGTTTTACCTAGGCATGGCAAAGATAGGGACCTTGACAATCCTAGTAAACAGTTCACTCCAAAGAGAGCCTACGTAATGGTCAAATGTTTCCACATAAAGAAAAAATTTAGATACAGAAATAAATTGCACCCTAGAACGAAGTAATCATTTCTTAAAATGAACGAATATTTTTAAGGACCAAGAACCACAGTGTAATTTAACAGTTTTAGCTTACATGACAACTTAAAAGTCAACTTGAAATCAAGTAAATCATTGTTAATCTTGATAATTCCTCCCTTAGTATTAAGTATGAATCTATACATTTAAACAGTCTCATAA
The DNA here is from genome assembly GCA_009823505.1 of Rhizomys pruinosus. Lineage (NCBI taxonomy): Eukaryota > Metazoa > Chordata > Mammalia > Rodentia > Spalacidae > Rhizomys > Rhizomys pruinosus. The sequence goes on along the minus strand of VZQC01009662.1, from coordinate 15,397 downwards.
AGTAAATACTGTGGTTAGACACAATATCATGACAAACTAGTTTAACAAATAAACCATAGACACTTTGATGAAAATTTTAATCAGAATAAAATGAATCTAAATTTATAACAATCAAAATAACATGTTTAAATCTTTACAGTTTACACAGTACTGAGAGCTTTTAGCTGTGGGGTACCTTTTTATTTTTATTTTAAGTTAAATCTTTACAGTATACACAGTACTGAGAGCTTTTAGTTATGGAGTACCTTTTCATTTTTATTTTAAGATTAATTGTATTTGGGAGTGAGTCATTTGTTTGTGATTCAGAAATTCTACAGGAGTAATAATCTCCATGTTTAACCACTTCCTGGGTAGATTTTTATAAGAAGATGTTAGAATCCAGCTTCTGCTCATGAAGCAGCCTAGAGGGTCATTATCTGATTCCCTAGCTGCCAGACATCCCAATTTCAGTGAGTTTATATCAAGGAGGCACTACCACATACACATCCTATTCCCCACCCCCTACTCCTGCCTAGGAATCAGAGAGCTATAGGCTCTTGCCTTCATCTTCCCCCACCCTCCTCTGCCACAGGGTGGGAGTGAACTGGGGGGAGGGGGGTCCAGAGACTGCCACATTGTCTGGGGCCTGAACTTATTTTAAACACCCCCCACATGCTGTTGTTCATCTGAGTATGGTATTAATAACTTCTCTAATAAACTTATTTCCCAGTAATATCAGTGTTCTCTTGGACACCTCTCATCTAAAAACCTAGCATTTTTACAAAAGGGAGTGCCCAAACAACCCTATAGTGATGACACTTTATAAAATTTCACTATCGATGGTCAGAGAGATTCTTAATATTCTATAACTACATTACAGGTAAGAGTACTTCATATACATGTGCACACACACATGTGCACACACACACACACACACACACACATATATTCACACATGAGATTTTTATCTTAGAGTTTGTACTGGATAGAGTCACATACATTGCTGCTAAAAATAAAGTCTTTTACTTGAATAAAGTACTTTTAAAGATGTCATTTACATATTATAGTAAATATCCCTAACTGGGTTTCAAACCCAACAAGTGAAGACTGAATTATATATTTCATTCACACTTAAAGCCAACTATAACTGAAGTTTCTAGCATAATCAAAATAAGCTAATAACTGAAAGTTTTACTTAACAGACAATTAAAGGACAGAGCAAAGAATGGATGACAAGAAGTATTTACTCAACAAGGCAATAAAGATAAATCCACTATTAAGGACCATTTAAAGACTGAAAATAACAAAAGCATGAAGTGAAATATTAATAGCTTTCATGAGTTCAAGCACTGACAGCTGCTGGTAAAGGCATGCCTGGGCAAAGCACACCGGGTTAGAGGAGACTGTCAAGCCAGCAAAACACAGGCCCAGGGTGAGCCTTTTGCTTCCTATGAGGAGGAAGGGAAAGGGAAACAGACACAAAATCACTGCAGAAATACAACAAAGTTCAATAGCTGTTCCAGGCTGCCCTCCCCCACCCCCTGGAAGCAAGACACAGGACTAGCTCAGGTTAGCCAGGAGAACAGCTCCTACAGTCCACCCCAGATGAAGGCATGTGGCACCCCAACCAACCCAGGTGCCAGCCTCCAAATGGGTCTCTACTCTGAGAAACAGAACCACAGCTGCCATGTAGGCAACCCAAGGAGTTCAGGAAGTCCCCAAGCTCCGGAGACCTCTACCCAAGCTGAACCAAGATTCCTGGGTTTAATTGATGATGAAAATTACTAATAGCTACCAAAAGGCAATTTATTTGAAACAAGGTCTCATTGGTAGCACTTGGCCTCGATCTCCACATGCAGACCAGGCTGGCTTTGAACTCTCACAGAGGTCTGCCTACCTCTGCCTCCTGAGTAGCTGGGACTACAGGCTTGCACCATTCATGCCCAGCTCAAGAGGAAGTTTAAAGGAGAATTAACATGAAAATTGCTCTGGGGCAAGATACCAGAATCTACTAAAAAGAAAGTGTTCAACCCCCAACCAAACAGAGTAGGGTTGCAAGAAATGAGACTTAGAACAATGTCAGAAGGATGAGATAACAAAGGGACCATTCCTACAATTCCCACCCAGCCTAGATGGTGAGTTAACATATCAAAGTCTGTTCTCCATAGTTCCCAAAGCAACACAAATCAGACTGAACATCCAAAGCAAAATACTTCCAAAGCAAGCAATCAAAAGAGACACATCAAACAACCATCTTGAAAGCAAACACAAACCAAAAGTCATCTTAAAAATATCTTTAAACAGGGGCTGGAGAGATGGCCTAGCAGTTAAGAGCACTGACCGCTCTTACAGAGGACCTGGGTTCGATCCCCAGCACCCACATGGCGGCTGAGAGCCATCTGAAACTGCAATTCCAGGAGAACTCCAGTTCCAGGGGAATCCGACACCCTTTTCTGACCTCCGCGGCATTGCACGACACGGGTGCACAAACCTACATGCAGACAGTACACTCATACACATACAAAAATAAAAACAAAAAATTAAAAAATTTTTTTTTTTAATTAAAAAAAAAATCTTTAAACAGCTAACTCAGATGCTGATTTCTATGAACAATTACCATTCAAAAGTTGTGAAGCATTTAATAGACTCAGAGATAATAGATTTAAAGATAATAAATTTAAATTTAAGGCCGCTGAGCCCAGCATGGTGGCACATGCCTTTAATCCTAGCACTTGGGAGGCAGAGGAAGGTGGATCTTTGTGAGTTCAAGGCCAGCCTGGTCTACAGAGTGAGTTCCAGGACAGCTGGGGCTACAGGGAGACCCTGTCTTGAAAAAGACCAAAAAAAAATTTAAGGCCTTTGAATGCATTTTTAATATCCACATTTAAAGTTTGCATGTGTGTATTTAATCTGGCATGCCAAAACAAAATGAATAATTTTTGTACACATAAAGAATGGAAAGAAACTTGAAGTGGCCACTTTGACAGAAACAACATGAGACAATTATACATGACTGAATTACAAACACATAAGAAACTTAGACACATGACAGACATAACTAAATGAATCTCAGACACAATCTCAAAAAAAATTACCATAAATATAAGACATAGCTATGTCCTTTAAATTTGGAAAAAGAAGAGGCCCCTTTCTGCATGATCACATAGCAAAAGGGAAGTTCTCCCTCCTCTTCAGATAATCATGAGACTGTCTTTTAGGGCTCAAGTACTCTTCATCTGCAATAGGAAGCAGAGGTTTAGAGCCTCTTAACTCACACAGGGTCTGGAGTAGGCCTGGTTTGACCTTGATAAAGCCCAAACTCTGGGCTCTCCTCCCAAAATCAGGAAAATGGTCAAGGATCCATCCCAAAGGAGTTTGAGATTGGGAGGGTCCTTCACCCACGATTACAACAACATTGACAGATTGAACAGAAAACAAAAATTCAGTGGATAAAAGAGAGAAGTAAGGAGCAAAAAACACAGAGACAGACAGGGTGGACCAGATGGAACCCATGGGTGAATAACAGAGTGGGGAGAAGCACACAGAACACAAAGTCAGTCAGGGGAGACCAGATGCACATCCAGTCATTTGGTGGCCACGTCTCAGTCGTACATCCAGCTTGTAGACACTCAGGGCACAGTCACAAATTTTTGAAATGCAGTAACTAAGAGTAACCAGTGCTCTCATTCTCCCATTCGCACTCACTGATTGGCTTTTCAGGAAATGCATGGACAGATATACTCATGTGTACCCATAGTGCATAACCCAGACAACTACAGATGAAATCACCTGCTCCCATAGGGCCTATCGCAGACAGCTCAGGAAAAGGACAGAAGGAGACAACCACAGAACACAAAGACAAACAAATTCAACCAAACCAGACTCACAGACATTAGGGGGCCATTCCATGACAGATGGACAATTCCAGATAACCAGAAGCAGACATCTCCACCTGGTCACTTGGGGGCTTCCAGCCACCCCCTAGGATCCAGACTGGATCTCAGAAAACAGAGGTACACTCCTTTCCTCTCAACAGAGTGTTCAGTTGTCCCCTCACAGAAAACAAAGCACTGTGGCAGTGTAAAGAGGGATCAGCTAAGAGGGAACAAGACAGACTCCATTTTTCTATTTTATGAAAATACAACCCTACCCTCAGATTCCAGGAAAAAACACAGAATATCTCAATAGCAGGGAAGGACCAAAGGTTGTTTGTTGAAATTAGCTAGCAGGGAAAAACTGAAGCTTAAACATGTTTGTTCTTCTGCCAGGATATGCTCAATGAGTAAAAGATCTCCCCCAACAGCGCCACCAAAGCCTACCTATCAGTTTAAAAAATCATGCTTCCTCAGTCCCTATGAATCAATAACAAAATGCTGAGGCTGGAAAAATTCCCTGCTTGTGATTTTCCCCTTTTAAAAAGCCCAAGTCCCCTAGACCAAGGGCTGTTCTCTCCTCACTGCTGTGTTGGACAGGGTAGCAGCCCAAGCTCTATCCCAAATAATGACTCTGTATTTACAGCGGGGCAGTGTGTCCTGGTGGTCTTTTGGGGGTCTCCAAGATCTGGGCATAACAGTGGGAAGGCTGGAGCTGGAGAACTACTTCCAGAGGTCTACCCCACGGATTTCCCGATCTCAGGCCATGGCCCGTAGAAGGGCATAATCTCTCTGGGACCTCCAAATGTTATAGGCTGCATAAATAAGACAACTCTTGCCTGATGAGGTTACTTTGAATGATTTTATATATGGCTGGGCATGTCCCTCATTTCAGGAAGAGGACTGACCCCAACCTTAAGATGGAGACATCATATGCTTCTTTCAGTCAGTTGGGTTACAGCATGTTAGCATTAACACAACATTAGGTAAACCAAAACTCAAAGGAAATCCCAGTAGTTATATATTGGCTCAAGAAAACAGGATCCCAAGGAAATTCCAGCAGTTATACATTGGCTCAAGCAAACAGCAGCCCAATTAATGGTCAACCATAAAGCAAGAAAAGGAAAAAATAAAACAGAAGCAAAGGTCAGTGGTTATATCAGGGGCAGAGTCATGTGGGTTCTGGGAATTAAGCTTGGGATGGGAAAGAAACTAAACTAATTAAAATTGGGTAGACTTAGGATGGAGTCAGCTTAGTTCAGATAGTCTACTTCCTTCATCACCCACAGCTCAGGGCAACTTTTCTTGCAGGCGTAAATTCTAGCCCAACTTGGTTTCCTTTTCTCTCCATCTCAGTACTTCTAAATCCCAACACGCACACAACAGCCATATTTTCTGTTCCATGTGTATTCCCTTAGCTTTCTTTCATGATCACCGTAGCTTCTGTCCAATTTCTTAAGCTTACCCCCTAGTAAGGAAACTGAGAAGAACAATCAATGTTCTGACACAGGAAAGACTGGAAGTTTGAGAACCACCCATGTTCTGTGGGGCATTTGACACAATGGCACAGTAAAGCCTCTAGGAAGATGTGGTAAGAGACACCCCCAAACCAAGTAGCTATTAATATGGCTGAAAGCAGCCTGAACCCACAGGAAGAATCATTTTTGTAGTCCAAAATGGAGGGCACTGAACAGCTGGTTTCTGTCAGTTGAGCTAAAGTAGCTCTATTTGTGAATAATGGAAAAGTTTAAATTTGATAAGGAACTCAAACATATTTCTAAGGAAAATCACTGATAATTAGATAAATAAATGTTAAATAAAGGATAAAATACCAAAAGCATTAAATGGTCAGCATTGTTAGGCTCAATCTGCCACACTAAACACAAGAAAGATGCTGGGGGGGGGGCACACAAATCGTTGTAGATATAAGTTTAAGTGAAGGTTAGTTACAAGCAAGCAGAAAAGAAGCCACAACAACCGCAACCAAGACAGAATAGATAAAACAGATGATGCGTCGGGCCGAGCACACTCCCATGGGCCTGGAGGGCAGTGGCCCCATGTATTAGTCAGGGTTCTCTAAAGAAACAGAAGCAACAGGACGAATATATAACTATATACAATTTATTGATTTGCTCATGTGACGGAGCTCAACAGTAGCACCGAACTGGAGAGGCCGGGAATCCAGGGAACTGCTCAGTCACTGGCCTCAGTCTGCAAGGCTGGATGTCTCAGTAGTCCAGTCTAGTCTGAAGGCCCAATGATTCCCAGGAGATCTGCTGGTCTCAGTACGTGTGTTATCTGAAAGGGTTGATACAGCAGAGACAAACTCACCAGTGAGAGATAGCAAGCCACGAGGAGAAAAGGGACCAGCTCCCACTGCCTCGGCCTTAAATACTGCCTGCTGCCGCAGGGTACCGCCCCATTTTGGGTGGGCTATCCGGGTTGAGGTGGTCCAAAGATCCCTTTTTCTCTTATTGTTCTTAGCCAGTCAAGAGTTGACACCCAGAGATTAACCAATAACACCACAAGACCAATATTCCCTTGGTTTTATTCCCATTAGGGGGTTTTATATGGTCATGTGAGCCCTTCTCTGATTGGTGGGGTCTTGGGGTTACGGACCAGGCAGCCTTTCATTGGATGTGTTCACCTGCTCTGGACTCTCTTCTTTTATTGCTTTACCTGGTTTGGACCTTCCTTCTTTCCATAAAGCATTTAACTCTAAGAGGGGAATTGGTCTGGGTCATCTGGGTTGTTGCCTTTTTGGCAGAAGTATTAAATCGCTTATTAATAAAGACATCAATTTACATGCCTGTTTTTTTTAAAGCTCTGGGGTGACTCTAAGCGCAAGATGGATCTACCAAGCTAAAGGAGTTCAGTGCGTCTCACGAAGCCAATAATTAACACATATATATTCGTAAGTAAATATAAATGTTTTCAATGTTAATAATTTTCTGAGGTTTTGAGGACGGCCTCACTCTGTAGTCAGGCTGGGCTACTGTTTATATCATGGCTAGTTTAGTACGGGCTAAAACTCAGATCCTCTTACCTCAGCCTCTCAGATGTGGGAATGAAGGTATTTGCCACCATACCCACCAGAAGAGTGTTTTCAATATAACAAATTGGTTCAAGTAGCCCATACTCGTGAGAGGTAATACATATCGTGCGTGTGAAGTGGCTATTTAATATTTGGTACTTGATTTAATTACCATATTCTTTAAAATATCTTTTTAGGATTTGAGATCTCCTGGCCAGCCGGCAGAAATGGGTAAGACGGTAGGAAACTGGGTGCCTTGGCGAGATGATTGCTGATGTTTGGTCCTGTCTGGTTTTATGGCCTTTGTGGTGTGATGGTTTGGATATCCCCGCTGGGGATTAAAGGTGTGGTCTTTGCCTTGTATTAGATCTAGTTGGCTGTGGGGGCGGTAGTCTCCAGCCGGTATTAAAGCAGCTTGTGTGACTCTTGAGATTGAGATCTCCTGAGCCCAGCGGCAGGTGCCGGGCGCGGGCTGAAGAGGTTCACCCCCACACTGAGATTACAAGAAGGATCTAAGGAGCAGCAACAGCCTCAAGCAGTTGAGCGAGCATTTATGGACTCACATTGGAAATACAGGCAAGGAGAACCAAGCCAGGATCGAGGAAGAGACACCTCGAAGTGCGAATTCCCAAGCTACCACAGGATGACTCCTGCAGTGGGATCCTCTGGGGATGCCCAGGACCAGACATCAGAACCAATTGGGAACCTATACTTAAAGAAAAAGAATAAGACAATTAAGAACTAAAAAAGAATGAGGACCGAGAGAGAGAGAATGATAAGCTCATGGAAGGACAGTAGAAACCATGAAAAGATCCCATGCTGAAAAAAAAAGAAAAAAAAAAACAAGCAAAAACAAAAAAAATAAGAAAAGAATTGGAACTCCAAAAAGAAATCACTAACGACGAAGAGATGATAAAGGAAATCAAACACTCTCCATTCAAGAGGAAAGGAATGAAAAAGGGCTCAGACGAAGGGGAAGAGAACAAATAACCTAAGACTGGAGGACAACACAAACAACTAAAACAAAGAAGATATAAAATTTAAAAATAACAAAAAGTGACAACCAGGAGCTTGGAACCACTAGAAAGATAACCCCCGCATCATAGGATAGAGGAAGAGAAGATCCCAAGAGAAGTATATATTTCAAAATGATAAAACTTCAAAACAGGACAAATCAATTAAAACAGAATAGACAACAAACTCACCATATACGTTAAAATCAAAGGACATTAAACACAACAAAATCTTACAGACCACGAGTAAACAACATCGCTATACAGAGAGAAAACTCTCCATCATATTAAAATGCTAGACACAACAAGTAATTCTAAAGCGTAAGACAACATGACTATACCAAACAGCTCGAAACGATGAAGGCAAGAAGAACCTGGAGCAAAGCTTCCAGTGTTGAGGGACAATGGTGCCGGCCAGGTTACTATACCCAGCAAAAATGTAAGTTATAGTGAAGGAGAGAGACGGAATAAATTTCCATGACATTAAACAACTTGAAAGAATACATGTCCGGAAACCAATCCTTCACCCCCCCCCCTGGAATATCTGAAGCACTCAAAGAAGAAGAAGGAGGCAACATCTCAGGCAAGCTAGAAAGGAGAACCTAAAAAGCATAACTGCAGAAGGATTTAGAAACCTAAATCAAACTCAGATGGATAATAAGGCAAGAAGAACACAAACATATCAGTCATAACCTTAAATTAATGGAACTAAATTCCCCAATCAAAAGACTAGACTGGGAGACTGGGCTTAGGAAACAGCGTCCACGTACTGCTGGCGTGCAAGAACACATATCTACCTTAAGGTCAGGCACTCACTTAACGTGAAGGGATGGAAAAAAATATTCCAGCAAATGGTACCAAAAAAGAAAGTCAGGTGGTGCTATTATAATATCGGCATAAATAGACTTCAAAGTAAAGAATCAGAAGAGGACAAAGAAGACCATTACATTTCATGCAAAAGAACATCCACAAGAAGATTTCATTAAACACGATAATTTCCAAAATTGGCACCATTAAGCAATCGGACACAGTCCAGACTAACCACACACGTCATAGTGGGAGATTTCAATACTGCCCCACTCTGAGTCCTTTGGGATAGGTCACACGACAAAAATAAACAGAGAGACATTGAACTGAACGAATTCGAAACAAATGGATCCTCTATGACTCTACGACATTCATCAATACCAGGAATACACTTTCTACTCAGCACCCCAGGAACATTCTCCAAAAATTGACCACATACGTGGACACAGAAGAAACCTACCAAATACAAAAAGATTGAAATAATTTCATGCATCTCTGTCGACCACATGCAATGAAGCCTCACACAACACCAGGAAACCTCCTGCTACCGAACACATGGAGACTAAACAACACCTGAATAATGAAGGGTCAGAGAGGATAAAGAAAGAAAATAAAAACATATCCTGGTATACTGCTATGAATAATATTAAGATTAACAATCTATGGGCACACTTTAAACGCAGTCCTAAGAGGGACATTTTAGCCTGGGTGTACTTGAAAACAGAAGAGCACTGAATGATCTAACATACGCTAAACGCACTTGAGCGGCAACACAGATAACCCTAACACAAGGACGGAAGAAATAGAAAAGAAATAGAGCAGAACGAAATCAATGAATAGAAACAAAGAAAACAATACACAAAAACAAGAAGCCAAAGTTGGTTTTGAAGAATAAAGAAGATAACAGACCTCTAGCCAGTTACAAAAAGAAGAAGGAACCACACTCCAAATCAATACAATCTGTGATGAAAGGGACATATCACAACAGACAAGGAAAAGACAAGAAAATTATCTGGGAATCTTACAAGAACCTATAATTTCCAAGTTTGCAAATCTAGAAGAAATAGATGAATATCTGAAATTTGGGGAATCACCAAAAGCTTGGCCAAGAAGAGACCAGCAGCTTAATCAGACCCAAAACATATGAAGAACTAGAGGATATAGTAAAAGAAGCCTCCCAACTAAAAAAACGCCCCTGCCCAGACGGTTTCACAGCAGAATTCTATAAAAACATTTCAAAAAGACCTCCAACCATTATTTCGTGCAAACTGTTTAGAAGTATACAATCCGAGGGAACTCTCCCAACTTCCTTCTCTGAAGCCAACATCCCTCTATTACCAAAACCAAACCACCCCTGGCAAAGACAGAACTAAAAAGGAGAATTATAGACCCATCTCCTCATGAACACAGATGCCCAAAATTCTAAACAGAAATATGGCCAAATCGCATACAGACCCACATCAAGAAGATATCCATCATGACCAAGGTGGATTCATACCAGGAGATGCAGGGATGTTCAACATACGAAAATCAATCATAACATCATCAAACACTTAAATGCAATCAAAGACAAAAACCACACCTTCATCACAATTGATGCCGAAAAAGCCTTTGAACAAAATCCAGCATCCCTTCCTGCTAAAGTCCTAGAAGAATTGGATTGGCGGGATCATTCCTCAATGTAATCAAAGCCATATACCGGAAACCCCACAGCCCATCTCATCCTAACTTGGGAAATGATGGAAACATTCCCTTAAAGGTAGGAAACTGGCCAAGGTTGTCCCCTATACCACTCCTCTTCAATATAGTGCTTGAAACACTTGCTATAGCAATAAGGCAATAAAAAGGATATTAAAGGGTACTAATTGGAAAAGAGGAGTGAAGTCAAGCAATATCCCTATTTGCTGATGATATGTTGTTTTCTTAAGGGATGCTAAAAAAAACACTCCCAGGAAATTCCTAGAAACGATTAATAGCTGCAGCAAAGTGGCAGGATACCAAATTAACCTGAGAAAAGTCAATGCCTTTCTTTACACCACGAACAAGCAACTGGATTTAGAAGGACAGGCAAAGAGACCTGCCCACGCACAATAGCCTCAAAAAACAAGCAGAGACCTGAGGAACAAACCGAACCAAAAGGCACCCAAGACCGTACAACAAAAGGGTAAAACCGGAACGAACGAAATTGACAGAAGCCTCAGAAAGGGAAAAACCTCCCTGCTCAGGGATTGCGGAAAAAGTAACAGTGTAAAAAGGTCCCTTTTACCAAAGCTTGATAGATTTAATGCAATCCCAATCAAAATCCCAAGGAGCTTCTTCACAGACCTAAAAAAAAAAAAAAAAAAAAAAAAAAAAAAAAAAAAAAAAGACCCCGAAGAGCCAAAGCAAACCTGAGAAAAAAGAGCAACACAAGGGGATCGCTATACCAGAGGGGAAACGAGGACGACAGGGCTTCAGTCATAAAAACAGCCTGGTACGGGCACAAAAACAGAACAGGGACCAATGGAACAAAACCGAAGATCCAAATGTGAGCACATGGAATTTGCAGCCACCTCAGATTGGACAAGGGGGCCAAGAAACCACAATGGAGAAAAGCCAGTATCTTCAGCAAGTGGTTGTGGCAAAAACTGGATCACCACTTTAGAAGAATGAAATTTACACCCCTACCTCTCGCCCTGTACAACAGTCAACCCAAGATGGATTAAAAGACCTCAACGTGAAACCCCAAACTATGACGGTGATAGAAGAAAAAGTTGGCCAGCAGACTACAAGACATAGCGTAGGAACCAGACTTCCTAACTCAGCCAGCCCAAGTGCCCCAAGAATTAAGTCGACAATTGACAAATTGGACCTCATCAAACACAAAGCTTGTACATCAAAAGAGACAATCAGGAAGTGAAGAGAAAATCCCAACAGAGTGGGAGGAAACTTCATGCAGATACATCTGACAAAGCAGTGATTTCCAGAATATATAAACTACTCAAAAAAACAAAGAAAAAGAAAACAAACGACCCACTCGATGGCGCAAAGAACTGAACAGGGAAGGGACTTCACAAGCGAGGAATTTAGAGGATGTCTGAGAAACACCTCAAGACACGGCTCACCATCACTAATCCTTTCTCTTTTTTTTTTTTCATTAAGGAAAAGCAAATCAAAACCACCTTTAAAGATATCATCTTACTCCAGTAAGACTGGCTCGGATCAAGAAAACAAATGATAACCATGCTGGAGAGGTTGTGGGGAAAGGGCGACAACACTCATCCCTGGTGGTGGGAATGTAACTCATACCGCCACTATGGAAAGCAGTGTGGGAGAACCCCTTGGAAGCCTGGAATGAACTTGCCACCTGACCCGCCATACCACTCTTGGGCATGTACCCTCAAGATTCCGCCACCACAGAGATCATGCACGGCCAGTTTATTTCAGCTCTCTTCACATAGCAAGAGCTGGACCCAACCTAAATGCCCCTCAAAACTGAACGCGTGGATAGAGAAAATGTGGTACTCTACACAATGGAGTTCTATGCAGCAGTAAAGAAAGACGACTCACGAGCTTTGCAGGAAAATGGCTGGAAGCTAGAGGACATCATGCCTGAGTGAAGTAACACGTTCCCAGAAAAACCAACGACGAATGATATCCCTCACCTGTGGATGCATGCTGGCCAATTTTTTTCCCAGTTGTAAGTATTTCTTGTGTAGGGCCCTGAGCTTTTGTCCAAAGAGGTTGGACATAATGCATTGTGGAAACAACAACAACAACAGAAAATACTGCATCAAAAGAACTGACTGAAACAGTGCACTTCTGCCTCTAAAACAGTCAACGTCCCATGGAAAATATTGAGAATAACTAAGAGATGAAAAGCATTTTTGGCAGAAATGCACGGAGCTCTGACAGGTTGGTGGGTGAATGAGCGGGAACACGGGTCTATATTTGTTAAAAATAAATAAATAACTTACAATAAAAAAATATTCTTTAAAGCTTCTTTAACATATTGTCTTTTTATGGGACAAGTCTCTTCTTTAGCTTGACAAGCTTTAAATACATAGAAAGTACTATGCCAGCATTGTTACATATAGAAATTTTTTTTTTTAATTTTTTTATTGATGGTTTGTGCATTTTATTATTACATCATTTTCCAATTCAGATCAGGCATCCATATTTCCCTTTTCCCTTCCCCCCACCCCCACCCATCCAGCTCATGTATTCTTGCATAACTGTCCTGACATCTTCAGGTTTATTTTTTTTCATTTTAGCTATAAGTGATTAATCCATGAGTACAAGCATCCTTCGTGCAAAGCCAATCTATAGGCTGTTGTGCCCCAAACCCCCACAGTCCCCCATTCGTGGAGGTTGGACCGGTTGTTTGTTCCATCAAGTTGATCAATAAGTGTCCAGACTACATCGCTGTAGTTTCACGTTCACCCCAATCGCAGCCTTTACATTCTACCATGTTCCCTCTTTCGCAGATTGTTCACTAGGCTTAGAAAAGGGGCACCAGGTGGATGAGAAGCGTATAAAAACTGTCCTCTCTCTCTGGCTGTTGACTGGAATTTGGTCAATTCTGGCTGTTCCTTTCATGGGCGACAGTTTGTTAGGTGTAGTACCTTCGCTCCTTACTAAGAAGCCACAAGCAATTAGAATCTCTAGGTATTTAAGCCGCCCACTCATCGTTATGGTAGGTTACTTTGGCCATAGGACACATATGTTGGATGATATGTTGACTTTTGGATGAATGTATTTCATGAATTATATTTGTACCCCCTGATAAATATAAAGGTCCTATGTGGCTTATGACATCTCCTTACCTGTAGAGGATGTAGGCTTGTGGCATCCGGCCATGGGTTATTCCGCCAAGGAGCGAGCCAACCGCCAATTAGATTGGGATATACAGGCACATGGCTGCCTCTGCTGCACATTTTTTCCAGGCAGGTGAGGTGTGTAGCTGGTGCTGATGGGGAGTCTTGCTTGACTCAGGGAGAACCGTATTTGCTTTATTGGTTTAGGGCCTTTGGGAACACTCTCTGGCTTTCCAGAGACCATATTGTACACTTGCATTGTGTGGTCTCAATACATCCTCCCATTTTAACGTCCGGTCTTCGGAAGCAGGGTCTTATCGCCTCTCCTCCTGCAGGTATCCCAACTTCGGGCCAAGGAGCCCTTACCGTTTGTGGGGCCTTGGATCCATGCCAACCTCCCCCTGGTTAGAACAATCCATTGCTGCTGTCAGAGCTCTGCATTAATATACTTTGCCAAAGTGCATAGCCCAAGGACTTTAGTATTATATTTGGTTCTGAACAGAGTATACTCCTTTTCCCACGTTTCTTATGTCTATTAGTCAATTAAAGAAGGCATGGCATTTTTACCGGTTTATAAGAGATTACCTCTCTTACTAGTTGTCTCCAATTTACAGTTGGAAATGACATCATTATCTCATATTTCTCCTTGTTCTATGGGGGGGGAGGCCAGAAAGTTCTCATTTTATTCAAAACCTTTGTTGCATCTAGAAGGTATAAGTTTCATTCGGACTCATTATAGATAGTTTTTACATGTAGGATCCACAGAAGGGTTCGATGTTTATGGCCAATCTGAGCCTTTTCTTCCTTTCAGTGTTTCAGAAGGGTCAACCTTTCCGTTGCCACTTTTTTGTACATCCTACACAAGCAAAGCTGTATCTTTTCTTTCTCAGCCCTTAAGTTGGTGACATTTTGATTTTGTCCTGTTGGAACAAACAACTCTTTTCCCATATTGTTTTAAGCTTTGAATTGCAAGGTTTTGACTAGAAGGTTTCAGGCTTCTGTTCCCGCCCCCCCCCCCTTTTTTTTTTAACCATGGTCTCCAGACGACAGTTGTTTCTAATAACTATCGGGGGAATCACGGCACATATTTCATCACATTTCACCCCTTTGTGTTTTGGGTGACTTTATGTTGTTAACTTGGGAAGCCAACTTAATTTTGCTTTCAATCATCTTAAAGAGAATGCAACAAGGTGCTACTGTACCAACAGAGAACTATAGCGCACATTTGTATGTGCCAATCACAGATTTATTGCTCTACAAATTTTGTGTAAAACAAATGTAGACAACAGCCCAATTATATCTCCATTTAATCAGATGCATTACCGTTTTCTCAGCCTTTAAACCACTGTTGTCAATGTTGTTTAATATACAATATTTACTTTACTAAGTCCTAAAACACCATGTCCTGTCGACAGTGTCTAGGCGAACTGAGTACTTGCTTAACTCACATCAATAAATATGCCTTGATTGACTATACATCCGTGTCCTCTCCCACCCATCCCCCCTTCCCATTCCCCCTTTCAGTCCATTTTCTGATGCGTATTTCTGTTGTTGTCTTTTCCTATGCATCCCTCTCCATGAGAAAATTTTTATATCTGGCGTTGTTCGTACTAGCATCCACATATGAGGAGACACCATTTGTCGTTGTTTTCTGGGACTGTGTTACTTCAATTAACCTAAGTCCTTCCAGCTCCATCAAGTTACATGAAAAGGTAATGAGGGGGAAAGCGTCTAATTGCTCATAGAAAGAAATCGGCCGAGCAAAGGGAAAAAAGGGGAGAGAGAAGAAGCGGAAGTGGGGGGAACGGGGCGCGGTGCAAGAGGGGGGAGAGTGGTGAACGAGCGCTGCATAACATAGCTGTCAGTATCTTTGAAGTTAAGTTGTGTTTCTTGTGG
>VZQC01009657.1:4473-17053 GCA_009823505.1 Rhizomys pruinosus | reverse complement strand
GGGATCCCACTGTAGGAATCTTCCATAGGGTTGGTAGAGCTTGGTGCAGGATTATCCTGCCCCTTTCCTGTGTTGTCTCTTCTTTGTGTTCCTGGCATATGAGCTTCTCCTTGCCTGTATTATAATGTGAGCCTAAATGCCTCTTCACTCTGTTGAAGGCTTGCTTTGCTTGCCTCCTTCAGATGCCTTTGTAATCCCAGTTGGCTGGGGGGGGCTATGACTGTGGGTGGGCTCTTTAGCCCATGCCCCAGTACCTGCGCTTGCCTGCACTGGTCTTGGGAGATCTCAGATAGAGACTGACACAACCCCACCTTTTATACCAGGTGGGAGGATAACTCGGCCCCCACAGCCACAGAAGCCAATTAAGCCAAAGACAACTGGATTAACGGATTAACTAGATGAAATCAGTCACTGGATTAATGGATTAACAAGATGAACTCAATCAACAATCAGCCTTGCTGAAGCACTCAGCTGCTGCCTACCTACCTGTTGCTTGCCTGAGCTGGTTTCGGGAGATCTCAAAATATTTTTTTTTTATTAAGCATTTGTACAACTCATACAATTGTTCTCAATAAAACCCAGTCTTCTCCGTCCCCCCCCCAACTCATGCATTACAACATCCAAGCTAAGCCCTATCCATTCAAGCTCCCAAACACAGGCAGATATCCTTCTGTGCAAATAGTTCCACTGGAGTTTAGTCAGCACATCTCTGAATCCTAGGTTAGGCATATTCTTCTTCACTCAACAGTATTCAGTCTCTTATAGTTTTCAGCCCACCGTCAGCCCCCTGCCCATTTCTCTTGCTCTGCTTTGAGACCTTGTCCTGTTGGCATGGGTCCAGTGTCTGACCCTTACTTTGCCACAGGTTTACATGTAGATTGTAAATCACTTCTTCTCTATGTTCATGCACCAGCCCTGGCTCTTACAATTTTTCCACCCCTTCTTCTGCAATGATCCCTGAACTGTGGGTAGGTGAGGTTTAATTGAAGTATTCCCATCCACGGATACACACTCTGGAGGTTCCCAGTTTTTGGAGGTTGACTAGTTGTGGCCTTCTGTTTGCCTCACTCTCTATTGTGTATGGAAACATTCATTACTGGTGAGAATTGAGGGTTGTGCCCATTTTCTCTCTGACCCTCATTCTGTGTATAGAGGTTCAATTGTAGATGTGTCTCCTAGGAATGGGGATTTTTCATATGAATATGTTCTGTTTCTGCCCAGTTGTAGGATTCTGCAGTGGTCTCCATTTGTTGCAGAGTAGCTTTTTTGATGAGTGGCATATGATATGCTTGTCCATGAGTATAAGATTCTATAGTTAGTGTATGGTAAGGAACTTCATTTGTGTAGCCGTATGACCCTGATAGGCTATTCTCTAAGCTATATGTCCTTTTCAGCCCTGTGCATTTGACTGAGTTTATAGTGGCTCTCATGAGTTCGATCCTATTGAGAGGGTTCCAAGTCCAATTACATAGCTGTTGACCATCCCTGAGACAACAGTGCCTCTACTGCACCAATAGAGGTAGGTTGTTAGAGTTTGGTGCTCAGTTGTACCACACTGTTTGATTTTTCTCTCATAGCGGTGTGCACATCATATGTGGGCCCATCTTGGCACCTGCTGCCCAACACTAGAACCATAGAGAGGAACTATGTGCATGGATAGAAGGACAGCCATGCCACACACACTCTGTGTCCAGTTGCCCGGGTGGGGTCTGGTGCAAGGGCCAAAGAAGCAACCCCCACCTTGATCAAGCTACTGATACTGTGGTGGAAAATATAAACTGCTGGTGCTGTGGTTTACTGTGGTAGGGAGGATCCAGCAGTGTCAATTATTTGAGGCTACATAGCCAAAACTGAGGAAGAAACCAGCAGGAAGCAAACCGAGTGACCAACCAGTCCTCCATATTAACATCTGAGATTAGCAACAAAAGCCAACAAGCAAATGAAGGGGGGAACAACAACAACAACAACAGATGCCAAAGACACAATGGCAAAACAACAATATGGGAAAATCTCAAAATAAATTCCCACTGAACTCAACCAGTCTCATAGAAGATCACAACAATGAGATCTGCCTGGAAGGAAAACAAGACACCGACCTTAGAAGAACAATTGTGGACATATTCAAAGACTATAAAGAAAAAATCAGAGAACTGAAGGGAGAGAATGAAAAACTCATGAAGGAGTTAGAGGAAGGAATTATAAACTCTGGAAAGAACTAAAAGGAGATATTGACAAACTCAGAAAAGGACTAGAGGAAGAGAAATACAAATTCCAAAAAGAACTAGAGGGAGAGAATGACAAACTCTGGAAGGAAGTGGAAACATTGAAAAGATCTCAGGCTGAAAGGGAAAAAGAAACTGACCAGCGAAGCAAGGAGTAACAAGAGGAGAATGAAAAGCTCCAAAAGGAAGTGGAAATACTGAAGAAAGTACAAGATGAAATTAAAAAGGAAATTGAACATTCATCCAATCAGCAGGAAAGTATGGGAAAAAGCTTCAGAGGCAGAATGGATGAAGTAGAAATAAAGAATATTAGACCTATAGGATAATACAGCACAGCTAGAAACTTCAAGTAAAGATTATGAAAAATTTAAAAAAACACAAGAGTGGAACATCCAGGAAATGTGGGACACTATGAAAAGACCAAACCTCCACATCACAGGGATAGAGGAAGGAGAAGAATCCCAAGAGAATGGTATTGATCAGATCTTCACTCAAATAAGACTAGCCAAGATCAAGAAAACAAAAGACATCAAATGCTGGAGAGGTTGTGGGGAAAGGGGAACACTCATCCACTGCTGGTGGGAATGTAAACTGGTACAACCAGTGTGGGAAGCAGTGTGGAGAATGCTTAAAAGACTCAAAATTAGCCTACCACCTGACCCAGCCATACCACTACTGGGTATATACCCACAAGATGCATCCTACTGAAAAGATACATGCACAGCTATGTTTATTGCAGCTCTCTTCACAATAGCAAAGAGCTGGAACCAACCCAAATGCCTCTCAACTGATGACGGGATAACAAAAATGTGGTACATCTACACAATGGAGTTCTATGCAGCAGTAAAGAGAGATGACATCCACCACTCCTCTTTAATATAGTGCTTGAAACACTTACTAGGGCAATGAGGCAAGAAAAGGAAATTAAAGGAGTGCTAACTTGAAAAGAGGAAATCAAGCTATCTCTTTTTGCTGACGATATGATCGTTTACCTAAGGGATGCTAAAAAGTCCACCAGAAAGCTCCTAGAAACGATTAAGAGTTTCAGTAAAGTGGCAGGCTACAAAATTAACCTAGAAAAATCAGTAGCCTTTCTCTACACCAGCAACAAGCAACTGAAGAAGGAATACAAGGAGACCTTCCCACTCACATTAGCCCCCAAAACAATAAGATATCTAGGAACAAACCTAACCAAAGACACCAAAGATCTCTACAAAAATAACTTTAAACAACTGAAGAAGGAATTGAAGAAGACATCAGAAGATGGAAAGATCTCCCATGCTCATGGATTAGGAAAATTAACATAGTAAAAATGTCCATTCTACCCAAACTAATATACAGATTCAAAGCGATCCCAATTAAACTCCCCAAGAGTTTCTTCACAGGCTTGGAAAAAAAGTCCTTAATTTCATGTGGAAAAACAAAAGACCCCAAATAGCCAAAGCAACCCTGAGTGAAAAGAGCAATATAGGGGGGGGGATCTCTATACCAGACTTCAAACTATACTACAGGGCTATAGTCATAAAAACAGCTTCATACTGGCACCAAAACAGACCTTTTGACCAATGGAACAAAACTGAAGATCCAAACTTGAGCTCATACGATTTCAGCCACCTCATATTTGACAAGGGTGTCAAAAAGACACAATGGAAGAAAGACAGCATCTTCAGCAAGTGGTGTTGGCAAAACTGGATCACCACTTGTAGAACAATAAAGTTAAACCCCTACCTCTCACCCTGTACAAAAGTAAACTCCAAATGGATCAAAGACCTTAACGTGAAACCCCAAACTCTGAAGGTGATAGAAGAAAAAGTTGGCAGCAGTCTTATTCCTATAAGACATAGGCATAAGAAACGACTTCCTAAATCAGACAGCAGCTGTGCAAGAACTAAGGTCGATAATTGACAAATGGGACCTCATTAAACTCAAAAGCTTCTGTACATCAAAAGAAACAATCAAGGAAGTTAATAGAAAACCCACAGAGTGAGAAGAAACCTTCACCACGGATACATCTGACAAAGCATTGATTTCCAGAGTATATAAACTACTCAAAAACAAGGAAGAGGGAGCTGGAGAGATGGCCTAGCGGTTAAGAGCACCAACTGCTCTTGCAGAGGACCCGGGTTCAATCCCCGGCACCCACATGCGGTTGAGAACCGTCTTAACTCTAGTTCCCGGGGAATCTGACACCCTCTTCTGACCTCTGTGGCATTGCATGACACACGTGCACAAACCTGCATGCATACAGTACATTCATACACATACAAAATAAATAAAATTAAAAAAACAAAACAAACAAAAAACAAAGAAGAAAGAAAACAAATGATCAACTCAAAAGATGGATCAAAGAGCTTAACAGAGACTTCACAAGTGAGGAATTAAGATGGCTGAGAACCATCTTAAAAAATGCTCAACATCGGGGGCTGGAGAGATGGCCTAGTGGTTAAGAGCACCGACCGCTCTTACAGAGGACCCGGGTTCGATCTCCAGCACCCACATGGCGGCCAAGAACCATCTGAAACTCCAATTCCAGGAGAACTCCAGTTCCAGGGGAATCCAAAACCCTCTTCCTCCGCGGCATTGCATGACACGGGTGCACAGACTTGCATGCAGACAGTACATTGATACACAGAGAGATAAATAAATGCCGGGTGTGGTGGCGCACGCCTTTGGTCCTGGCACTTGGAAGGCAGAGGCACGCAGATCTCTGTGGGTTCGGGGCCAGCCTGGTCTACAGAGTGAGTTCCAGGACAGCCAGAGCTAAAGGAAGACCTACCCTCAAAAAGACAAAAAAAAAAAAAAAAAAAAAAAAAAAAAAGCTCAACATCACTAAAATTAAGGAAAATGCAAATTAAAAAAACCACTTTAAGATATGATCTCACTCCGATAAGACTGGCTAGGATCAAGAAATCAAATGATGCTGTTGGGAGGCAGAGGCAGGCGGATCTTTGTGAGTTCAAGGCCAGCCTGGTCTACAGAGTGAGTTCCAGGACAGCTGGGCCTACAGGGAGACCCTGTCTCGAAAAGACCCAAAAAAAAAAAAAAAAAGGAATCAAATGATACCAAGTGCTGGAGTGGTTGTGGGGAAAGGGGAACACTCATACACTTCTGGTGGGAATGTAAACTCGTACAGCCACTATGGAAAGCAGTGTGAAGAGCCCTTGGAAGACTCAAAATTAATTGCCACCTGACCCAGTCATACTACTCCTGGGTATATACCTAGAATACTCATCTTACCACAGGGAAACATTCACAGCTATGTTTATTGCAGCTCTGTTCATAATAGCAAAAAGCTGGAACCACCCCAAGTGCCCCTCAACTGACGAGTGGATAGAGAAAATGTGGGACACCTACACAATGGAATTCTATGCAGCAGTAAAGAAAGATGACATCATGAACTTTGCAGGTAAATGGATGGAACTAGAAGATATTATGTTAA
The DNA here is from genome assembly GCA_009823505.1 of Rhizomys pruinosus. Classification (NCBI taxonomy): domain Eukaryota; kingdom Metazoa; phylum Chordata; class Mammalia; order Rodentia; family Spalacidae; genus Rhizomys; species Rhizomys pruinosus. Next base: position 11,392 of record VZQC01009657.1, on the reverse strand, counting down.
GTGAAGAAACACAGTCCCAGAAAAACAAACGACAAATGGCATCCCTCATCTGTGGATGCTAGCGCCAATTATCTAGTATTATTTCTTGTGCAAGGCTCCTTGAGCTTTTGTCCAAGAAGTTGGGAGTGGAGCATATTGGAAACAACAACAACAACAACAACAACAACAACAACAACAAAACAACAAAAACAACAGAAAAGCCTGCATCAGAGAACTGACTGAAAAGGTGAACTTCTGCTTGAAACAGTCAAATTCTATATCGGGAATTTTGAGAAAGACTGAGAAAAAGATGAAAAACATTTTTATCAGAGTGCATGAGCTCTGGTGGGGTGGGGGAATAGGGAGTGGGACATGGGTCTAGATTTGATTTGTAACATAATCTTGTACAAAAATATATATAAACAGTTAATTTTTTTCATAATCTTTACTTAAGCATTCTAGTTGCTCTGTTATGCTGCAGGTCTGATATCTTTTTTCTGCTTCTTTCATTCTGCTTCTGAGGCTTTTTCCCATCCTTTCCTGTTGATTGGATGAATGTTCAATTTCCTTTTTCATTTCATCGTGTGATTTCTTTAGTATTTCCACTTCTTTCTGGAGCCTGTCATTCTCTTCTTGTAGCTCCTTGCTTCATTGGTCAGTTTCTTTTTTCATTTTGGCCTGGGATCTTCTCAGCATTTGCTCTTTCTTCCAGAGTTTGTCATTTTCTCTTTTTATTTCTATCCAATTTGTCATTATCTCCCTCTAGTTCCTTCCTTAGTTTTTCATTCTTTCCCCCTTAGTTCTCTGATTTGTTCTTTATATTCTTTGATTTCTTTGAATATGTCTACAATTGTTCTTCTAGGGTCCGTGTCTTGGTTTCCTTCCAGCTAGATTTCATTGTAGGAATCTTCTGTAGGGTTGGTAGAGTTCAGTGTGGATTTTTTCCCCATGTTGTTTTTTCTTTGTGTCTTTGGCATGTGGATTTGTTTTTTTGTTTGTTTATTTGTTTGTTTGGATTCTAATGCCTCAAATTTGTCTGCACAGACTAGAATCACTAACAGTGTGCCTGCTAGATCTTCCACACCACAGCTCCACCAGCTTGGGGGAGGGGGATGCAGGGTGCAGAGGTACCCTGTTGACCTGCTGGTCACGTGTCTATATCCGCCCACACTGCCGTGCACTGGAACCCGAAGGTGGGAGGTTTCTGGGTGATACCAAGCCTCCACGGGTGTGTGTGTGTGTGATGCTCAGTACACCAAGGCAGGTGTGCCTCATGTGGGTGAATGCTGATGTTTTGCTGGCCTTGTGTCTACATCCCAGATTTATTCTTATCAAAGGGACAGTAGACCAAGAAGATACCTGTATTATGAATGTATTTCCAGCAAAATCTGGTGTACACAATTTCATATAAATTGTATTACAGTACTTTAAAATACAGATAAACAAGCTGGGGCTACAGGGAGATCCTGCCTTAAAAATACCAAAAAGAGGCTGGAGAGATGGCTCAGTGGTTAAGAGTACCGACTGCTCTTGCAGAGGACCCAGGTACGATTCCCAGCACGCACATGGTGGCTAAGAACTGTCCTTGAGCTGGGCGTGGTGGTGTGTCTCTTTAATCCTACCACTTGGGAGGCAGAGGCAGAGACAGAGGCAGAGGCAGGCAGATCTCTGTGAATTTAAGGCCAGCCTAGTCTACAGCATGAGTTCCAGGCTCTGACTAACCCCCCCCCCCAAAAAAAAACCCCACAGAGATAAATAGCAACTCAATAATAGTTTGTGATTTCAGTACTCCACTATGCTGGTACATCTATCAATTTAAACACATATTATTACTTTATGTTCAGAACATTTTTTAACAGTCTCTATTAAATTATTTGAAATTTCTAGTAAATTCCAGGAAACCATGCTGATCCTCCTGTGCTTCAGAACACTGGGCATCTTCCTTCCTGCCCAACTGCACTACTATGCACACCTCTCCAACTCTGAGCATCACTCGGAGCCCAGAATTTGGTCTCTCATTTATTCAGAGATTTATTTTAGTCCTTCATCCCTCTTTTCTCAGTCATGGAGAGATGCCACACAGCTGTGCACATGTGGGGAAGGGCAGTGTTTCTACCTAGGTTATCAGGTGTCCTGCATGTACAGGATTTCAAAACCCATCATGGTCCAAGCATAGGGCTTCACACTCTGCCTCAGGGTGTAGTAAGTTAGAGAAAAGAAGATGTGAATGACAATTAAGGATTGTGTCATTGGTCAACCAGGTGCAGTAAATGAAGAACCAAGGAAGTTGTCACATTCTAGTGACCTTTTCATGAGGGAAAACATTGATTGAAAAGTTGGAAACAACAACAACAACAACAACAACAAAAGAATAGTTGAAATGGATACGTTGAGGAATGGTGGATGTTAAACTGAGTGAAACTGGAGAGAGGCTGTATGGTGAGCCTAAGAATGGTGGTTACCTTTATCAGCTCTTCCATAACTCAGTAGCAGGATGTTGTCCCTGTCTCTCATGAACATCCAGCCCTGGCTGTGCTCAAACCATTATCCATAGGGCACTGCATGAGGAAATGCAGAGAGCATGTAGATTACATTGCATGAAAACAAGTGTCAGGGCTGGAGAGATGGCTCAGCGGTTAAGAGCACTGACTGCTCTTGCAGAGGACCTGGATTTGATTCCCAGCACCCACATGGTGGCTAAGAACCATCTTTAACTCCAGTTCCAGGGGAATCCGATGCCCTCTTCTGAACTCCAGAGCATTGCAAGACACGGGTGCACCAACCTACATGCAGACAGTACATTCCTGCACATAGAAAATAATAAATAAATAAAAATTAAAAAAGAAAACAGGTGTCTATTCCATATTCTTCAGTCTCCTCCAACATGGACAACTTTAATAACTAAATCATTATATATTATGGTGTCCATCACTATATTTTGAGACATGCACACACACGTATACTGAGGTGATGACATATTGGAAATTCATGCTTTATATAGGAAGCCAAGAGATAGAAGTCATGCAGAAAGCAGAAGATAAAAACCATGGGAAGAAGAATTTGAATATCAGTCTTAGTACTGGAAATCTAAGGGAAACGAAATGGTGATTGTATGGTAAGTCACGGGGTTGTGGCTGGACTTAGTTTCGAGGCTGTGCATCAAAGCAGGCAGACATGGCCAATCTGAACTCCAATAGTGAAAGAGCCTTAGACCCATAGGTCAGCTGGATAAAGAGGGATAAAATGGGGCCAGTTGAAAACGCTGAAGGGCTGGGGAGGAAGCTAGGCTGCTGCAGAGCTTGAATAACATACATAAAGATGTGGTTTATATACCCAGGAGTATATAAACTAAGCATGGTGGTCCATGTCTGTGATTCTAGAACTCAGGAGGTAGAGGCAGGAAGACCAAATGCTTAAATCATTCTTTTTTAAAAATTTATTTATTTTTGTATGTGTATGAATGTAATGTCTGCATGTAGGTTTGTGCACCAGTGTCGTGCCATGCCTCGGAGGTCAGAAGAGGGTCTTGGCTTCCCCTGGACCCTGGAGTTTCTCCTGGAATTGGAGTTTACCAGAGATGGTTCTTAGCCCACATGTGGATGCTGGAGATCGACAACCGGGTCTCTGAAGAGCAGTCAGTGCTCTTAACCACTAGGCCATCTCTCCAGATCAGTTTAAGCTTCATGTGAACCTTTCTGAAAAACACTCTGAACATTCCTTGGCTCCTGTATTTCAAAGTGCACTCATCATTTCCTTTGACAAACCATTCATAAAAATTCACCAGTGACTCTGGTTTCTTAGAAAGAGTAGTCTTAGCCAGGCGTGGTGGTGTCACGCCTTTATACTCCTAGCCACTTGGGAGGCAGAGCCGGCATCTTTGTGAGTTCCAAGGCCCAACCTGGTCTACATAGCAAAGCGAGTTTCCAGGACAAAGCTATGGGACTACAGGGAGACCCTGTCTCAAAAAGACCAAAAAAAAAAAAAAAAAAAAAAGAAAGTGTAGTCTTAGTAAAGAAAAAACTGGACACAAGAATATCCCTGGGATTTCTGATGAGATAAATCACCTAAAATGGGAAAATGTGTAACTGAAAGTCAACTAATCATTCCTCAATATATATGAAATTCTGATTAAGTACCCATGCATTTTAATGTATTCATCACGGCACTTATTAATCAATTACTCATATTTAGGTCTCTGAGAACTGCTCACTGAGGTGGGAATGTAACGATGGAAGAGAAATGCAGTGCGTATGACTCTTCTGAATTTGGGCATGTGGTGGGATGTGGAAAAGTAAGTTGTAGGGTGGGTGTGGAGAGCACACCTGTGTTATTAGCATTTGGAATGTGTAGGCAGAAGGGTCAGTTCAAGGCCATTTTTGATTGTACATAGATTCTGGATAGCCTATGCTACACAAGATGTTATGTTTTTAAAAAAGGGAGCTGCACATATGCACACCTAGATAAATCTACATATATGTGTGCTATGCTTTAAAGATAGTTAGAGAACTCAATCTACATAATTGAGTTCTATGCAGCGGTAAAGAAAGATAACACCATGAACTTTGCAGGTAAATAGATGGAACTCGAAGCCATTATGCTAAGTGAAGTAATGCAGTGCCCCCCCCCCGACAAACAGGGAATGGTTTCCCTCATTTGTGGATGCTAGTACCAAATCCCCCAATTGAAAGGCAAGCTGAGAAAAACAAGTTACATATAAGGGGAAACCTATCAGAATTAGAGCTGACTTTTCAGTGCAAGAAGAACATGTAGCGGGGCTGGAGAGATAGCCTAGTGGTTAAGAGCATGGATTGTTCTTGCAGAGGACCCGGATTCGATCCCCAGCACCCACATGGCGGCTAAGAACCGTCTGTAACTCCAATTCCAGGAGAACTCCAGTTCCAGAGAAATCTGAGACCCTCTTCTGACCTCCGAGGAATTGCATGACATGGGTGCACAGACCTGCATGCAGATGGTACACTCATACACATACAAAATAAAATAAAATAAAATAAAAAAAGAACATGTAGCAAAGTATTCCCAGTGCTAAATGACTTTAGATGCCAAACTAGGTTACTAGACCCATCAAAAATGTCAATTATAGTTGAAGGAGAAAGAAAAATCTTCCATGACATAAACAAGGTGATAGAATACACATGTCTGGAAAACCAACCCTTCAGAGAATTCTTGAAGCAATTCAAAGGACAGAGGAGAGGAGCAACTATCCCCAGGCACCTAGAAAGAGAAATTAATAAGAGTATAACTGCAGAAGTAGAAAGCTAGACCAAAAATGCAAATGGATAATAAGTTGAAAGGAAGCAATACACATCTTTCAATTATAACCTTAAATATTAATGGACTAATCTCCCCAGTCAAAAGACATAGATTGTGAGAATGGATTAGGAAACAGAACCCACTCTCAAGGAGAGGTGTGGGGATGAAACTTTGTGTGTGGCTTGAAGCAAGAACTTGTAAGACCTGTCCCGGGAGATCTTCAGTTATCTGATATCTCTGTGGGCATTCAGAGTTATCTGTAGCAGGAAGATTCAGGATATTACAATGATTCTTGCTTTGCCCTATCTCTACAAAGTTCCAGGCCCTTTCCCTTGAGGCATTGAGCATAATGTAACACCTCTAGTTACCTGCTGCATGAACTGGAGCTCTGCAGCCCCCTGATTAGAACCAAGGTGGCTCACCCCTCCATTCTGTCTGCTCCCCACTTCCTTGCCCAAAGTACAGTAGTCTTGAATATATAGACCTCACTGACAGAAAATAAGGGGAGATCCTATCCTCCCTGGCTCTGAGTGTGAGTCTGTTCATTTCCACTAGAAATCTCCTGCGGTTTTCCCTCCCCCCTTCTTGCGGGAGCTAAGCCTAGAGACTGTTGGCCTGCAGGCAGGAGGCAAGTTCTGGAGCTGAGCCAAGAAGGGGAGGACAGCGTGTGGAATTCGGTCACACGTGACTCAAAGACATTTAACAATGACAACTACAATGACAGGGAGGCACCAACTTAAGGTGAAGAGATGGAAAAAATATTCCAAGCAAATGGTACTAAAAAGCAAGGAGGAGTTGCTGTTTTAATATCAGACAATAGACTTCAAAGTAAAAGTAATCAGAAGAGACAAATAAGGCCATTACATCTTTATCAAAGGAACAATTAACCATGAAGATTTCACAGTCATGACTATATATGCACCAAATGCAGGAAATGTTGTGGGGAAAAGGGAACACTCATTCACTGCTGGTGGGAATGCACACTCATACAACCACTATGGAAAGCAGTGTGAAGAATCCCTAAAAGACTCAAAATGAGCCTACCACCTGACCCAGCCATACCACTCCTGGGTATGTACTCATAAGACTCATCCTACTGCAGAGATACCTGCACAGCCATGTTTATTGCAGCTCTTTTCACAATAGCAAAGAGCTGGAACCAACCCAAATGCCCCTCAACCAATGAGTGGATAGAGAAAATGTGGTACATCTATACAATGGAGTTCTATGCAGCAGTAAAGAAAGATGACATCATGAACTTTGCAGGTAAATGGATGGCACTAGACAATATTATGTTAAGTGAAGTAACACAATCCCAGGAAAACAAATGACAAATGGCATCCCTCATCTGTGGATGCTAACACCGAGTACCTAGTTGTAAGGCAAACTGAGCAACGTTAATGATAATGTTATATTCCTCGTGATCTGAAAACAACTGTGCTCCTAGATTGTGAATTCCTAGACAGGTTGGTATACAAATGGCCTATATATTTTTTCTGAATGATACAACATCACATTATAACACTTTCTTTTACTTGTAGGACAATTTAAAGGAACTAAGCTTAAATTTCCTTCCCAAATAAGTAGCATACAGTCAATGAGAAACAGTTTGGGTAAATTTAATGAAAGCTTATGCCTTGGCTCCTGTTTATGGGTATGTGTAATACAA
>VZQC01009655.1:12501-33557 GCA_009823505.1 Rhizomys pruinosus | reverse complement strand
GCTCTTGCAGAGGACCTGGGTTCGATCCCCAGCACCCACATGGCGGCCGAGAGCTGTCTGAAACTCCAATTCCAGGAGAACTCCAGTTCCAGGGGAATCTGACACCCTCTTCTGACCTCCGCGGCATTGCACGACACGGGTGCACAAACTTGCAGGCACACAGTACATTCATACACATACAGAAATAAATAAAATTAATAAAAAAAAAGTTTAAAAAAAAATAAAAATCACCTAGGTAAATTTTTCCTTAAAAGATTTTAAAAATTATTTTTAATTATGTGTGTGTGTTTGCACATGAGTGCAGGTGCCTGTGGAAGCCAGGAAGGGGAATCAGATCCATTTGCTAGGAAGTTGTGGGACACCTGAGGTGGGTGCTGGAAATTGAACTCAAGTCCTTTAGAAGAGCAATATGCATTCTGACCATTAAGCCATCTCTCTAGCCTCACTAGGTGGTTTTTTTGTTTTGTTTTGTCTTTTTTGAGACAGGGTCTCCCTGCAGGCCCAGCTGGCCTGAAACTCACTCTGTAGACCAGGCTGGTCTTGAACTCACAGATATCTGCCTGCCTCTGCCTCCCAGGTGCTAGGATTAAAGGTGTGCGCCACCACGCTGGGCTTCACTAGGGTTTTAATCCAACAAATTTGATCATCAAATTAGCCATCTATGCTGGCTACAAGAGAAAAAATTATGATCATCTAAATTGGCAAAGATCTAATTGTATTTTAATTCTCATACACTACTGGTTAGAGTATAAGAAGGTAAAATCGGGAAAAGAGTTTGGTAGTTTCATAAACTCAGTTTAAACAAGCTATTTGTTGCGTGACCATCTATTGTTCTCCTAAGTGTTTGGCCAAGGAGTAGAAAGTCATAGACGCAAATGTTCATAGCAGCTTTATTTGAGAATCAAAAAGTGGAGCAATCTAAACATTCATCAACATGCAAATAGTTAAATACATTGTCATATATTCAGACAAATGAATACTACCCAGTAATAAAAAGAAATGAGCTACCAATACACAGAGCACCATGGATGACTCTCAGAATACTTCTGCTGAGAAAAATCCAGCCCCAAAGGCATGCAGATATAAAATAACAGTAGCTACAAACGAGTCTGTAAAATAGACCACAGATCAGTGGTTGCTGTAGTACGGTTGGTTGGGGGATTCAATTCCAAAAGAGTGGGAGACTTTGTGGCATGAAGGACTGCACTTGCCACTATGGTTCTACAACTGTACACACACATAGTCTTTTCAAATTACAGGCTCTAGATATGCACAGTTGTAAAGGACTAACCCCAGACAGACAGCTGCCTTATTCCTGAGCTCAGCTGCACCTGCTTGCCTAAGATCATCACACTTGGGCTTGTGGACTGATGACCCCCCTGCATAGGAGGGGCAGGGAGAGTCAGTCATGGGACCCTCACCTGAGTATCCAGCCACACCTCATTAACTCACGATGAACAATCTGGTTCCAATCGCACATGGTCTGGGGGAAGGGCTAGAGTACAGAGGCTGGGGGAGACTGAGGGAGGTGCTTTGCCATTTGGGGAAGCCAACATCCACACTTGGGTGAAGACTTTAAGTCTGGTCTTAGAGGGGACAGCACCCAAACTCTTATAAGTAAACTCTCACACATTCCTCTATAAATCAGCCCTTTGGTGGAATTACTATTAACCCTTTGGTGGAATTACCTGTTTGTCATTGGACGGAGGGAGGAGTGGGTGGACATTGTTTAGAGCCCCCCAGGAGGTGAGCAACAGCAGTTTATTTTATGTCAAAAGAAAATAATCTGGGGTGCAGTAGGGAGACTGGGTGTCAAAATGAGGGGGACTTTGTAACCAGAATGAGTAGTATGGATGACCTCAAGGTGATAGGCAAGGGCCCGAGCATTTCAGGTAGGGTTTGGTTGTTGGAAGGGTGATCCAGAGTAGATTTCAGGGACAAAGCAAGGAGCCGTGATCAGCAGATCCTTGCAATGATCCCATTAGAGTGAGGAGAGATCCTAGCTAAAAGGAAGGAACAGCAGCAGTTGGATCCATAGTGACCTAGGATCTGTCTCTCATTTGATAAATCTTGGGAAAGTAAAGTGCTTTGCGGCTAAAAAAAAAAAAAAAAAAAAGCCTTCATATTCATATTTGCTGCTTTCTGGTTTCTTGCTGAATGGTGTCCCATGATCTCTGACTGCTGTTACACCTAAGAGCCACTCACCCAGCTCCAGCCTGCCCAGCAAGAAAGGACTGGGAGCCTGCCTCTGCACCCACCTGGTTTTCCAGACAGGAAAAGGGGGCCTGGGGCTCCTCCTGCTGATGCCAGGAACTTGTGTCTCTAGAGTCTAGTTCTTCCTTTTGACTACTCTCAACTCTCTAGGTAGAAAGTAAGCCATGTATTTGCATTCTGTCTTGTGACTTACTTACTTGCTTAGTGAGCCTGGGGTTTATGTCCCACTCACTTCCTTACTTCCTGTTCCACTTCAGTTTGTTCCCTAAGGGCTACAGCTGCCACAGAGCCCTGATTAATCTATGACCCCATCAGGTGACAGAAATCTAAATATAACTCTGGCTGACTGGCTGGTTTCCTATGTGCTAGGGCAAGAGACCAGGACTTGTACTTTACCATTCTTATAGATCCAGATCTTTGCTGACTGGACAGCGCTCAGAGTACAAGGTTATAATCTGATCACACAGAGACATAGATATACACACGGAGACACAGAAAACACAGACACACAGACACAGACACAGGGATACACAGACACACAGACAGGCACACGGAGAGACAGACACACAGACACAGACATGCACAGGCACACGCACAAACGCACAGGGGAAGCAGAGGCAAAATTAAGAGCCTTGTATAATGACTTTACACCCCTAACGGATGCATGACTCCTCTGAGGTTCATCTTACTCATTGCAGAATCTGTAATGAGCCTTTGATTGACAGCATCATAATGAACTGGGGCCTCAATCATTTGTGAAGACAGTGTTTCATTTCTTCATCCTTTTATTCATGCAAACCAACAGTCACTGAGGGTTGCAGACTTACAGCCTGTTTGGGGGAAACCAAAAAAGCTTACAGACATGAGGGCTCTAAGGGGATCTTTACCTTTGATCTGTGAGGGGATGAATCCCAAAGGACTGGAAGAGAATCCATGTAGATCCTGAAAGGTAAGTGGAAATGAGCTGAGAGGAGTGTGTGTGTAGGTAGCACGGAGCTAGGGGTGTCTTCAAGGAGTCTTAAATAGTCTGGATGTTGATTACTTAATGTGAGATGGATATGGGGCCGGGCAGGTTGGCAGTTTCCTGATCATGAAGACGTTCATTAAGTTACTCAAAAACAGGCTAAAGAATAGGGCTAGAGGGCTGGAGAGATGGCCTAGCGGTTAAGAGTGCTGACTGCACTTGCAGAGGACCCGGGTTCGATCCCCAGCACCCACATGGTGGCTGAGAATCGTCTGTAACTCCAATTCCAGGAGAACTCCAGTTCCAGGGGAATCTGATACCCTCTTCTGACCTCCGAGGCATTGCACGACACAGGTGCACAGACCTACATGCAGACAGTACATTCATACACGTAAAAAAATAAATAAAATAATAAAATAATTGTTATGTGTATGAGTGTATTGCTTGGATGTATGTAAGTACACCCATATTGTGCAATATCCAAGCAGATCAGAAGAGGGCATTGGAGATCTCCTGGGACTGGATTTAGGACAGTTGTTAGCCATCATGTGGATGCTGGGAATCTAATCTTGGTCCTTTGCAAGAGCAGCCAGTGCTCTTAACTCTTAACCAGCTCTGAGCCATCTCTCCAGCCCCAATAAAATACCTATTTCAAGCATCCTTTTGATCTCTCTCTCTCTCTCTCTCTTTCTCTCTCTCTCTCTCTCTCTCTCTCTCTCTCTCTCTCTCTCTCTCTCTCTCATTTTCCTTGTTTTAGACCCATCCTCAGGAATGCCATTTCCTTATTTGTCTGCCATTTCCTTATTTGGGGCTTGTGCTGGCTTTATTAATTTATCTTCAATATGCATCTTTGTGAGCCACATGTCCAATTTCTGAGTGTTGGGGTAGTGATAATTGGTTAACATACTCAGAAAATCTGCTCAACTAAACCTATTTAAGCTGCAATATGTCACAGTATGGTCAACTAAAGATTATAGAGGTGAACTGGGTGTGATGTCATGTGCTACTTGATATCATCTTAGCTACTCAAGAGGCTAAGGCAGGAGAATCATGTAAACCCAGGGATTGGAGATGACCAGCTGGAGCAGCATACCAAGATCCCACCTCAAAAAGAAATGATGGCTGCCATTCTGCCTCCTACCTGAAGGGAAGCCACTCCCTCTTCCAGCAGGACTTCTTGTGTGCCTGTCTCATCTGAAGCAGTCTAATTTACACATCAGAGTGTTAGCATCAATCCACATAATATATGCTTGTGGTGTTTGGTTTATTTCAACCTTTTGAGTTTTATGCAAAACCATACCTCAGTATGCTTTTGTGACTCTCTAGACGTAGGCCCATTTGGGCGTGGAAAAGCTTCCACATAGCCTGCAGTATGGGATGATACTGTCCACAGCTTTCCTTTAGAGCTCTAGCCATGCTGGTCTGCTTTCTGGTCTTGTACAATACTATTTTCTCCTTTCCAGGCTTCATTCTTGCTGGTTCCTCCCCCTGGATGCTGTTCCCAGCTTCCCATTTCTCACCATTCCACCCTCAGTTCAAACATCACCTCTCCAGAGAAATTCCCCGACTGCCCTACATTGGAGACATCCTTATCACAACCTCTGGATGCCACACCTTCCCACCTGATCCATTACCTCATTCTGTTGTTTTTTTATTTTATTTATTTTATTTTTTTTTTAATTTTATTTATTTCCATATGTGTATGAATGTATTGTCTGCATGCAAGTCTGTGCACCCGTGACGTGCAATGCCGCGGAGGTCAGAAGAGGGCGTCGGACTCCCCTGGAACTGGAGTTCTCCTTGAATTGGAGTTTCAGACGGCTCTCGGCCGCCATGTGGGTGCTGGGGGTCGAACCCGGGTCCTCTGCAAGAGCGGTCAGCGCTCTTAACCGCTAGGCCATCGCTCCAGCCCCATTCTGTTGTTTTTTAAAATATTTTTTCCAGAGGATCTGTTGCCCTCTTCTGGTCTCTGTGGGCATTGCACACCATAGGTGCACTTCAATACATGCAGGTACAGCACACATACACATAAAATTGAAACAAATACAGTTTTTTTTTTCTTTTTAGACAGGGTCTCCCTGTAGCCGAAGCTGGCCTGGGGCTTACTATATAGACCAGGCTGGCCTTGAACTCACAAAGATCCAGCTGCCTTTGCCCCCTGAGTGCTGAGATTAAAGGTGTGTGGTTCCACACCGGCAGAAATAAATAATTTTTAATTAAAAAAGAGAGAAAATGAAAAAACAAAATTAACGCAGAAGATCTGAGAATCAACAGTGGGAATACTGTGGGAGAGAAGGGAGGACGGGGGGGTACAGGGGGAGTACAGGGGGCACGGGGGGGACGGGGGACAGGGGGGCATGGGGGGACAAGGGGGATACGGGGGGGACCTAACACGTCACATTCCACCCTTCCTCTGCTCTCCTTCAGTTGATTGTCATTGGCTATTCCAGAGAATAGACCTACAGTGGTTACTGAAGGAAGATGGTTACTGCACCATTAAAAGAATAACCATAGTCATCTCACCTTCATTGGTAGAAGGTCCTGTCAATGCAGTCAGACTGCAAAAAGAATCAAGAAGTATGATTGCTAGAGACACAGACTCAGTGGGCTGGGGAAATGGTTCTGTTAGTAAAGTGCTTGCCTTGCAAGCTCCAGAAAGCCTGGTATGGTGGTGAACATTTGTAGTCCCAGCGCCAGGGATCCATGAGGCTTGCTGTCCAGCCAGCTTAGCCTAATAGGAAGGCTAAAGTCTCTGAGAGACCCTTTCTCACAAAAACAGGGTGAAGATGGAGAGAATGGGAGGGATAGAAAATAACAAAGCTAAGGTGGATGGCTCCTGATAAACGGCACCCAAGGCTGATCCCTGGCTCAACAAACATTTGCACTCAGGCACATGAAGATATACCCCCTACACACACAGAAAAATATGTTCTAAAAATTGTATGACCAAATCTTTAATCCATCCTTGTTTAAAACAACACTATCAGGCAGACAGATCTCTGCGAGTTCAAGGCCAGCCTGGTCTACAAAACGAGCTCCAGGACAGCTGGGACTAAAGGAAGATCCTGTCTCAAAAAACACCATCACCAAACAATTATTGGTCACAGTATTTGATGAGAAACCCAGAAAGGAAATGTAATTTTGTCAAATTTGAAAATGCAAGTGTTGGTTCTGTGTAGTATTATGTTAGTAAGAAGGAAGAAAAGGTTAGCACTGTGGGAGGCTGTCCAGGTGTCACCAAAGATCTAACTGATAATTAAACTACATGTGCTTGCTTCCCTGTCTTTGTGATCATGATTCCTCGCAATGTGTTTACTATTCAAGGAGAAGGAAGTAAAAAGCTTCCATGAGATATTCATCTGTTAACATACAAGAGGCTTTTTGTTGCTTAACCTCAGAGGAATGTAACCTTTAACCACAAGTTTGGGATAATCATAAAATTTGTAAAATATATTTATTATGACAAATTGTATTTGGTTAGTTAGACTACAAAATATGCTTGGAGGCAACAATTTGCCACACACTCTGAAAAGAACTCAGTAGTTTTGTGATAATTACTGCATCATTTTATAAGAAAGTATTTGCAAACAGAGATAATCAAAGAATTGCTGAGAGAGCTGGAGATTCAGGCCTGAGGTTTGGGAGTAAGAACCATATGGTGCCCAGAGCTGGTCTGTTGACCTACTCTGCTGCCACTCCCAGGGGTAGGTGCCATAGTGCTGTTGGGTGCAAAAATGCCAGGCCTCACCAGCGCTGCTCCTATGCCTACCACCATTTGACCACTGCCAGCCCCATGCTCCATTGCCCCTGCTTATTTCTTAGCTCCTGGTTCAAAATATGGGACAGTCTATCTAATGGAATATACCTAGGTCCTGAGTTGTCCCAGCTGCAAAAGAGATTGAGGAAGCAAATAGCTGGCAATTTTAGCTATTTATTTATTTATTTTATTTTTATTTTTATTTTTTTTTTTTTGTCTTTTTAAGGCAGAGTCTCCCTATAGCCCCAGCTGTCCTGGAACTCACTCTGTAGACCAGTCTGGCCTTGAACTCACAAAGATCTGCCTGCCTCTGCTCCAAAGTGCTAGGATTAAAGGCATGTGCCACCACACCCGGCTAGCTTTTCATTTATTTTTTAATGTATATGTGTGTATGAGGCCAGAAGAGGGTGTTTGAGCCTCTGGAGCTGGAGTTATGGGTGATCATGAGCCATCTGTGTGGATACTGGGAACTGAACTCTGATCCTCTGAAAGAGCAGCACTCTTAACTGCTGAGCCATCTCTCTAGACCCCTAATTTTAGCTTTTGTGTTGGGAAGAGGGTTATACTATTCACTAAGATTGTTAAGATGGGTTTCAAATACACAGACTACTGGAAAGTGTTTCTAATATATAAGAGGTTCCAAATATTAGTAGCAAAAATGATGTCAGGCTGGGAATGTAACTTAGTAGTGAAATGTTTGCCTAGGGAGACCTGTACCAATCTCTAGCACTGAAGGGAGGGTGAGATATAACAGTCTATTTTATCCAGTTAACTCAAACCATCTTTCTCATATGTACCTGTGCCCCAAAAAGGTGAATGTTGGGAAAAAAAATCCCCTCACCATTTTGACTGAACTCATTCTCAGTATATGACCACAAGTTTTAAATGAATTTGCAATAATGCCAGACTGGTCTATCCACTTTATTTTCCAAGTACGTTTTGTTAGCTTGTTTGTTCGTGTATTTGTTTGTTTGCTTGCTTGCTTGAGATAAGGTCTCATTATGTAGCCCTGGCTGGCCTGGAACTCACTATGTAGACCAGAAGGTTAGTCTCAGACCCACAGATCCATCTTCCTCTGACTCCCAAGCACTGAGATTAAAGGCCCACACACCTGGCCAATTCTTTTTTTTTTAATTGTTTGAGAAAATATTCCATATTTCTCTCTCTTCAAGTCTCTATCATCTCTCCTCCTCCAAATGTTGCCTTTGTAAGTGATCTAGAGAGAATGGAGAAAATAGACAAAGTCTGCTGAGCTGACCTCTGTCCACAGTGCATCCTTCTATCAGTTTCTGTATCCCATCCCCTCTTCTCTACTACATAGACTGCACCTGTAATCTCCCTTCATACTATTCTAGATCATTCCACTTGGATTAACATATAACCTTATACCACTCATCTTCAAAAATATAAAGCAAAAACTTGCCCCGAGCACATGTCCTCTTCCACCTTCTGACTCTTTCCCAACAAAGCTTGTCATTCAAATGATCTATTGTTACTCTCTCCTTTCACTGGCAGCTTTTCCTTATGTTCCTTCAATGGGCTCTTGTTTCACTATTCAATCAAACTCACTATTGACCTACATCTTGCCAAAGCCAATGTCTGCCTGTTTGGTTTTTCTTTGGGCGATTGGCTGAGCTTCTCCAGCATTTGAGGCTGGCTCTCCTTGATCTCCTAAGGGTTCTCTGTGTTTTCTCTTATCCTCAGCTACCTGCTTCCTCTGATCACTGTCCCCTACCTATGCTCTCTCTACATGATTTCTATTCCCTTAATTCCCCCCAATTTTATCCTACTTATCTTTGATTTTTAGAAAAAAAATCAAATTTACTCAAAAGCTGGAAGAATAATGTTGAACACACACAAGCCCTGCAGCGGAACTCAGCACATGCTAGCATGTCTTCTCCTGTGTCCATGTGCACATACTCTCCCTTTATTTCACCTCCGTCCTATACGTTTGATTTAAAAATATTTTATTATTGGGGCTGGAGAGATGGCCTAGCGGTTAAGAGCACCAACCGCTCTTACAGAGGACCCGGGTTCAATCTCCAGCACCCACATGGCGGCCGAGAACCGTCTGAAACTCCAGTTCCAGGAGAACTCCAGTTCCAGGGGAATTCGACATCCTCTTCTGACCTCCGCGGCATTGCACAACACAGGTGCACAAACTTGCATGCAGACAGTACATTCATACACATACAGAAATAAATAAAATTAATAAAAAAATTTTTTTAATATTTTATTATTTTATTTTATGTTTATGAGTGTATTGCCAGCATATATGTAGGTGCACCCATGTCATGCAGTGCTCATAGAGGTCAGCAGAGGGGGATTCAACACCCTCTGCTGACCTCTACGAGGAATTAGAACTGGAATTATGGACAGTTGTTAGACACTATGTGGGTATTGGGAATAGAACCCAGGTTCTCTGCAAGAGCAGCCAGTGCTTTAACCACTTGGCCAACTCTCCAGACCTCTATACACTTAATTTTTGATGTTGTTGATCCATTCAAAAGCAAATTTCAGTGTGATATTTCTCCATCAAATACTTTAGCATGTACATTCTATAATTGGAGTAAAACGTTTCCTAAATAATTGTAATAGTATAAAATTAAGGCTGGATTGCCAGGCGTGGTGGCTCACACCTTTAATCCCAGCACTCAGGAGGCAGAAGCAAGTGGATCTCTGTGAGTTCAAGGCCAGCCTGGTCTATAGAGCGAGTTCCAGGCCAGCTGGGACTAAAAGGGAGACCCTGTCTCAAAAAGACAACAACAACAAAAAAAAGGCTGGGGGAATGTAATTCCTTGGTACAACATGTGCTTAGCATGCAGGAAGCCATAAGTTTGGTGTCTAACACCACAAAAGAGAAAAAGAAAGGAAGCAAAGAAGGAAGGAACAAAAGACAGACAGAAAGAAAAGTAACGCCTACTATGTAGTCCATGCTAAAAAGTTCCCATTTCTCCAAAACAATATTTTTTCTTGTTATTTGTTTTGAGATAGGGTCTCCCTGTAGCCCTAACTGGCCTGGAACTTGCTATGTAGACCTGGCTGGCTTTGATGTTACAGAGATCCACCTGCTTCTGCCTCCTGAATGCTCGGTTTAAAGACATGCAGTAGCATGCCTGGCCAAAATACTAGTTTTACAATTTTTCCTTTAGGGTCAATGAGATGGTTCTGTAGGTAAAAGTGCTTGTTATGTAATCCTGACAATCTGAGTTGGATCTCCAGGTCCCACAGTGGTAGTGTAATACTGAGAGAGACGCAGAGAGGAATGTCACATGGTGATGCTCAAATTAGGAGCCTTTATTAATAGTTGGTGGTCAGAGAGGGGGCTAATGCCCAAAAGAACTCTCGACCCTGAGGAGAAGCAGGGTAGGGTTTATAAAACTTAAAATCACAATTATATCATGCCAGGGGCAAAGCCAATAACCATAGTTACATCAGATCACCATAGTTACAGCAGACCAGGGGCAGGTCAATTGACAAAAGAAGTTTTTGGTTAACAAAGTTTCAAGAAGGAAAAAAACAAGTTTCTCAGAATTATAGAAACAATGAGCCGGGTGTGGTGGCTCACGCCTTTAATCCTAGCACTTGGGAGGCAGAGGCAGGCGGCCTTTGTAAGTTCAAGGCCAGCCTGGTCTACAGAGCGAGTTCCAGGACAGCTGGGGCTACAGGGAGACCCTGTCTCAAAAAAACCAAAAAAAAAAAAAAAAAAAAAAAAACAAACAACAGGGGCTGGAGAGATGGCCTAGTGTTAAGAGCACTGACTGCTTCTTGCAGAGGACCCCGATTTTGATTCCAGTACCCCACATGGCGCTGAGAACCGTCTTTAACTCCGTGTCCCAGGGAATCTGCATGCCCTCTTCTGACCTCCAACGGCGATTGCACGGACACGGGTGCACCAAACCTACATGCAGACAGTACACTCATAAACAGAAAAAATAAATAAAAAAGAAAAACAACAACAAACAAACAACACCAAATGGGCTCTATGGAGAGTTGGCAGGTATAGCTGGGAGGAGGATGGCGATCTGGATCAACCACGCACCTGGCTTACTGTATTTTATGTCCAGTATTGTAGAACAATGTACCCTGAAACTGCCTGCATGAGACTGTTTGCTGCTGCAGTGGGAATGGCTGGGCAAAAACAGGGTAAAGCAAAAGTCACTAGACAAAATGAGTAGTTAGCCATTTCAGCAGGAGAGGAGTCTTGACTCCACATGTGGACTATGGCAGTCACTACACGAAATAAAATTAATAATAATCAGAAAGTTTTGAGTGGCCTTGACCAAGGGGAGAAAGCCAAGTCCAAATTTAAAAGTTTTTATTTAAATCTAATACTCAATTAAGATTTAACTATACTGTTTATTGTCTCAAATTTTTTTTTTTTTTTTGGTCTTTTTTGAGAACAGGGTCTCCCTGTAGTGCCCAGCTGCCTGAACTCACTCTGTAGCCCAAGGCTGGCCTTGAACTCACAGAAGACACCTGGCCTTCTGCCCTCCTGAGTGCTGGGATTAATGGAGTGCACCACCACGCCCAGCATTGTCTACTATTTTTTATAAAATAAAAAGCCTTGTGAACCTCCTTTTTTTTTTCTTCACAAGATTGACCTCTCTTGAAGCATCCACTCCTGGATGATCTGGATAGCTCATTGTAGATCAGTGGTTCTCAGTGTGGGTGATTTTGCTCCTAGGGGATATTTGGTCACACTTGGAGGTGTGTTTTACTTGTATCCGGAAAAGTGGCACCTGCATCAAGTGGGAAAGGGCCAGAGCTGCTGCTACAGATTCTAAGTGTGCAGGACAGTCCCACAAAACATCATCCAGTCCAACATCATTAGTGAACATTTAATGGTTTTTCCTTGGGTAGAACAGTGAACTCAGAATGTTTGATCATGAGGATACTGTTACCTGTCAATCACATGTTAGACCAGGAGCCCACGCCCTAAATCTGCCCTAATGAAAAAGGAAGGATTTACATGGGATTATCATTTTGAACCAAGTTAAAAGTCAAGAAACCTGAGCTTCCAAAAAATTAGGATTGGAGTTTGAGATAGGGCTCAATGTTAAGAGCACTGGCTACTCTTGCAGAAGACCTGGGTTCAATTCCCAGCACCCAAATAGTGGCTAACACCTCTGTAAGTTGCAGTGCCTGGGGATGGAATGCATTCTCTGAGTCTGGGCTGTACATGGTTGCAGGGAAAATTAACACATGGCAGGCAATATACTCAACACATAAAATAAAAAATAATATTTTAAAAATCAGGATTGAAGAGATAATAGCCACATTCTCAAACAGACTAGCTTCAGTTGACCTGATAATAAAAGACCCTCTTTAATACTTAAATGAAAGAAGAATTCTGAAATAACCTGATATTAACCAGTCAGTCATTTCTCTATTGCTCTGTCTCTCTAACCCTACTCTGCTTTGTACAGAAAGTTTGAAATGACCAACCAGCTTTGGTTCTTTTGTTTCTGTTTTCATCAGCCTGTCTCTGTTTATAAAACTAACCTTTTTGCTCAGCCCATTGGAACACTTGTGCTGTTTCATGGGATCAAATGCTGGTTGATCTGGGTAGGTAATTCATACTTCTAGTCTAGTCCTGTAGAATGAAAGACAGGAAGTTGGAGCATTGGGAGGGAGGTGGTTAGAGAGTAGAGAGACAGAGAGAGAAAGAGAGAGAAAAACAGAAGGTAAGTAACTCTAGATTATCTGATTGCTCACTCCTGGTTAAATTCATGTTCAACATTTTCGCAGAGCCTACTGCTAGATCTCTCCATTGTAAAGCTACATATTCCTTTTGTAATTGGTAAGTAAGTACCTTGTGTGATGACAGCCAGAGATCTTATGAGTACTCTATTGCCCAAACTATTGTTCCCAGTACTTGAGGATCCATCAATGATCATTGCTTGAATCAGCTATAACATGGGCTGCTGTAGGCTGGTTATTGATGGGCACTCTTCTGTAAAAAAGAACTTTTCATTTTTTTCCTCTTTGTCATTGTAGTGGTACTAGGTAACCTTTATTTTTATTTTATTATTCGTTTATTGTATAATATTTTATGTATGATGTACTGAATTATGCATGTATGGTTTTGTGCACCCGGTCGTGCCATGCCGCGGAGGTCAGAAGGAGGGTGGTCAGATCCCCTGAACTGGAGTTCTCTGGAAGTGGCAGTTACAGGCGGTTCTTAGCCGATGTGGGTGCTGGGGATCGACAAACCCGGGGTCCTACTGCAAGAGCAGGTCCGGTGCTCTTTTAAACTGCTAGGACATCTCTCCAGCCGCCAATTTTTTTATTTTAAAGCTCATATTGTCACAAATCTGGCCATCGAAGGTACTCCAATGTTGTGTTGTATTCTTCTGACATTTCCAGATAGTTTTTAAGGATTTCTTTGCTTTCTGGCACAAAAGTATGTCCTAGGCTCACCTTTTACTTTTCCTGACTCCACCCCGAAGCCATCCATTTCTCTAAATATCCCGTTTCTATTAATAGGGCATGGTACTTAGACACCACGGTATCAGTGTTTCCAGGCCCTTTCTGTAGGTAGATAAAATTCATAAACTAAGCTGAGTGTGGTGGCTCATTCCTTAGTCCCAGAGTTTGGGAGGCAGAGGCAAGTGGATCTCTGTGAACTAGAGGTCAGCCTCATCTACATAATAAGTTCCAGGCCAGGCAGAGCTACCTAGTGAGATCTTGTCTCAAAAAACAAAACAGGGGCTGGAGAGATGGCTCAGCAGTTAACAGTGCCGACTGCTCTTGCAGAGGACCCCAGTTTTATTCCCAGCACCCACATGGCAGCTAAGAACCATCTTTGACTCCAGTTCCAGGGGAATCTGACACCCTCTTCTGACCTCTATTGCATTGCATGACATTGGTGCACCAACCTACATGCAGACAGTACACTCATACACATAAAAAATAATAAATGGAAAAAAAAGTTAAAAAAAAAATCACAACATAGGCATGGTGGCATATTCCTTTAATCCCAGCACCGGGATGACAGATAATCAGATTCCTAGGGCTCAATTGCCGGCGTAACCTACTCTAAAACCCCAGGCCAGTGAGGGCCTGAAGAATGACAGCTGAGGTTGTCTTCTGACTTCACACACACACACACACACACACACACACACACACACGCACGCACACACTCATGAACAGCATAATTCGATGCTAATACCATCATACAAATCCAATAACTACCATTCTACCTCATAGATTTGTCCCTTCCTTCTCCCTCTGCGATAGTCTTGTTCTCCACAAAATTAAAGCATTTTCTCATTTGCCCTATCCCATAATATCACTAAATGGTTTGGAAATGACTCCCTATAGGTAGTACTTTTTATTGGTTTGTGATTTATTCTCAGAGAGAAACAGAGATGGAAGCATTTATACAGTGTCTGAGTAAAGACATCAGAAAACCTGCTCCTCTGTAATAGTAAGCACATTGGCAAAACTGTCAAAATCAACTTTTCCAGAACTCTGAAAATTAATCAAAGTCTCATAAAAAACTGAGAATTTATTCAAGATAAACAAGTTAATCCAGGTAAGAACAGAAAGTTTTGTGCTGGTATAACACAGACTAGTCTCATTCCCTCCTTGCTAGTTTTATAGTGTAGCTCTTAAAATTACACAGTACCTGTGAGAATCTGTACTCACTAGAGAGGACAGAATAGATTTGAATCTCCCCAAGAGAATAGGTTTGAAACTACACAGAATTGTTCCTATTTCCTCTATCTGGAAGCTCCATGAAAATCTCTACTCCTAAGGTTTGTCTCTGAACTGACTTAGAGCTGATCAGTACAACTGGTACTATCCCCCAGGCATTTGTTAGGGGGAAAAATCAGGGGCAGTTGTTTAATTTTGGGTTACCTGATGTGGACCTGAAAATGGGAATGAGATGTCTGTAGAGGGCTTTTACTAATCTCTTACTTGTTCTTGGGACTAGAAGGGTACAAGAATTTGCCTATGCAAATGCCCAAGAAAGACCTGAGAAACCTTAGTTTCTCACCTCTGGCTTTTAGGCTTTGCACATGCAGGAACTGAAGTGTAAGGCAGAACCGTGAACTGTACTGGAGCATAGGAAATGGGGCCCAGCACACACATAGTTCCTTAACAAAGACTATAAGACTTGTTGGTTCACAGCATTTAAGGAAATCTCTATTAGCTAGCCATTAAGTTAGCTGAGTGGGCACATCACATATTTAGTATAGGAGAGTCATTAAACCCCAAAGACAAAAGCAACATACTAAAACAGTGACACTGGGGATGGGGAATTTGATTTCCATAGTTGCCTTGTTTTATTATTTAAAATATACATTTTTGAGGGGCCTTTTTGAGATAGGGTCTCCGTGTAGCTCCAGCTGACATGAAACTTAGTATCTAGGCCAGGCTGGCTTGAACTCACAGAGATCCCTCTTCCTCTACCTCCTGAGTGCTGGGATTAAAGGCATGTGCCAGTGCCACCATACCTGGCTAAAATATCCATTTTCTATCCAAAATCGAGATATACAAAGAAACAAGAACATAAGGCTCAAACACAGGGCAATAAAAGCTGTGTCAACAGAAGTTCAAACATTAGATTTATTATCTTATTTGTATTTATTTTATTATTTAGTATTTTTATTTATTTATTTTTTATATTTAGTATTTTTTTCTAGGCCCACAACACTGCAATACTGAATATTTAGTGTTTTTATGTGTATGAATATTCACTTGCTTCTCCCTCCTAAACTCTGGGATTAAGGAATGAGCCACCACACTCAGTTTAGTTTATGAATTTTATCTACCTAGCAAAAGGACCTGGAAACACTGATACCATATTTTTATTTTATGTTTATGAGTATTTTGCCTGCAAGTACGTAAGTGCATCAGGTGCAGGCAATGTGTCAGAAGAGGATGCCAGATCCCTTGGAACTGGAGTTCTAGATGATTCTTAGCTGCCACATGGGTGCTGGGAACTGAACCTGGGTCATCTGTGAGAATAGCAAGTGCTCTTTACAACTGACTTCTCAGTGCAAACTATGAAAGCAAGAAGAACGTGGAGCAAAACATTCCCAGTGTTAAAGGACTATAGATGCCAACCCAGGTTACTATACCCAGCAAAAATGTTTATAGTTGAAGGAGAGAGAAAAATCTTCCATGACATAAACAAGATGAAAGAATACATGTCAGGAAAACCAACCCTTCAGAGAATACTTGAAGCAATTCAAAGGACAGAAGAAAGGAGCAACCATCCCCAGGCACCTAGAAAGAGAAATCAATAAAAGCATAACTGCAGAAGTAGAAACCTAAACCAAAAATGCAAATGGATAATAAGGTGAAAGGAAGCAACACAAATCTATCAGTTATAACCTTAAATATTAATGGACTAAACTCCCCAATCAAAAGACATAGACTAGGAGATTGGATTAGGAAACAGAACCCATCGATATGCTGTCTACAAGAAACACATCTTACCTTCAAGGTTAGTATTAAAGTGAAAGGATGGAAAAAAATATTCCAAGTAAATGGTACCAAAAAGAAAGCAGGCGTTGCTATTTTAATACCAGACAAAATAGACTTCAAAGTAAAAGAAATCAGAAGAGACAAAGAAGGCCATTACAATTTTTTTTTTTTTTGTCTTTTTGAGACAGGGTCTCCCTGTAGCCCCAGCTGTCCTGGAATTCACTCTGTAGATCAGGCTGGCCTTGAACTCACAAAGATCTGCCTGCCTCTGCCTCCCAAGTGCTAGGATTAAAGGCATGTGCTACCACGACCGGCTTAGGCCATTACATTTTTTTTTTTTATAATTCACCAATAAAATTTCACAATTATGAATATATATGCCCAAACTCTGGTGCACCAAACTTTAAGAAAGACAATCTCTCAGGACCACAAGCACACAGATTAACCCACGTACAACTCAAGTAGGGGACTTCAATACCCCACGGAGCCTTTTGGACAGTCAACAGGACAAAATAAACAGAGGACATCTGAACTGAACAATATGATACACCAAATAGACCTCACAGACCTCTACCAAATATTCCACCCTAATACCAGAGAATACACTTTCTACTCAGCACCCCACGGAACATTCTCCAAAATTAACCACATACTGGGACACAGAAGAATCCTCCACAAACACAAAAAAATTGAAATAATTTCATGCATTCTATCAGACCACAATGCAATAAAGCTCATTATCAACACCAGGATAAGCCCTACTGCCTACAAGAACACATGGAGACTAAACAACACACTCTTTTTTTTTTTTTCTTTTTTGAGACAGAGTCTCCCTGTAGCCCCAGCTGCCCTAGAACTCACTCTGTAGACAGGCTGGCCTTGAACTCACAAAGATCCGCCTGCCTCTACCTCCCAAGTGCTAGGATTAAAGGTGTGCGCCACCATGCCCGGCTTTAAACAACACAGTCTTGAATAACAAATGGGTCAATGAAGAGATAAAGAAATAAAAGCATTCCTGGAACTGAATGACAATGATAATACAACACAACAAAACCTATGGGATACTTTAAAAGCAGTCCTGAGAACCATCTGTAACTCCAATTCCAGGAGAGCTCCAGTTCCAGGGGAATCCGACGCCCTCTTCTGACCTCCGCGGCATTGCACGACATGGGTGCACAGACCTACATGCAGACAGTACATTCATACAAATAAATAAATAAATAAATAAATAAAATAAAATAAAATAAAAATTTAAAAGCAGTCCTAAGAGGGAAGTTCGATGTCAGGCAGTTTACTCAAAGTCAATTCTTGCTTCTGACCAATAAGATTAAGGATGCCTGCAGTGTCCTGAAGTAGTACAGGAACCACCCGGCCCTGTACCAGAACTAGAGACACTCCCCCAACATCACCTGCCTGCTACAGGTCTGCAGCGTAGTCACCACCTGGACCTTGGTTGCGTTTGTCCTGGGAAGATCCAGTCCCTGAGTGCAGGGAGCCTCCTCAGCCTCTGTCCTACTTGGGTCTTTCTGGGATGACCCTCTTGGGTTGTGTGTATAAATCTGATTCTGTTTTCAGATGAACGCGTATGGGCCTTTCTAGATATTTTGTTCTGTTCTGAATATGAGAGTATGTAAATATTTTTTCAAAAAAAAAAAAAAAAAAAAAAAAAAAAAAAATTAATTTTTTTAGTTTTACCCTTTTTTTGGCATTTTTGAGACAGGGTCTCCCTTTTAGACCAGGTGTCCTGGAGCCTTCTCTGTAGACCAGGCTGGCATTGAACCCACAGAGATCCACCTACCTCTGCCACCCGAGTGCTGGGATTAAAGGCGTGCGCCACCATGCCAGCAGAAAAAAAACATAAGTAAATAAATAATAAATATTTTAAATCAGCTATTAGAAACATGTCCAAAGTTAGCAGTCAATTCAGAAATTCATTTGGTCAAAGTGCAGAGAACAAATGTTAGTGGCATGCTCAGCCACAAAATGAGACATCTATTTCATAGCCCATCCCCAAGGCTCAGGGACCATGGCTGAAGAGGGGGTGCAAAGACTGCAAGTGTCAGAGACTGGGGACGACCAGAGCAAAACAGTGTCTACGGACATGACAGAATCACTGCAGTCATAAACTCACAGCAGCTGTGGCTGTCTGAGAAAGACCTGCATAAGATCAGGACGGGCAGCGTTCCAGCATGAAGGGGAAGGCGCTCACAAGTCCCCGTCCCTGACCGGGGAGCGATGGACAAGTGATCGCCTCCAGAAGGAAAGGCAGTCAGTTTTCTTTAAGGATGTGGCCCCTGGAAAGTTGGCCGCACTCAGTGGATGGCCCCACCTCCACAAGCTTATTTATGAGCAGCACAGATTAGATTCAGAGGGTTAGCACCAAAAGGACGAGTTGGGGGGGAGGAGTCTGGGAGGGTTAGGAAGAGAAACTTAAGGTGAAAGTGATAAGACACACTGTATGCCTACATGAAATTCTCAGAGAATTAATAAATTTTGCACTTTTAAGATATTATCAAAGCCAGGCGTGGTGGCGCACGCCTTTAATCCTAGCACTTGGGAGGCAGAGGCAGGGCGGATCTTTCTGAGTTCAAGTCTAGCCTGGTCTACAGAGCGAATTCCAGGACAGCTGGGGCTACAGGGAGACCCCATCTTGAAAAGACCAAAAAAAAATATTATCAATAGGAGACATGTTTCTTTGTTTAATATTTTGTTATTTTTATTTTATGTGTATGAGTATACTGCACACCTGTGTCATGCAGTGCCTTTGGAGGTCAGAAAAGAGTGTTGGATCCCCTGGAACTGGAGTTATGGATGGTTGTTAGCTGCCATGTGGGTGCTGGGAATCGAACTCAGATCCTCTGTAAGAGCAGCTCTTAACAGCTCTTAACTGCTAAGCCATCTCTCCAACCCGGAGGCATGTTTCTTATAGACTTGGGAATGTGAATGAGGGCATAAAGTGAGAAGATGATATGACTTCTTTGCTTGCAGTACCACTTGAAGCTCAATTTTAATTTAGTAAACCAAAAACCTAAATTCTTTAATACAAATTGTGACTATATAGAGGCAGGCATATCTCACTGGGTTCCAGGCCAGCTTGGTCTACATAGCCTTGGTTCTAGGCCAACCAGGGCTACATAATCATAACCTGTCTCAAAACAAAGAAACAAAGAAACAAACAAAAACTGTGGTTGTAGCTTTTCAGTCAATTCCTTCAGAAGGGAATCTGAATCTCAGTATTGGCTTTGGGGGTTTGTGAATGAAAGAAGAGCAGTGCTGGAGAGGTCTGCTGATGCTCACCAGTCACTCCTCAGCCTGTGTCACATCACCTTTGGCAACAACTGTGGAGGTAAAGATTAAGCAATAAAGAAATACTTGAGTGCTAGAGAGATGGCTCAACGGTTAAGGGCACTATCGGCTCTTGTAAAAGACCTGGGTTTGATTCCCAGCACTCACATGGTATCTAACAACCATCTGTAACTCCAATTCCAGGGGATCTGAGAACTTCTTCTGATCTCCATGGGCACTGCATGACACATGCAGGCAATATACTCATACACACAAAATAAAAAATAAGCTGGGCGTGGTGGCACATGGCTTTAATTGGCATATCTCTGTGAGTTCAAGGCCACCCTGGTCTACATAGTGAGTTCCAGGCTGGCTGGGACTAAAGGGAGAATGTAAGCCTGGAAGTAGCATTACCCCATGGTTTCTGCTTTCAAGCTCTGCTTTGAGTTTTTGCCTTGATTTCTGTCCTAGTTTGCTTCTTCATTACTGTAACAAAACATTCTGACCAATATCAACTTGGAGAGGAAAGAGTTTATTCAGCTTCTATCATCTGGGTCACAGTTCATCACTTAGGGAGCCCAAGGTAGGAACTCAGGGCAGGAAACTCGAGCCAGGAGCTGAAGTACAGGCCATGGAGGAATGCTGCTTACTGGCTTGCTCCCCTGGCCCATGCTCAGCTTGCTTTCTTATATAATACAGGACTACTTGCCCAGGGGCAGCACTACCCGCAATGGGCTAGGTCCTCCCACATCACTCAAAAATCAAGAAAATGCTCTACAGACATGGCCACAGGTCAGGCCAATGGAGGAAATTCCCCAGTTGAGGATCCCTCAACACAAGTGTGTCAAGTTGACACAAGCTATCCAGCATAGCTTCTCTTCCCTCAATGATGGACTGTAAAGTCTAAGGTGAAATAAACCCTTTCCTCCCCAGATAGCTTTTGATTATGGTGTTTATTGAAGCAACAGAAACCAAACTAGGACAAAATTACTTCTAAAAAACTAAAGCAGCAGAGTGTGGTGGGGCACAACTTTAATCCCAGCCCATGGGAGGCAGAGGCAGGAGGATCTCTGTGAGTTCAAGGCCAGCCTGGTCTACATAGCGAGTTCCAGGACAGCTGGGCTACAGGGAAACCCTGTCTCAAAAAGACAAATAAAAGAAAAGAAACAAACAAACAAACAACAACAACAACAACAAAAAACCCTAAAGCATAAGAATAATGCCTCACAGAAAGAGAATAGTAAATGTGGAAATGATACAAAGGCATCATATGGAAATTCAGGAGTTGAAAAGTATAGTACCCCAGGGGGCTGGAGAGATGGCCTAGCGGTTAAGAGCACCGACCGCTCTTACAGAGGACCCGGGTTCGATCCCCAGCACCCACATGGCGGC
>VZQC01009652.1:643377-726011 GCA_009823505.1 Rhizomys pruinosus | reverse complement strand
TAGAATATTAGCAAAAAAAAAACAAAAAAAAAAAAAGATAATAAGAAAACCAATCCCTCGGTTTTTACTGTTCTTAGAGTTGTTATGGTGGGTAAATGAGTAGAACCCAGTTACAGGGAGCAGTTTTACTGTTGCCCCAGTTACATCCAGGTCCAAATTGTTCCCCTGGCATTAGGGAGATGTGTGGTGTTCAGCAAGTTGCTAAAGCTTTAAAACAATTGCGTAAAAAAAAAAAAAACAATTACTTTTTTTTTTTTTTAAAGCCTCACAGTCCTTAAAATGTCCAAATACTTAAAAGTTCCCAGTCTGTTAAACGTCTCTTAACTGTGGGCAAAACGATTACTTTTTAAAAAAATCTATTACTTATTTGGTTATGTGTGCCCATGTGTGTGAGTGCAGGTACACATATGCTGCCCCCACACGGAGCACACACAGTGCAGGTACACACGTGCCGCCCCACACAGAGCAGACACAGTGTAAACACACATGCTGCCCCACATGGAGCAGACACAGTGTAAACACACGTGCCGCCCTACACAGAGCACACACACAAGCAGAGGACAGTTCTCAGGAGCTTGTGCTCTCCTGTGGGATCCAGGGACAACTCAGGCTGTTAGGCCTGTGCAGGAAGCACATCTAGACTTCAGTGTCTCTGCAGTCTGCTGCTAAGGCTTGTAAGCTATAGGTACCTCCCTAATAGTGGTGCCTATTTAACAGTACTGTGAGGTTCAAATGAAGAGACAGCTCACAAGGTATCTAGAATCCAGTGACCGTTCAATGAGGGAACTAGTAGAATGCAGCTTCCTCTTCTCAGGTAATACAGAGCAAAGCATGACCTTCCCCACATCTTTTGCAGAAAGCGTGCAGACGCGAAGGCGACCCCGCTCACCTTCTTGCCCTCTATCACCATATAGATGCACCCTGCCACGGTCAGGGCTATCATCACATAGCTGACCTTCACTCGGAGCTTGTTCTTTGCAGCATCAAGCATCTCAAACCTAACAATGCAATGAAAAAACATTAGTAACCTTTCTTTTTCTGACATTGCATCAAGATAAAAAGCTCTATGTATCACAGCTTTTAAAAGTACAGTGATCTCTGTAAATATGGAAAATCTAGGACCAGGGACCAGATAACATCCTGGAGAGGATAGGCCAGTTCACTTCTTGAGACAGGTTATTTATTTATTCATTTTTTATGTGTATGGAATGTACTGTCTGCATGTAGGTTTGGTGCACCCATTGTCGTGCAATGCAGCGGAGTGTCAGAAGAGGGTGCTTTGTATTCCCCTGGAACTGGAGTTCTCCTGGAATTTGGAGTTACAGATGGTTTCTCAGCCGCCATGTGGGTGCTGGGGATCGAAGCCGGGCCCTCTGCAAAAGCAGTCGGTGCTCTTAACCGCTAGGCTATCTGTCCAGCCTTGAACAGGGTCTTTCTTGCTATATAGCCCAAGCTTGGAATATAGCTGGAATGTACCTTTAACTTGTCCATTGATGAGACAGACCCACATGTCTAATAGTACCAGGCTCTGACGTCTTCTGAGCTTGGAATATAGCTGGAATGTACCTTCTCTAACCTGTCCATTGACGAGACAGACCCACATGTCTAATAGTACCAGGCTCTGACGTCCTCTGAGCTTGGAATATAGCTGGAATGTACCTTCTCTAACCTGTCCACTGACGAGACAGACCCACATGTCTAATAGTACCAGGCTCTGATGTCTTCTGACCTCTCTGGGCATCACACATATATGTAAGTGCTTCACTTACATATATGCACAAAAGCCACTCTTATTCACATAAAATAAAGAAGATACTCAGTTGGTAGAGGGGGTAAAGAGGAAGAACCAGAGTAGATCAAAATGTGTACATATGAAATTCTCAAACAATAAAACACCACATAAACCCACACCCCACCCAAAAAAGAGGAAGTTAAGCACCACCTGCTCAGCAGTATAGCAGCACAAGTATAAGCAATTGCCCTGGCCCAGCGAAGAGCCTTCCAGAGTGATTCACCAGGCAGTATTTTGGATGTGCGATCTTGGAAGCAATGAGACAGCAGACAAGGTGTTCATAGCACACTCTATACAGCACCAATCAGCCCCTCCACCCAGGCCTGGGATATGCAATCTTGTTTTTGTTGGGGTATTGAAGAGAAACCAGGGCACAGGTGAAAACTCGATGCTACTTTTTCAGGAGAGGACACTATAACTTGAGTTTAAAAGGACCGGGGCTGTCCTGCTGAAATAATTCTAGTGAAAATAATGTTATCTAATTTGATCAGCAGGGCAGGGGGCTTCTCTAAACAGAAAGCAGACACTGCCCATCTGCCTAGAAAAGATGTTCCAAATGAACCCACTTTTTTTTTGGTCTTTTCAAGACAGGATCTCCCTGTAGTCCCAGCTGTCCTGGAACTCGCTCTGTCGACCAGGCTGGCCTTGAACTCACAAAGATTCACCTGCCTCTGCATCCTGAGTGCTAGGATTAAAGGCGTGTACCACCATGCCCGGTGAACCCAGATCATTTGAATAATCACTTGAAACCAGAGCCTGAAGGCCCAGGAAGATGTGTTTGCTGACAGGGCATCTGCCTCAAGTCCCTTTCTCTGAGGAGGAGGATGCCCACTTCTGGCTAATACCTAGCAGTCAGGGTCTTCTAGTTGGGCTTTCCAACAAGAAATAGCCGAGATACAACTTAAAAAGGGTAAAGCCTTATTTTAGTTCAGTTTTCGAGGTTTCAGTACAGGATGCTTACCTCAGCAGGAAGCAAAAGAGTTGAAGAGGGGGAGGTCAGGGTTTCTGAAGACCTCCCCTGGGGCCTCAACTCTTAGTTCCCACACCTCCCAACAGTACCACCCTCAGGACAAGGTTTTTAACATATGACATCATGGGGACATTTAAGATACAAACTAAAGCATTGAGGTACCTTTATGGTGAAGGCTGAATCTTGGGTTGACTTTGTAGAATACTGCTATTACCTAATTGATATGATTAGCTTAAAAAGAATGGGTATGGCTGTTTCCACGTTTCTACCCCAGCTGATGTCACCACAGTTCTGTACTAGTCACTATGCAGTGTGCTAACAGCAGAAAGCTTCCAGCACTGTTTTTGTTCTGGGTACTTGCCAAAGATGAAACATCTAGACATGA
This sequence comes from Rhizomys pruinosus, assembly GCA_009823505.1. Classification (NCBI taxonomy): domain Eukaryota; kingdom Metazoa; phylum Chordata; class Mammalia; order Rodentia; family Spalacidae; genus Rhizomys; species Rhizomys pruinosus. The sequence continues at coordinate 722,864 of VZQC01009652.1, read as the reverse complement.
AAATGTTTCCAAGTTTGGTTGAGAAGTTTTAAACAGAACTCAAAGGCACACCGTGTTTCCTTTAAAACAGACCAGTGAGAATGAAGGCTGCTCATAGCCCTCAGGCCGCACTCACGAGATGGTCTCTGGGATCTCCTCTTCCTTTTTGAAGCGCCCTGCCCATATCAGCATCTTCTTCTCCATGTTTGTGGGTTTGTGTAATGGCACTCTGTGGGTGTAAGTGTCTGTGAGAAAAACCAGAGGAGAAATCTTGCTTGACATCATAACTTCCAGATACAGCAACAAAAAAAAGAAAAAGCTATTGGTACCTTTCAGTTCTTCACAAAGATTAAGAGCTTCATGTTTATGTGAATGGGATTTCATAGGGGGCCTTGTCTCTCAAGTGACAGTCCACAGTGCCAGGAGGACTGAGGTAAAGTACAGGCCCTGACCACTACAGAGTGAAAAACCACAAGAAAAGAGCAGACGGCAAGGGTGCACCGGGAAGGGGTGGACAAGCCTGCCGACTCTTTAGGTGCATGCTAAGATTAGACTAGGAGACCCTGAGGACCATGCCAGGGAGCTTGGAGTTGAGTTGGGAGCTGCATTCTGAGGCAAGGAAGATGTTGCTAACCTTAATCTTCATGTTAGATAGAAGAGGAGAAGGGAGAATGACCAGACAGAGCAGGTAAGGAGTCCGAGGGGAGCTCTGATACAGTGCTGCATCTGACCAGAGTTCCGGCAGCACAGAGAGAAGAGAGAGAGAATGACAGGACGGAGCAGGGGAGAAGTCCGAGGGGAGCTCTGATACAGTGCTGCATCCGACCAGAGTTCCGGCAGCGCAGAGAGGAAAGAAGGAGAGATGGCAGAACAGGTGGCAGGGAGGAGTCCGAGGGGGGCTCTGATACAGTGCTGCATCCGACCAGAGTTCCAGCAGCGCAGAGAGAAGAGAGAGAGAATGACAGGGAAGGAGGCAGGGGAGGAGCTCCGAGGGGGGCTCTGATTACAGTGCTGCTCCGACCAGAGTTCGGCAGACAGAGAGGAGAAGAGAGAGACATCACAGGACGGAGCAGGGGAGAGTCCGAGGGGCTCTATACAGTGCTGCACCGACCGAGTTCCCGCAGCGCAGAGAGAGGAGAGAGAATGACAGGACGGAGCAGGGGGGGAGTCCGAGGGAGGCTCTGATACAGTGCTGCATCCGACCAGAGTTCCAGCAGCGCAGAGAGAAGAGAGAGAGAAATGACAGGACGGAGCAGGGGAGGAGTCCGAGGGGGGCTCTGATACAGTGCTGCATCCGACCAGAGTTACGGCAGCGCAGAGAAGAGGTCACTCTAAGGTTGACTGAAAGAACGTGGACACTGATTAATTAAGGCAAAGAAAGAATTTCTGGGGCTGGAGAGATGGATTAGCGCTTCAGAGCACTGACTGCTCTTGCAGAGGACCTGGGTTTGATTCCAGGCACCCACATGGCGGCTAACAACCACTTATAATTCCAGTTCCAGGAGAATCTGACACCTTCTGACTCTGTGGGCACTGCATGACACAGGTGCACTTTACACACATGTACACAATACAGTCATACACTAAAATAAAAATAAATATTAAAAAAAGGAATTCCTAAGAACCTCCAACCTGTGAGACTAAGTCAATATTAGTACAGTTAGCTAAACTATGAAGACCTGGAAGACTAGGTCAATGTAGACCTGGAAGACTAGGTCAATGTGAGTCAATGTGAGTACAGTTAGCTAAACTATGAAGACCTGGAAGACTAGGTCAATGTGAGTACAGTGAGCTAAACTATGAAGACCTGGAAGACTAGGTCAATACGAGTACAGTGAGCTAAACTATGAAGACCTGGAAGACTAGGTCAATGTGAGTACAGTGAGCTAAACTATGAAGACCTGGAAGACTAGGTCAATACGAGTACAGTTAGCTAAACTATGAAGACCTGTAAGACTAGGTCAATGTGAGTACAGTGAGCTAAACTATGAAGACCTGTAAGACTAGGTCAATACGAGTACAGTGAGCTAAACTATGAAGACCTGGAAGACTAGGTCAATGTGAGTACAGTGAGCTAAACTATGAAGACCTGGAAGACTAGGTCAATGTGAGTACAGTGAGCTAAACTATGAAGACCTGTAAGACTAGGTCAATACGAGTACAGTGAGCTAAACTATGAAGACCTGGAAGACTAGGTCAATGTGAGTACAGTGAGCTAAACTATGAAGACCTGGAAGACTAGGTCAATGTGAGTACAGTGAGCTAAACTATGAAGACCTGGAAGACTAGGTCAATACGAGTACAGTGAGCTAAACTATGAAGACCTGGAAGACTAGGTCAATGTGAGTACAGTGAGCTAAACTATGAAGACCTGGAAGACTAGGTCAATACGAGTACAGTGAGCTAAACTATGAAGACCTGTAAGACTAGGTCAATACGAGTACAGTGAGCTAAACTATGAAGACCTGTAAGACTAGGTCAATGTGAGTACAGTGAGCTAAACAGGAAGACCAGCAGCTGGCCCAGGACAAGACAGAAATTCCATTTTAGATCTGTTGAGGCTGAAGGGAATATATGTCACCCAAAGAGGTTCCACTAATAAGCAGGGGTAAATATAAACACTGATATGAAGGGCAAGCTACTGTGGGGGCAAGGACCCAAGAAAGGGGACAGGAGAAAGCAAGAGAGGGAAACAGAATGCCAAAAGGGCAGGCAGACAGAAAAGATACCAAAATCTGCAGGGAGATCCCCTCAAAGACAGAGAAGTCAGTGAGGACAAGGAGTGAAAAGACGAGGAATCGCAGTGCTGGCTTAGACGGGACCCGAGGCAACCTCAACCCAACTTCCATGCATGGCCCGTGTGTCCTGCACAGAGCTACTTCCACTGCTAGCTACATGACACCTCCTGCCCATCACGACACCTGCGCTTTCATGTTGGGAGACAACAGCAAGAGCAGCAGGAAAAGCCATAGGAAAAACCAACATGAGAGGCTGGAGGGATGGCTCAGTGGTTAGAGCACTGGCTGTTCTTGCAGAAGATCTGGCTTCAATTCCCAGCACCCACTTAGTGGGTAACAACCATCCATAATTCCAGTTCCTAAGGGATTCAACACCTTCTCCTGACCTCTGCAGGCACTGCAGAGATACAGGTGCACTTACAAACATGCAGACAATAGACTCATACAAATAAAATAAAAATCTCAGGAGGCAGAGGCGGGTGGATCTCTGTGAGTTCAAGGCCAGCCTGGTTCACAGTTAGAGTCCAGGACAGTGGGAATTTACAGGGAGCCCTGTGTCAAAAAGGACCCCCCCCAAAATAATAACAATTGATAATAATAATAAAACACTAAAACAAGCCAGTCTGGTGGCGCACGCCTTTAACCAGCACGTTGGGAGGCAGAGGCAAGCGGATCTTTGTGAGTTCAAGGCCAGCCTGGGTCTACAGAGTGGAGTTCCAGCGACAGCTGGGCTACAGGAGACCCTGTCTCAAAGACAAATAAATAAATAAATAAATTAAATAAATAAATAAAATAAATAAATAAACATGTAACAAGCTGCACTGAAGCAAGAGAAACACAGAAATGGGGCAGCTGCAGCCACATCTCATCTTTATAGCAGCTGGGAACTTCTTCTCCTTTTATTTATTATATTATTATTTTTGGTCTTTTTCGAACAGGGTCTCCCTGTAGCCCCAGCTTTCTGGAAAACTCACCTTGTAGATCAGGCTGGCCCTTGGACTCACAAAGATCTCCTGTCTCTGCCTCCCAAATTGCTAGGATAAAGGCTTGCGCCACCACGCCCGGCTTTTTTTTTTATTATTTTTTTTAATTGTGAAGTGTACTGTCTGCATGGTAGGTTTGTGCAACCCGTGTCATGCAGGTGCTGGGAGTCAAAAGCGGGCGTTGGATACCTGGAACGGAGTTTAAGACGGTTCTTAAGCCGCCATGTGGGTGATGGGAATCAAACCAGGTCCTCTGCAAGGAGCAGTCAGCACTCTTAACCGCTGAGCCATCTCTTCAGCCCCTGGTAACTTCTCTTATATACTTTTTTCTCAAAATGTTTAACATTATATAGCCCTTGAGAAGATTTAGAAGCCATGTGTGGTGGCACATGCCTGTGACCCCAAACTTGGGGGTGGAAAGGGAGGGAGGAAGACTGAGTTTGAGGCTAGCCTCAGCTACACAGTCAACTGGAGTACAGGCTAGGTTATACAACTCTGTCTCAAAAACAAACAAAGAAAAAAGGAAATTCATAAAGTATAGATGTGAAAAAAGCAAAATTAAAATGAACCTTAATTTTATTTTTATAATAGGGTAGCCACTGTATTTTAATTCTGGTACGTCCCTCAGCTTTGGCTCTATGAACATGGCCGTGCTACACTATTTATTTATTATTTTATTTATTTATTATTTATATTTATATTTATTATTTTATATGAATGTACTGTCTTGCATGTAGGTTGTGTGTACCCGTGTCGTGCATTGCCGCGGAGGTCAGAAGAGGTGAGGATTCCCCTGGAACTGGGAGTTCTCCTGGGAATGGAGTTACAGACTGGTTCTTAGCCGCCATGTCGGTGCCGGGATCGACACCCAGGGTCCTCTGCAAGAGAGCAGTTTGGTGCGTTTTAACCGTCGGCCATCTCTCCATACCCCGCGTGTACTTTGTATATGTGCATAAGGCTTGAGCTTACCTACAATGTAAAATTTGATAACCTGCTTTGTTCATTAATGTAAACATTTTCCATAGTACTGCATGGTGTTTAGAGGTAACATTTCTAATGCTGTGTGACTGATATCAAGCACGTTATTCCCAATTTGATATGTGTGGTATTGTGTGTGGTGTGTGTGTGTGTGTGTATGTAAACCATCTTTATACTCCCAAGCATTTTTCATATTCGTTGATTATTCCTTAAGTAGATTCTGAAAGGGAAATGCCAGGTCAGAGGATGTAAACACTTTTCAACCCTTGAGCCATGTTCTTTAGGGGTGGTTCTGTCCCACACAGTGACACCTGCACAGTCCATGATCTTTAGGGGTGGTTCTGTTCCACACAGTGACATCTGCACAGTCCGTGTGCATCTCCACGAAGAACCAACAGAAGAAAACTGCTGAGACACCACAGCTTGTATGTTACACTCCTCACAGGGGTGGGAGACTTGGCGTTGGAATGTTTGACCAGATATGGCTGAAGGCAATGTCTAAGGCAGAGCTTAGCCTGATTATACTATTTTGTCCAAAACATACACCCTTGATTTGGCTTCATCTTTGGGGTTAAAGATAGTTTCTAGGTAACTATTTACTTTTATGCATTAATATGCCTTGGGAACAAAGAGATGAAAATGTAGTGTGATTGTGCTCGGGCTGGGGAGACAGCTCGGCCAGCCACATGCTTGCCATGCAAGCCTAAGAATGTGGGTTCAACCCCACTACACACTTGAAAAACAGCTAGATGTGGAGGTGCACACCTAGAATCGCAGCACCGGAAAGGCAGAGACAGGAGGATCCCTGGGGTTTGCTGCCAGCCTGTCTTCCCAAATCGGGGAGTTCCAGTGGAAAGCTAGGCATCATAGAGGATGCCATTAGTTCCAGTACTCGGGAGGCAGAGGCAGGTGGGATCTCTGTGAGGTCAAGGCCAGCCTGGTCTACAGAGTGAATTTCAGGCATTCTGGAGCTACAGGGAGACCTTGTCTCAAAAAAAGCCAAAACCAAACAAAACAATAATAAAGTAGAGAATGACTGAGGAAGATGCTTGATAGCAATCTCTAGCATGCACACACATGAATGTGTACACACATGAACATAGGGGAGGCAAAGCCACCAGACTGAGCATGATGTAGGACCCGTAGGCCTACCTCTCCAGGGTCTTTTGACTCCAATTATTCTGTAGGGGCAGAAACAAAGCAATAAAAACTTACGGGTTGGTGCTTTGGGGCTTTCCCGTGGTTTGGTGCAAAATCCATTCACCCTCTTCAAATCAGAGTTCCTGGTAAACCTCAGAGATGAGGAAGCATTTATTTCATATAACCTAAAACAATTTCCTAGAATAAAGAAGAAAAATATTTCAGGGAGAGAAAATTTCATGTTTTCTCAAGAGAAATGCCTGCAAGTTGCTTGATGCAGTGAACACTTGTAATCTAATAATATGCAGGATGTGCAGACAGGAGGACCACCACAAATTTGAGGACAACCTGGGATATACAATGAGTTCCAGGCCATTCAGGGCTACATAGCAAGACCCTGGAGCCTGTCACATACACACAAAAGAGAGGGCAATGTCTGTAAGTATCCATTTATACAAACTGGCTCATGCAAGCCAGACATGGTGGATACACTTGTAATTTCAGCACGTGGGAGGCTGAGCCACAAGGATTTGGAGTTTAAGGCCACCTAGAGCTGCAGTGAGTTCAACTGAAACAAAAAAATTTCAGCTCTTTTCAAAATAAGTAGAAGTTAGCTTGCTTAGAAAAATATATCTTTTATGTTTTATATACAGTATGTGTCATGGTTTTAAATTGTTCAAACAAAAGAACTTACACTACTATCCAGCTTCTATTTAAGCTAAACATGTTGTACAATGCCCATGTAAGTAAATGAACCCATGTCGTACAATGCCCATGTATGTAAGTGAACTCATGTCATGCAATGCCCATGTAAGTGAACCCATGTCATGCAATGCCCATGTATGTAAGTGAACCCATGTCGTGCAATGCCCATAGAAGCAGAAAAGGGTGTCAGATCCCCTAAAACTGGAGTTATGGACAGCTGTTTGCCACCATGTGGGTTCTGGGAATCGAACCTGGGTCCTCTACAAGAGCTGCCTGTGCTCTTAACCACTGGGCCATCTTTCCAGCCCAGATTATATATACTTCTTATTGCACTACATAGAGACCCATGTGTTGCTGGCCATAGTGGCATCAAGAACTTGTTAAGTAGAAGCAGGGGATCAGAAGTCTGAGGTCATTCTCTGCTACATAAAGAGCCGGAGGCCAGCCTGGACTACATGAGACCCTTATAACTTTCATCTCATAGTTTAGCAGCAAAGGTAACTGCTCCCTGCTCCACTGCTTTCTCATGGAGTCGAAGATAGTATTCTTTTCCACATTGTTTATCTTTAGGTACAAGCTTTATGGGAAATGTGGGACAAGTACTTGATTCCTAGTCCTTAATTACCACATACATGAATAAGACCTGCATGTTAACATGTGCGACACTCCAGTTCAGTTCAACCTGTGAGGGTCCCATGTTGGGGGAGGGACCTGTGAGGGTCCCATGTGGGGGGGGAGGACCTGTGAGGGTCCCGTGTGGGGGGAGGGACCTGTGAGGGTCTTTTCAACGCATGCTCCATGGGCATCAGCAGCTTTGTCCCAGACCCACTGTGAATGCTCCCTGCTCCTGTCATTACGCATTCCTCCACAGGGATTCCAAAGAGTGTTCTGGAGACCCTGTGGGGATGCTCATGGCTTTGTTTCCCTCCCAACTGTCCTGGAACTTACTCATGTAGGACCAGGCTGGCCTTGAACTCACAAAAGGATCCACCTGCCTCTGCCTCCCAAGTGCTAGGATTTTAAGGCGTGCACCACCCACGCCCGGTATTCCTTTTTTTTTTTTTTAATTTTATTTATTTCGTGTATGTGTATATGAATGTAACTGTCTGCATGAATAGGTCTGTGCACCCGTGTTGTGCAATGACCGCGGAGGTCAGAAAGAGGGCGTCAGATCCCTGGAACTGGAGTTTCCTGGAATTGGAGTTTCAGACGGTTCTCGGCTGGCCATGTGGGTGCTGGGATTGAACCGGTTCTCTGCAAGAGCGGTCAGCGCTCTTAACCGCTAGGCCATCTCTCCAGCCCTCCTCTTCTATTTTTAATGAAAACAACTGGGAAGGGATCGTTCCTCTTCTATTTTTAATTTTTTGAGTGAGATGTCACTCTATGGCCTGGGCTGGCCTCAAACTCTAATCCTCCTGCCTCAGTCTCCCAAGTGTTATGATTACAGGTATGCAACAACCATACCCTGCTTTAAAGATGTTTATATAACATATAACATAAACGCAGGGTAATTTTTTTAGTAAAAATAATAACCACAGTGTGATGCTACTATAGAATCGAGCTTAAGTTTATGTCTTATTTTCCTAAGTTCTAAATTTATGAGAAGATAAATCTTTCTTTAAAGACACAAAAAAAAATTTACCATGTCAACCAACTTGCTGACTATGCAGGATTCAGCTGCTTTACAAATATTCACACTGTTGTTCTAACATTACTAACATCCATCCTCGGACTCTGTCACCTTCCTGGGCAAGCACTGGTCTAATTTTATCTGAATAAGACATATCTCACAATGCTGTTCCATTCCTCCTCTCTGTAAGGCACTCAGACAGGAGCAAGGTTAACTGGCAGCTCACGAGGACTCTGCTCTCTAAAGGAAAGCACAGTGGAAAATCAATAGCTGTGTCCTAAGGCCGTTAAGGAGAACAGAATAGGAGCTGCTACCAGTCAGCTCAGTGTCAGCGTTAATAATGAAAGTGAAAAATGCTCATGTATATAACTGCTATCAGCCTCCTCCCCACATACTAAATGCCAGAGGGAGAGGAAAAAAGGAGGGGGAGGACACAACATGCATCCGAGTTTGAAGTAAGTGTATGTGAATTTTAGAGAAGCCAGGGAAATCTCTTTATGAATGTCACTTGTACTCTTCGTGAAAGGCAAAAGATTTACATGATCAAAAGAGAAACCAGAAGATTACCTGTAGTCTTAGGGATCACAAGGATACCAGAGAAGCCAGAAGATTACCTGCAGTCTTAGGGATCACAAGGATACCAGAGAAACCAGAAGATTACCTGCAGTCTTAGGGATCACAAGGATACCAGAGAAACCAGAAGATTACCTGCAGTCTTAGGGATCACAAGGATACCAGAGAAACCAGAAGATTACCTGCAGTCTTAGGGATCACAAGGATACCAGAGAAACCAGAAGATTACCTGCAGTCTTAGGGATCACAAGGATACCAGAGAAACCAGAAGATTACCTGCAGTCTTAGGGATCACAAGGATACCAGAGAAACCAGAAGATTACCTGCAGTCTTAGGGATCACAAGGATACCAGAGAAACCAGAAGATTACCTGCAGTCTTAGGGATCACAAGGATACCAGAGAAACCAGAAGATTACCTGCAGTCTTAGGGATCACAAGGATACCAGAGAAACCAGAAGATTACCTGCAGTCTTAGGGATCACAAGGATACCAGAGAAACCAGAAGATTACCTGCAGTCTTAGGGATCACAAGGATACCAGAGAAACCAGAAGATTACCTGCAGTCTTAGGGATCGCAAGGATACCAGAGAAGCCAGAAGATTATCTGCAGTCTTAGGGATGACAAGGATACCAGAGAAGCCAGAAGATTACCTGCAGTCTTAGGGATCACAAGGATACCAGAGAACCAGAAGGGAGTCGATGCTTGAAGTGAAGTGGAATCTGAGATGAGAGGGGAACCGTGGGCCAGAGGTGGGGACAAGGATTTGAAGACATATTCATGTTTATGTAGGTCAGAAAACATCTCACTGGGCGTAGTAGTGCAAGCCTTTAATCCTAGCACTTGGGAGGCAGAGGCAGGCGGATCTCTGTAAGTTCAAGGCCAGCCTGGTCTACAGAGTGAACTCCAGGACAGCTGGGGCTATAGGGAGACCTAAAAAACAAAAACACAAACAAAAAAAGAAAACATCTCCCAACTTCTTTTTTTCAAAAAAACAGAAACGAAAAAAGAAAACATCTCTCAACTTCTTCTTACGCCACTTCATGGTATATGATCATTTTTATCTCACTAAACCATAAACACTAATTAAAACATATAAATATGGGGAGGTGGTGGGGCTGAGCCAGGTGTGTGTGGTCTTCTTTGACCTGGACAACATGCTCATCCATATGGCTGAGGCGAGCCAGAGAGGTGAGTTGCAGACCTCCCTCTGGGTTTCCGGGCCTGCTTATGTTGGGTCCCTTGACAGACGAAATGCTGAACAGGCATTCCTTTGGTAATAAAGCTCTTACAATCAAAATACCACTACAAAGAGGCTGAAATCATCTGTGATAAAGTTCAAGTTAAACTCAGCAAGGAATGTTTTCACCCTTACATGTATTACGGATGTGAGGACTTCACACTGGGAAGACGCAATCCAGGAGACAAAAGGTGGTGCAGGGAATAGGAAATTAGCTGAAGAATGTTATTTCCTGTGGAAATCTACACGTTGACAGCATATGACCCTAGCAGAATATGTCAAAGCCGTGCTCACCCAACTTCACAAGGAGGTCCGCCTACTCTTGTTAACAAACGGTGACAGACAGACACAGGGAAAGAAGACTGAGGCTTGTGCCTGCCGGTCCTACTTTGATGCTATCGTTTGTAGGAGAGCAAGAGGAAAACCCAGCACCTTCCACATTTTATCACTGCTGTAATCTCCTCGGAGTACAGCCTGGGGACTGAAGATGGTTGGTGACACACTAGAAACTGACATACAAGGAGGGCTCAGTGCAGGACTGAAAGCCACAATCTGGATAAGCAAGAGTGGAAGGGAGCCCCTGACATCATCCCCAGTTCCACAGTATGTGGTTTCCTCTGTGATGGAATTGCCTGCTCTCTTGCAAAGCATAGATTGCAAAGTTGCACGTCTGTGTAGAACACACAAAAAAGGCACCATTAACAAGTTTAGGGTCCGTTTACAGAGTTAGATCTAAGAAAAGTTACGGCAGTCTGTACATTGTCTTTCAGCTCTAACAACGTGAGGCATTTGTGACCATGTTATAAAGGTCCCCCCAGCCCTGCTGCTATTGATAACCATAGGTTCATGTCAGAAACCAGATTTGAGTTGTGTGAACCAGGAAACATGAACATCAAGCAGGAGAGCTTACAGGTGGCTGTACAGGTTCTGGTTTATAGCTCAGAAATATATTTTTTTAACAGATATTCTAAAACAGAGATCAGAGCATTTGAATCTGGTTAATAGTAAAATAAGCTCTAAGTCATACAAATGGAAGCACTTCAGTGAAATTTTTCATATTTCTAACAAAGGCTATTTTTGCCTACTTTTGACGTGTATGTTCTTTCCTATTATCTAATTTTCTTCATGATTTTTTGAGGGATGATTTTTCTGTGGTGTGTCCACGCCGTTTTCAGACCTCTGGAGTAAGTATGTGGCTTCCACGAAGTCTTCCTCCTAAGGGAAACTTACTACCTTTCTCTAGTGCACGCTGGAGAGGACTGGACACTTTGCGTGGGAGGTGCTAGCTTTCCAGGAGAAGAGAACGCCCTTCATGTGCTCTGACCAGGCAGATTCCCCACCCCAAGCTGAGCTCTGCTAGTTCCTTCGGATGATGAAACCAATAGAAAGTTAGGTTTGCTATGAACCACTTCCAGGGTGCCATTCTAATCTGACACTTGTATGACTCTTATTGGAGTCGCCAGCTGCCTTAAATCTGTTTTTCTCATTTTCAGAAAGCACTGTGTCACAGATCTCCTTTAGGGTTCACTCAGAACGTAATGCTCCATGGGCTGGAGAGATGGCCTAGCGGTTAAGAGCGCCGACCGCTCTTACAGAGGACCCGGGTTCGATCCCCAGCACCCACATGGTGGCCGAGAACCGTCTGAAACTCCAATTCCAGAAGAACTCCAGTTCCAGGGGAATCTGACACCCTCTTCTGACCTCTGTGGCATTGCATGACATGGGTGCACAGACCTGCATACAGACAGTACATTCATACACATACAGAAATAAATAAAAAAAAAAAAGAACTTAATGCTCCATAGCAACATTGGCAACCAGAGAATTTTCCAGACCGTTAGGCCAGCCAGTCCCATGATTCCATAGCCACACTTGGAGTGGGTGGGTTAATAAAGGGAGAAGGATAATGAAGGAAATACTACTTGGAGTGAGTGGATTAATAAAGGGAGAAGGATAATGAAGGAAATACTACTTGGGTTGGTTTGGGTAGATTGTTTTAAAAAGGAATTATAGCCAGGTGTGGTGGTGCACGCCAGGCAGAGGCAGGTGGATCTCAGTGTTCCAGGTCAGTCTGGTCTATACAGTTCCAGTACAGCTGGGGCTACAGGGAGACCCTGTCTCACAAAGGAAAAACGAATAAAAAATAAAAATAAATAAAATGGAAATTATAAGAAAAGCACTAATATAAAAAATACAAGACTTCACTGAGAAAATGTGTACATCTGACTCCAAGAGTGATGCTCAGAATCAGATTCCAGGTTATCCTACCTGTGACCCTAAAACAGCTTTGTCTGTCATTAAGAATCAGACTCTCTGCCTTGAAAAAAAAAACACATATAAACATGGTCTAATTATATATACAGTAGAAACATAACAGGACAGTGTAAAAATAATTTTTAAATTGTTATTAAAAAGTAAGTAGAGCAAGTTCCAGGACAGCTGGGGCTACAGGGTGACCCTGTCTCAAAAAGACCAAAAAAAAAAAAGTTATTAAAAATAATCATGAACTACTTGATGTAATCTAGGTTATTTTATAATTTTAACATAATGGAGCACAAACAAGCCCAAGCTTCATTAAGACCTTCCTTTTCTATCTCAAAGAGATAAAACACATTGCCCCTGACATCTAAGACAGAAATTTTCCATTGTCTGGTGGATCACAATTACAAGCATACAAACCAAAAGAAAAGCCGCCTTTTAAACCTGTGGGCACAGTGGAAGCTGTGTCCCCAGAGCCCCAGCAGGAAGTCCATCGAAGCCTCCCAGCTGCCTGTAGGGCTCTCCCCAGCAAACTGCTAGCTACAGCTAAAGAATGGGTGTGGATGAGATTGGATACACATGACCGGACCCTTCTGCCAGTGTTTCCCACTGAATAGGAATGGGTGGAATAGGATGTACATTGTTTTGTTTTGTTTCTTTTTCTTTTTGAGGAAGGGTCTCCCTTTAGTCCCAGCTGGCCTGGAGCTTGCTATGTAGACCAGGCTGGCCTTGAACTTACAGAGATCCACCTGCTCCTGCCTCCCGAGTGCTGGGATTAAGGGTGTGTGCCACCACGCCCAGCAAGGATGTACATTTCTAACAGAGTCCCAGGAGTGCTGACGGGGCCTGTCTAGGGACCACTGCCATTCAAAGATTACTGCAAAGTGGCAGGTGTAGGAAGTGAGAAGGGGCAAGGCTGGCATAGGTACTGGGCTCTTCTTCAATCCCAGAGACTTGGGCAGAGTGAGGGTGCCTCATCTTTTAAGATCCTCTTGGAGATAACCAACCACAATGCAGCCTAGAACGGGACAGATCTCCAGGAATCAGTGATGATAAACGAAGCTTTAGTCCATGTCAGTGGAGAAGGAGACCTTTACATGATCTGATTTAGTATTTCTTTACTTGGTGTCAAAATCTGTTGTCAGATGGACTGCAAGTAACCATTGCTAGCTATAAAGTTTACTTTAAAAAACACAGCATTTATCAAAACTCAAAAAACTGCATTACAAAGAGCTTTAACGTTAAAAAAAAAAAAGCTGTATCAAGCAGGACACTGGAGAATACATGTATGCACATCCAGCTCTGCCCACTAGGAAGGCTGGAACCCCTAACACCTCAGCAGCAGTAAGCACACCCCAGTTCAGAACTCAGTTTCTAAATATCTCTAGGTAAGGGAATGAGGGCAAGTGGCGACTCGAAGATCTTTTGATCCAGAAAGCAAAGAACTGTTCAAAAAATAAATGGCAGAGAATCTGTAAAAAGACACAAGAACTGATGTAAAAGAACTCATAGGCTGGAATGATTTGAGACAAAGTAAATACAGTAATAGTTTACAATCCAACATATGAGTCCACATGAACACAAGTAACAGGATGAATAAATAATGGGCAAAAGGGATAAGTTTTTCTTCCATAAAATTTCAAATGTATGCGGATCTCCTCCCTACTGGATTCAATTTAGTGACTTGATTTTTCTTTTTAATTTATTTATTTTCATTTTGTATGTATGAGTACACTGCCTGCATGTGAAGTGTACCCGTGTAGTACAATGCTCGCAGAGGTCAAAAGAAGGAGTCAGATTCACTCGGAAGTGGAATAAGGATGGTTGTTAGCCTCCATGTGGGTGCTAGGAATCTCTGCAAGAACACCAGCATTCTTAACCACTGAGCCATTCTCCAGCACCTGTGACTTGCTCTTAGTATGGAAAGAAAAAACAGTACTGCCAGGGTGAAACTGACTGGCAAAGTTAATATCATTAGTCATAAATATATGATGAGAGGCACTTTACCTCTGTGTTAGTGATCCTTCCCCCAAATCTATAACCTTGGCTATGGAGACATCAAATTCCTGACCTGTACTGTTCTAAATCTGCATGAAATGAAAGACTGTGAGGCTTTCACAACCAGAAGAAACTAAAGCCACATGACAACGAAATGCCATGCAGTATCTTGGATGGGGTCCTGAAGCCAAAAAACAGGCATTCCCTGGAATAGTGGGTGAGACTAAAGCCTGTATTTTAGCTAGTGGTAATGTGCCAATGAGGGAGAGGTACACAGAATTGTGCAAGTTTTCTGTAAAATTAGTTCAAAATAAAAGTATTAAAAACAAAACATTGGTACCTATTACTCACCTTACAGAGCACGCGGCTTCATGAAGCTATTGCGTCTTTAGACTTGGTGGCTTGTGGCATACTTCCAGAGTCAATGTTCAATGAAAGGACCAAAGAACTATGTGATCACTGCAAGCAGTGAACCCAGAGGGCAAAACTCTGGGGCAAAACGTGTTCTTAAGTTCCTGAAAACACTCTGTTGGGCTGAGGCTATTCCAAGAAGCAGATGTTTCTGATGAACACATAAGTGTAGTTTAGAGGTCCTTCTGTCAGATAACATCCATATACACTGTATTCCTTAGCTTGTTATGTTTTCTGTGTTCTCGACACACTATTTCCTGTAAACTCAACTCATCTATTATTTTAGTCCTGAATAAAAACTCAGATCCTCTGCTTAAAGCTTCATCTGTCTCCTGCCCTTTCAATCTCCGGCCACTCAATTACTACCACCTTACTCTTACTTTAGAATGTCTGTACTGATATCTATCACTCAGGCACATGCCAACATTCTCTGAAGGGGAGAGGGAAGAAAGGACTAGATCTAGGAAATATGCCTAATTCAGAGTAGAGCAAAGGTGTATGTGAGTGAGTGTTGCAATGAAGATGTTATGATGGCACATTTTATCACCTTCTACACCCTTGGCTGCTCTGAGTGTGACTGAGATCTCCTAGGAGCTTGTTAGAAATACAGTCAGTTCCCACCCAGACTATACAATGTAAATCTGCTCTTTGCATGAGAGACCCAGGTGATCCATATGAATATTGACTTTTGAGATACAGACAGACAGCACATTCACTTCAACAGCTGCAGTGGATGTGGAGATGAACAGGCATATTCCAAAGTCTGGGCAGTGCTGCCAAGCCTTGGCAAGGAGTTTCTACACAAGGGCAGTCCAAACTTAGGGGATGGTGTCTACACGTGGATTTTAAAAAATATTTTATTAGCTGGGCCTGGTGGCACACACCTTTAATCCTAGCACTTGGGAGGCAGAGGCAGGCGGATCTTTGTGAGTTCAAGGCCAGCCTGGTCTACAGAGTGAGTTCCAGGACAGCTGGGGCTATAGGGAGACCCTGTCTCGAAAAGACCAAAAAAATAAAAAAATAAAAAATATTTTATTATTTAATGTGTACGAGTGTATTGCTTGTTACAGCCCTGTCGTGCCATGCCCACAAAGTGAGAAGAAGGCATCAGATTTCCCCGAACCAAGTTACTGACAGATGTTAGCCACCATGTGGGTACTAGGAATGGAATCTAGGTTTCTTTGCAAAAGCGGCCAATGCTCTTAACCACTGAGCCGTCTCTCCAGCCCTGCAAATGGGCTTTTATAAGTCCTCTAGGTCCTAAAGTTTGAGAACCTCTGTTCTGGAGAAGTGAATTTCAAACTCTGCATTTTGGAATCACCTTCAAATAACTGTCGATACCCAGTTTACTTACTAAATTTTGATTCCTGGGAGCATGATTCTGCCACCAGTGTTTTTCAGAGTTCCCCATGTCCCCAATGATGAGCCAAGTATGGCAGCACTTGCCTTTAATTCCAGCACCAGGAGGCAAGGGGGGGAAGATGGGGGATGGACCCAATGAATCTAAGGTGCTGCCTCATTTGTAGTTCCTGCTGACCACAGACTACGTGAATGACCAGGGTACATAATACCTTTGTCTCTGGTTGGGTTCGAAATCCCCGCAGAATACTTAGTTCATTACGAAGCTCACCCCTTTTTTTCTTCTTTTTTGAGACAGGGCCTTACTATGTAGCTCTGGCTGACCTGGAATTCACTCTGCAGACCAGGCTGGCCTCCAACTCACACACATTTGAGTGCAGGTGCCTGTGGAGGCCAGAAGAGGGCAGTAGATCTCTTGGAGCTGAGGAACAGGCAGTTGTGAGCTGCCAGATGTGGATGCTAGGAGTGGGAGTCTGCTCTTCTGCAGGAATAGTACATGCACTTTAACTGATGAGGCATCTCTCTAGCCTCCTAGCTGGAGAGCTTCCCCGCCCCCCTAGCTTTTCTTTATCAGTAATATGGATATTATACATGTATGCACAGTACTTCTGATGCAATTCCCACGTGGTATATAAAAATGTGCTCAGCTCAGAACTGACCTGGAAGCCACGTCCCCTGAAGGCGAGCTCTCACAGCTTTGCAGAGTGCTACACAAGCTAAGGAGAACAGCAATCTATAGTCCAACGCCAGCTTTAAGACAAATATCCGGGCTGGAGAGATGGCCTAGCGGTTAGGAGCGCCGACTGCTCTTGCAGAGGACCTGGGTTCGATCCCCAGCACCCACATGGTGGCTGAGATCCATCTTTGGCTCGGGTTCCAGAGGAATCTGACATCCTCTTCTGACCTCCGAGGCATTACACGACACAGTTGCACAAACCTACATACATTCATACACATAAAAAATAAATAAAATAAAAAAAAGACAAATATCCAATGTCTGGCACAGTATACATCATCGGTGCAAGAGTGGCACTTTTCTCTTGGGAGCAATCAATGGCTAACAAATTGGACTTAAAGCCCATTCAAGGGGAGAACACTCATGTGTGGTACTGTGAACATAGCCAGATACACACAGCTGGAGAGGGCATAGATCTTAAGAAATTTCCAAGGTTGTCATATCCCTAGGCTAAGGTAACATCAATAAAGAAGCTTCTTTTGCATCAGATGAAGAATATTACAGAGCCTGACAACTGTACACCCACACACAGTCTGTGAGTTGCTCAAGCCTAAGCAACCTCAACACCTAAGGCTCAGGCAACATAGAACGAGGGGCCAAGAGGACACTAACTTCTTAACTCTCATTAAGGAAGCTCCCTCATGCAGCAGGGGGCCAGGAACTCAAAAGGTCATGAATGGACAAACTGTGGCGATTAGTAGTCTACAGAATATGGGTCCATTAACAGGTTGCCTATATTCAGCTTCACTCACCCAGGGTTGAGGAAACATTTCAGAAGGGGCAGAAAGATTGTAAGAGCCAAGGAGGTGGTACAAGACCGTATGGAAATAGAATCCTACAAGCTCATTTGACCCTGCTCCTATGAACCTACATACAGTCTTGGTGTCACCATGCACAAGACCCATGCAAGCTCAACCAGACAAAAACACATCATGGAACTGCAGAAATGGGTACCAGAACTCAATCTTAGCTGAAGAAATATTGGCGGGGCTGGAGAGATAGCTTAGCGGTTAAGAGCACCGACTGCTCTTGCAGAGGACTTGGGTTCGATCCCCAGCACCCACATGGTGGCTAAGAACCGTCTGTAACTCCAATTCCAGGAGAACTCCAGTTCCAGGGGAATCTGACACCCTCTTCTGACCTCCGGGCATTGCACGACAAGGGTGCACAAACCTACATGCAGACAGTACATTCATACGCATAGAAAATAAATAAAATAAAAAAAAAAAGAAATATTGGCAAGTGGTTATGGTTGGGCGAGAAAGAACTGGCCTTCTTTAAGAGAAGGACTCTGGATAGGCTGACTAGAGCTCAGTGGATGAACTTGCACCCAGGAATGGCCAGGGAGAGTAATTTGGCACAATAGAGCCCAATACAAATGACAGAATGCATGAACTCAAGGGTGGGGGGTGGGCGGTGGTGATGGAGAAAGGGGTATAAAGGCGATTAAGACCGACTGAGATGTTATGTTCAAAATACACAAAAATTCAATAAAAAATAAGTATGAGATAAAAGAGGAAATGTGCCCTGCTTTCAGATTCTGCAGATTCAGTCTCTAATGCACACTCAGTAGCTGATGATGCGCAGTGTGCACAATCCTTCAGTTCTATCTTCTCAGGGCTCTTGGGATGAAAGGTTTTTTTTTTTCACACCTCTCTTCCCAGCACCTAGCTGTCCTGTGTGTTCCCCAATGAGCACAGTCTAGAGAGTGGCTCCCACCATACTGCTGTGGGACTATTTAATTACCTCACTCCATGTCCTAATGTTCCAGGCCAGGAGCTGCCCTGACCTTGGCTGGAAGAAGCTGTTTCTGGGACACAATGTTCCTTTCCCATGGCCCATGGAAAGAATTTTTTTTAATCAATGTGAATATTTGGGTGATTCTCACATTAGCCTTCAATGCCTGTTTAATCTCCTTAAAACTAAACTGAGCTAGGGGATTGCTAATGCTAATGTTTGTTATGACAGGAAAGGGCAGGTCTGACAGGACTTTGAAGGTTTTGTGAACCAGAGCCGACTTCAAGTCTCACACGGAAAATGAAATGCAGTTATCCTGGGACAGTTATTACCTTGTCCAGAGCTTTTCCACAATCAGACCTAATGGCTTGGAAATTCCCATCTGGAGCTATCTTGACAATGGATAGATTTCCCCCCTCATTTCAAACACTGGCCTGCCCTCTCTTGGATGTGGCACTGACCTCGGGATCCCCATCTGTAGGTAGACACTCAGGAGTCTACCTACTGTGCTAATGACACTTTCTGTTCTAATGCTTCAAATCTACATGACAACTCACGCTGGTTCTGGGTATAGTGGCCGTCTGCACTCCCGCACATCTGAGCAGCTTTCCTTACACACACACACACACACACACACACACACACACACACACACGTGCACACACACAGGCAGAGTGGATGAGGGAGCAGGAGGGGAAACCGAGGCTTGTCAGCCCTGCAGCCCAGGTGGGTGATACAGACAAAGCAGGAGAGTGGCGACTGTGGAGGGAGGGTGGAGACTGCTCTGAGCTCTGGGGTGGCTGAACCCTCATCACCATTTGCAACATTATTTCCATGGGACAAACTTTATGAATTAAAAAAAAAAAACCTCCACAAAAATTTATGAATAAACTCTTGGAACCTGGCCAGCTCCTGTTACTAAATTTCTCGCAGGATTCCACAGTACCCATGGGATGTGTACACAGTACAGTGACAGGGCTGACTTCCCGTCCCCTCCCAGTGCTGGCTGGTTGAGGCTCTCTGGGCCTTAGCCCTCGACCTTCACTCTGACGGAAGACAGGCTCCCGTCTCCATCTGCTTTCTCAGCCTTCCCAGCAGCCTCAGCAGAACACAACTCCTCCTTTCTGGAACACTGCACCTCTTGATCACCGACCCCTCTCTGAAGGGACAACACACTGCTCTACCACCATCGACCGCCCCGGTCCACGAGTGCGTCCTTACGGCCTTTCCCTGCCAAACAGCTCTGCCCCAAACAAACACAACAAAACCCTCCTTTAATTATAAAGAGAACTCTTGCTCATCACAAAAAAGTTGGAGGCTACAAAAAGGTACAATGTCTAAAAGTAAGAGATTCCTAATCACAGCCCCAGGGATTACTTGATCTTTTCCTTTCCAGACTTTTTCCTATGTTCATACACAACATGTATTTTTCACAATCTGATACTGTATTTTGCTTATGGTACAAACAGAAATACTATTCCCAGATATCAAATATACTTTGTTGCTGCTTTTGACACAGTCTCACTGGACAGCCGTAGCTGGCCTAGAACTCCCTCTGTAGGCCAGGGTTGGCCACAAATTCACAGAAATTCACCCGTCTCTGCCTCCTGAGTGCTGGGATTAAAGGTGAGGGAAACAAAAAAAAAAAAAAAAAAAAAACAAAAAAAAAAAAAAAAAAGTGAGGGATCACAAAAAATTTCTGGCTTCGGCTGTGTGTGTGTGTTGTGTTTTTGTATTTTGTGCTGTTGAAATGGGGGTGCTCTACTGCCTAGGCTGGTCTTGAACTAACTCCTCAGCCTCCGAGCACTGCACGGTCTTTGTACTTTTGGTGGTGTTGTTTGTTTCTTATTCTGTGTGTCTGGGAAATGGGGGGGGTGCGGCTCTACTACCTAGGCTGGTCTTGAACTCCTCAGTCTCCTGAGCACCTGCACCGTCTTTTACATACAGCTTTGATGGTATTTCTGATTATCTTCTAAGAACCCAATCCTGGCAGTGGAGGGCTGTGGAGCAGAATTACCTCTAAGGTTCATTACAAAACAGATTGCTTTCCAGGAACAAAGAACTAATGTATAATTCAACCAATAGATGGCTCAGTAACACTTGTCCATTATCTTGGATAAAACATTAATCGCCCTTTCATAGGTCAAATGATTGACAGAGCGGCACATACTATTACAACCCTCACTTCACTACCCACATTTCACTGCAGTGCTTCCTGCAAGCAGCTCACTGAAACCGCATTGTCTGGGTCTAGGCTACGAATGCACTTTAGATTCCACCCACATTTCACTGCAGTGCTTCCTGCAAGCAGCTCACTGAAACCGCAGTGTCTGGGTCTAGGCTATGAATGCACTTTAGATTCCACCCACATTTCACTGCAGTGCTTCCTGCAAGCAGCTCACTGAAACCGGAGTGTCCGGGTCTAGGCTACGAATGCACTTTAGACTCTCATTAGCAGCCCATTCTCCTCCACTCTTTCTTTGCAGTCATTTAACTCTGATCTTATCCTTCTACAAGGGTTCAATCCCTGCCGATACTGTATACCACATATTCTATACCACATATTCTCCCCTCACCTCTAATCTCTATATTAATTCTAGATAATACTATATTCCTAAAATCTTTTGAAAATATATAGTATATAGTGATATATGGTGGGGTTGTGTGTGTGTGTGTGTGTGTGTGCGTGTGTATTTGAGGCAGGATCTTACTAAGATGTTCAAGATGGCCTCAGGCTTGCAGTGAAACTCCTGCCTAACGCCCCAAATGCTAGGATTGCAGGCATGTACTGTCATACCTGGCTTCTACTGGTAACAGTAGGCATCACTTCTGCAATCCTCCACATGCAAAGCTTTCAAGTCCCATCTTAAATTACCCAACGTCTCCTCACCCAGATCTTTAGACATTTCTTTTCTGTCATTTCCACCCTTGCCTCACATGGGTAGCTGCAGCAGCTCCATTGCTTGCACTGATGCATCTCAGCTGCCCTGTCGAATTTTCCAGTTTTTGTTTGTTTGGGTCTTTTTGAGACAGTCTCCCTGTAGCCTTAGCTGGCCTGGAACTCACTTTGTAGATCAGGCTGGCCTTGACCTCACAGAGATCCACCTGCCTCTGCTTTGAAGGCTTTTTGTGCCCAGATTTGTCTGGTTCAAACTCCTCATGAGCCACATCTTTTCTCCTTCCGATCAAAATCCAAGGTAACCCCAACTCCTCCTTGCTGCCTTTTCTCCCTCACATCTCCAGACTGGTCCCCCACTGTCTGCTCATGTTCCTCCTGCCCCTTCTGCTTCAGTGGCACCCTTGGTTGATAACCCTAGTCTGCGAGCCCTTTCCTCCCTGGAAATGCCAACGTCGTAGCATACCCTTCATCTGTAGGGTTTACCAGTAACTCTCCCCATTGGCAGATTTCAAGCTCCCAGTATAAAACTGCCAGTTAGCCAACTTAAAATTCTAACAATAAAGTTGAATGGCTGTGCACAGCAGGACTTAAATCTGGGCTCAGGTTTACAGCTGAATATATGCTGTTTTGTACAGGGTCTCTAGTTGCATTATATAGCTCAGTTTATACAATGCAGTAAACTAGCTCTAGAAGTAGAGCAGCACACTCATTTTGGGGCTTTCACAGTGTACACTCAATAAAAAAACATGCTGGCATGACCCAGAGCCATATGATAACTAAGTCAGTGGACATAATCTCATCTAGGATTGCTTAGCAAGCACAAATAAAAAGAACAATGAAGTAGCAGAATGTAGTGGAAATAAAATTAAGAGAGCTGAATATATTGGTTATGTCCCAGCTTTGCACCTCTGTGACCCTTAGCAACTTAATTCCTTTCCTGGGCTTTAAATTTCCTCATCTAGCCAGGGCAGGAAGGGCATACCTGCAATCCCTGGACTCAGAAGGCTGTAAGTTCCAGGACAGTCTGGGCTATAGTGAGACCCTGTCTCTTAAAGCAAAAAGAAGTATTACTAGTAGTGGCTCCCTCATTTATAAAAATAAAGAAACAGACCTTGTGATTTCTAAAATATTTCTTGACTTCAGTGCTTTGGGATATGGGTTAAACAAAGGAGCAGCCTGTGCTCTACAAAGCTACGCTCATTGTAAGATTTAAGAGGTCAACGGAGCTTAAGGCAGCCAAGTTTGTGAGGGACTGAAACATCCCGGTAAACATCCTTGGAAAGATACAATGTCTTGGGGCTGAGATGGCTCGGTGGATAAGAAGGCTTGCTGTCCCTCTTCACTCCCCAGCACCCATGTAAAAGGCCAGGTGTGGCCACACAGGGCTGTAACCCCAGTACTGCAAGGGTGGAGACAGGGTCAAGGGAGCTTGCTGGTCCAGCCTAGCTGCAGGTTCAGGGTCTCAGGGAATAAGACAGGAAGTGACACGGCAGGACACCTGATGTCCTTCTCTGGCTTTCACATATGAATGGGCATGGGCAACTGCACTCAAACATGCACACCACACATATGTACACACACACACACACACACACACAAGATTATTAAAGATACAATGTCTTACAAGTTGTATCTATTTTATTGAACTTCCAGGAGAATGAGATGAAAGGTCCTGTTTGGTCATTCCAAGATATTTTCTAGCATCCCATAATCAAAGCTGTGTACTAGTAGACCCTGGTAAGTGCTGATAATTTAGAAAAATAAACAGAACCAGTTTTTTACCCTCATGGAACCTACTGGAGTGTGGTCAGAAGCCATTCAGCTTCCAATAATCTGTATTAGCATTTTTAACTTAAAAGGTTATGGACTGCTCCAAGAAATGGATGCAAACCATGGACCCTCTCTTAAAAATAGGCATAGAATCATAAAAGTCAGAAGGTCATTTCAGCGGTTCAAAAGCCCTGTCATCTGCGGTGGTGTCCAAACATTGCACATCAACAACTTTGACCCACATCTACAAAACAATAAACAAATTCAAGTCATAAAAGCCTACATCCTGTTTGCTAAAGGAGTATACCAGAGATTTCCGAAGAAAGCAAGGAAAATGTAGGTTTACTGTTTAAAGGGCTAAGTTTGAGGTATCTAAAATTTCACTGGTCTAGAACAGTATCTTATTCTGAACAATATTCCGGATAGAAAAGAATAACTAGATTACCTTTTTTTTTTTATATTTCTTTATTTATAAAAGGGGAAGAGATAAGACTCACCTGAGAGAACTGCTGTGAGACTCAACCACATAATGCATGTGAAAGTGATTAGTTAATAAAACAAGAAAAATAAGAAATCGCTTTAAATTGCTGACAAAACACATTTTCACAGGTCACTTGGAAGAGTTGCTCATATAATATCCTTGCTATGCTATTAAAATTTTCGTATCAGAGGGGCTGCAGAGAGCACTCAGCAATTAAGAACACTGGCTGCTCCTGCAGAGGACCTGGGTTTGATTCCCAGCACCCACTTGGCGACTAACAACCATCTATAACTCCAGTTCCAGGGGATCTGATGCCTTCTGACTTCCACAGGCATTGCACAACACGGGTGCACTCATACACATAAAATAAAATATTAAAATTAATAAAACTATTAGGTCCAGGCTTCCCAGAATCCTAAGGGGGCACACAGGTGCCCACTTCCTCCAGAAGCTGTCAATCCTCTGACCCCTTCCCACTTACCTGAGGCCCCGCCCCATGGGTATAAAGGGTGGACCCCAGCCACCATAACTCTCTCTGTGCCTCTCTCACTCTCTGTGCCTCCCCCCACCATGCTGTCTGGTCCTGGTCCCACCACGTGTCTGTAGGCGGCTCATGCTGGCAGTCCCACATGGAAGTAAAGCATGTTCCTAGAGTGACCTGGTTCCGTGCTTTTTTATACTTAATAGTTCCCTCCAATCTGTATTGCTTCAACATATATAGGAGTAATTGATTTCAATCTGGTAATCTTTTAGCTCAGTGTTCTTGTGGAATTCGTGTGTGTCCATNTCTCTCTCTCTCTCTCTCTCTCTCTCTCTCCCTGTCCTCCCCCACCCCCTGCCATGCTGCCCGGTCCCACCACGTGTCTGCAGGCGGCTCAGGCTGTCAGTCCCACATGGAAGTAAAGCATGTTCCTAGAGTGACCTATGCCTCATGTGCCTTTTATTGGTTTCCTGCTTTTTTATACTTAATAAAAACCTCCTATCAGAAGAAAAAGAAATTGTTCCTAAGTTGTGCAAGGAATTTTGTCTTGGCTAAGTGGCCAAAAGTGAAGTTCTAAAATATCCGATATCTGCTGAGAAGTCTGGAGGTTTCCATGATGCCCAAGTGTCAAGTCAAGAATATTTGCTAACAACATACTGCTGTTCCCAAGCACTGTGGGCCATTTAACTTTTGCTTTTACAGAGCGATGACTCCTTTGTGTTGCTTCATTTACATTTACGACGTGTGCCTACATTATTTAAACAGCCGAGTTTGAGGCTATTCTTGCTTTAAAAATTAAAGAACTTTTAAATAATTTTGTACAGGGTTTGGAGAGATAGCTCAGCGGTTAAAAGCGCCGACTGCTCTTGCAGAGGACTTGGGTTCGATTCCCAGTACCCACATGGCGGCTAAGAACCGTCTTTAACTCGTTCCAGGGGAATCCGACGCCCTCTTCTGACCTCCGCGGCACTGCACGACACGGGTGCACCAACCTACATGCAGACAGTACATTCATACACATAAAAAAAAATAATTTTGTACAATAAAAAAAACATTCTATTTCACCAACCTCATAAAGATGACCCAAAGATGACACCTGAAAGATTCAAGATGCAAGCAAGCCTTCCAATTTCTCGACCCTGACTACTCCAAGACTTTCCTGATTTCCCTCAAGAAGGCATGTTAAATTCTCTTTAGCTGACTCCAAAATTCCCATCACCCGAATGTCTGAGAAAATACGCTACAGAGCTTGCACTTACATAACACTTTTTTTCCCTCAAGAAATTCCAAGCATTTCATTGCAGAATTGTTTAAAGTAATGTACCCCCCGCCCCAACACACACACACACACACACTCTTTAGGAAAATAAGTACTAGTATTCTGTGCGATCTTAAGCTCCTCGCCCCATCACTTCAGCGAGGAAACCCCACACTCGGGTTTTCAGAAGGTAGGAGTAAATTGTTGGGGGGAAGGGGCTGAATAGAGTAACGGACGAGGAAAGTTAGGGCAGAAACATGAGCAGGTGCCCCGAGGAGGATGGAGACCAGGTGGAGTGGAGAGCACTCGGGCTGCAGCATGGAGGAGCCAGGTCTTGGGATGCGGGATGGAGGAGCCCCCAGGGTCTGCTGGGCACTGCCATCCCTCCCACGGCTGCCCTAGAGGGTGCTGGGACGCCGGCCACCGGTTAGGAGCGCGTGCCGAGCGGAGGACTCGGGCCACGCTGGCAGGCCTCCCTCCCGTGCTCCCGTCTCACCCGCCGCCAGACGCAGGCCGCTGAGGCTCCCCATGGCCGACTGCTCCTCCGATGCCAGCACAGCTCCTACTGGGCGGCAGCTGCAGGTCCGCTCAATGTCACCGCGCGGCGGCGGGGCGGGGCCGGCGTGACGAGGCGGCCGTGTGCGACGTGCGCGACGCGCGGAGCAGCGGGCATGCTGGGGCAGGGGGTTCGGGCGCGTGGCCAGCCCACGCCGGGAGTGCCTCGTTAATGCAGAAAAGGAGGGGGACACGTAGGACTGGTGTGGGCTGCAAACTCCGTCCTCCTGCATCTTGATGACTTGTGTCGGAGACGCGATGCGACTCCCTAGGTCATGCTGGCTTTCGGAACAACCCTCGGGAAAATCAGGGACATTGGCATGCTTTCCCCGTAGTTGTTTTTAAAGAACATTTATTGTTCCGGGCCTGGTGGCAGAGGTCTTTAATGCCAGAGGCTCTCTGTGCGTTCAAGGCCAGCCTGCTCTACATAGTGAGTTCCAGGGCAGCTGGGACTGCGGGGAGACCCTGTCTCAAAAAGACCAAAATAACAACAAAGTTATGCATTCTTGTCTACCCAGAAATACCATGCTCCTTTCCGTTTCTTAGTGGTCTCAAATTATTAACAAGCGCCCCATTGTTCTAGGGAGAGTGTAGCCACCGGGGTGGAACGGGCTAGAGAATGCGCTGGAAGAGCTTGGCTTTGCTCCTGCGCTCAGACTATTTGTGGTCAGGCGGCACCACGGACACCCCTGCCCCACGGTGATTGGCCAGCAGCGGGGCCCTCGCGTTTGTCCAATATGGCGGCGCCCAGTGGCGGTGTGAACTGTGAAGAGTTCGCGGAGTTCCAGGTGATGGGGTTTTCCTCACTTGGC
This sequence comes from Rhizomys pruinosus, assembly GCA_009823505.1. NCBI lineage: Eukaryota > Metazoa > Chordata > Mammalia > Rodentia > Spalacidae > Rhizomys > Rhizomys pruinosus. The sequence continues at coordinate 696,143 of VZQC01009652.1, read as the reverse complement.
AAGCTGATCCTTCCTTTTGTCTCCAGACCCTGTTCCCTGCTCAGGCCCCAGAGGGGGTACAGACAAATTGTGAAAAAAAATCGGGCGTTTCTAAGCTTTGTTTCCGGAGCCCTTGGAGGTCATGGGGGCGAGGGGTGGCCTTGGGAAGCGTGGCTGCTCGGTGCGGACAGGTATCTGGGGAGGTCGGCTGAGGCAGTCAGTTCTCGCGGAGCCTCGAGGCCCTCCGGGTCATTCTGGTGTGGTGAAGCCGGGCTTGGAATCGGTGGGTAGGGATTGTAATTGTTAAGTAGGTGGTGAATTTAGTTCCCAGCTTCTGCCGTTCGTCCCCTATTTAAGTTGAGCCTTTGTGAGAGAAAAATAAGTGAAGGGAGGTCTTACTTTATTTGCTTGATACAACAAAATAGTTGGCCGTGCTATTTTTTTTTTAATTTTTTTTAAATTTTTATTTATTTCTGTATGTGTATGAATGTACTGTATGCTTGCAGGTCTGTGCACCCGTGTCGTGCAATGCCGCGGAGGTCAGAAGAGGGTGTCGATTCCCCTGGAACTGGAGTTCTCCTGGAATTGGAGTTTCAGACGGTTCTCGGCCGCCATGTGGGTGCTGGGGATCGAACCCGGGTCCTCTGTAAGAGCGGTCGGCGCTCTTAACCGCTAGGCCATCTCTCCAGCCCGGCCGTGCTATTTTGTGAGACAAAATGTTTGGAAGTTTGAAGGGGTTGTTCATTCTAATACCTCGTGCATTGCCATCCTGATCTTTAGTGATGTAGCATTTAAGAAAATTGTGTCTTTTTATACTAAAAACATCGACGGTCTAGGGCTCTTGAATTCAAGAGTAGGGATCCAGATTTTGATCCAGCTCCCTATGAATGTTATTTCTTCCAGTTACCTAGATGTCCTGCTATCAGATTAGAGTAGACCTTTAAAAATGCATTTTTAGGCGGGTGTGGTGAGGCACTCCTTTTATCCCAGCACTCGGTAGGCAGAGGCAGTTGGATCTCTCTGAGTTCAAGGCCTGGTCTACGTGGCGAGCTCCAGGGCAGCTGGGACTAAAAGGAAAACCTGTCTCAAAAAGTTCAAAATAAATAAATAAAATTAATAAAAATGCATTCTTAGCTAAAGATGCTGAAAATTCGTCTCACATGTCATCATTGACCTATTTCTAGTAATTTATACTTTGAATAGTTTTAGGTGATGGTGTTTTTGAAGGTCACCAGACTGCTTTATTTGGCAAATAATTTGGCTAAAAAAGTTTATTAAGGAGAATATTTTAATGACTTAAAAGCCAGAAGATCTGGTTATTCAGCACTGGCCTTACGTATCATTTAACCTCCTTATAAATGAACATTAACATTTGCCCCCACTGCCTCAGAGTATATAGACCAGAAAATAAAGCTGCCATAAAAATGTAAAATTTTAGTATAACATTTCAGTTTAGGTGAATTTGGTAAACTTTTAAAACATAATTGACTGGCATTCCCAGAGTTACAATACTACAGGGGTGTTGAAAGAATTGTACAATGAATGCTCCCATGCCCACCTTCTAAACTCTACAATCAGTGATTTGCTGTTTGCCTTGACCACATAGCCATTCATCCATCTCTCAATCCATCCATTAGTCCACCTTTTAATTTGGGGAGGAAATTTCCAAAGTAAGTTTATAAAACTAGTATGCAAAAGTATGCTGCATGCATATCTTTATAATCAGAGTTCAGATTTCCTATTTTGGAGGAGTAAATTTTGCATATAGTTAAGTGCTCAAAAATTTAAAAATAGTGGTTGGAGTTTGACGTTGCAAGTGTAATACAATTGTAATGCACCCCTCCATCTACATAGAAACTGATGCTCTCACCTCTGAAAGTTTTCTCATACTATATCCTAGTCAGTCCCTGTACCATCCCCCCTCAACTATTAATACTGTTCTGATTTTGTTTTTATTTTAAGCTTAAAGATTTTTTTTTTCTATTGTAGCAGTCCTGGGACATATCCTGTTTTCATAGGTAAATAGAATACAAAAGAGAAAGTTTAAATTCAAGTGCGTAGAGTCCCAATTTAGCAGACATTCAACAATTTATTGGTTACTTTTTTTAGTCTGCTCAGGCTGCCATAGCAAAATACTGCAGACTGGGTGGCTGAAACAAAAGCTTAATTTCCCCAAGTTCTGGAGACTAGAAGTCCAAGACCAAGGTCCCTGTCAGAAGTGAGTTCTGGTGAGGTCTCTTCCTGCCTTGCAGGTGGCTACTTTCTCTCTGTGTGTCCTCACACATTTTCTCTGTGCCTGAGGGCTGTAGGGATGAAGAGGGCTCTCTGGTATCTATCGTTTTTTCTTGTGAAGGACCTCAGTTCTGTCAAATTATGGGTACTTCCCTTGTAGCCTCCATTTTTAAAGATTTGTTTATTTACGAGGTGCTATGTTATCAAAGCTGTCCCTGAATGCCTGTGCTAGCACTTGGGAGGCAGAGGCAGACAGCAAGCCTGGTTTACATAGCAAGTTCGAGGACAGCCAGAGCTATGGGGAGACCCTATCTCAAAAAGACCCCCCCCCCAAAAAAAAAAAGACCTCAAGGGATTGTAATTGAGTTGGGTTTTTGTTGGATAATGCCAGGTCAATTCCCGCAGAGGTAATAGCCCGTAGGCAGAATATTTCCTGTCCAGTTAATGCATCACTTAATAATGGGGACATATTCTGAGAAACGTGTTGTTAGGTGATTTTATGTTGTGCAAATATGGACAGTAATTAAGCTTTATCTAGGTGTAGGTCAGTCCATATCAAGGCTTCTTGGTGCATTGAGATGCAGTAAAACATGTAAATGAAGCTGCTCTAAGGAGACGGAATATAAAGTAATGAAAAGTATTACACAGTAAATGCATAAATAGTAAGAGCCACTACCATTGTCAGGTGTCACTGTACATGGTAGTATGTGCTTACATGACTGGAAACATATTAGGTTTGTTTATACTGGTAGCAATACAGAGCTGTATTTTTCAGATTCATTATAATTCTGTCGGGAGGGCCGTCATGTAGTGGTCCATCAGAATGCTATGTGGAGCATACGTGTACTTGAGGGAAAGTACAACCAATATTACTGGAATGTAGGATTCTCACAGGACACCTTGGAATTACACAAAGGGGGTGGGGGGTAGCAGAAAGGATGAGATGATCAAAGAAGTGCTTTAGGAAGATTCCTAGTTAGTGCTACTGGCTTTAAGACAGGGCATTTTTGCAGCTTTGGAACAAGCCTCCTTATTTCTCTAAGGGTAAATTATACCCCTTCTGCCTACAGTGCCTTTATATCATTAGTTTCCAAATTTTAGGAGCTAAGCCATATGTAAGTTTTAGGCTGAGATAACTAGATTCAAAATACTAACCATGGCCCAGAAAACTTTAAAACCCAATCTAAAGCGCCTCTCTGTACAAAACCTCTGACACCACAAGCACCTTTACCTGCTGAGCCACTTGGTTGGCCCATGTGTTTTCTATAATATAGCACTAATTGAACTTTCTGTGATTGTAGAAATTTCTATATTTATGCTGTATACATATGGCAGCTGTTAGTAACACATAGCTCTTTAGTACTTTCTACTGGTCCATCTGAAATTCTTTTAAATTGTAAATTTTCATTGAAATAACCTCACATGCTCGTGTCTGCCGTGGCAGAAGCCCAGCTTTAGATTATGTGCACTATTCCACAGTGAGAAAATGTATCGCAGCCCACATTTGTAAAGATTGCAGAAGTGGTGGCTTCGAGGTTAGCAAGATGGTTTAGCAAGCAGAAATGCCTGCCAGGCCGCCTAGTGACTTGAACTTGATCCCCAGGACCCACATGCATGTGGAGGAGCCCATGCATGTGGAAGAGCCCACATGCATGTGGAAGAGCACTGATTCCCAAAGTTGTATTCTGCCTCCACGTTTATGTTCTGCCCTCCTCATGTGATACACATAGTAAAACCTTTTCTTTTTAATGGTGGGCTTATTACCTAATTAATGCAGACAAACTCCCATTGCTTTGTAAGGATCATAATAACGTGTCCAAATTGTTTTATTGATAGGGAGTTAGCTACAGTAATGGAGATAGCTGGTGTTCAGACTCATAAACTGGTTAGAGTTCAGCATGAATAACAATTAGCGAATGTTAAGCTGTGTAATCTTTTGCCTAGGTTGCTGTGTCAGTCTCCTACGTGTCTAATTCAGTTTTCATTTTTTGTGCCTTGCCCTAAGCAGTCATTTCAGGACACATTTCTGGTCATACAACTCCACCATTCTACAAGTATTACGTTCATTTTCTATGGTTCTTGGGAAATACTAAAATCCTATAGCATAATGTCCAGTAGGCCCCATCATCTACCATATTTTCTCATCCATTCAACAGTCTGTTTAAATAGCTCTCATCAAGATCATCCCTGTAATCCTTGAGCCTTTTTTTTTTTTTTTGTTTTTGACTTTTCAAGACAGAGTCTACCTATAAGCCCCAGCTGTCCTGGAAACTCACTCTGGTAGACCAGGCTGGCCTTGGAACTCAGCGAGATTCCACCTGGCTGTTTCTGCTTCTGGAGTGCTGGAGATTAAAGGCATGCGCCCATCCACGCGCCCCAGCAACTGTTTCTTCTTTAAACTTTCTTTTCTGGGACTTCTTGTTGGACATTTTTCTCTACTTTCATGGAATTACAGGAGTTGCGCGCCTTTCTGATAATTGAACCCCTTTTCCCGCGAGTAACCATCACTTATGTTTAATTTTATCCTGAATCAGGAAAATGTAGCACTGTTGGTATTTAACTTCCTAGGTGTATCATCCTCAGTAGGCCAACTACGTCTTAAAACAGTAAGTTTATTGACGATTATATTTTTCTTGACAAAATATGAAAAATAAACTAAAGGAGAAATAGTACCATGAATGTCAACCTACCAGTCCAGATGCAGAGGTCATACCACGTTCACTCATGTTTTCCTGTCCAGTCTGCCTGTACCGCTTCTCTACCTGAGCAGACACTGGGAAGCACAGCCGGGCAGCAGACACTGGGAAGCACAGCCAGGCAGCAGACACTGGGAAGCACACCCGGGCAGCAGACACTGGGAAGCACAGCCGGACAGCAGACACTGGGAAGCACACCCAGGCAGCAGACACTGGGAAGCACACCCAGGCCAGCAGACACTTGGGTAAGCAACAGCTGCCGGGTCACTCAGCAGACACTGGAAGCACGGTCCGGGGCAGCAGACACTGGAAGCGGCACATCCGGGCAGCATACACTGGGAAGCACACCCGGGCAGCAGACTGGGAAGCACACCCGGGCAGCAGACTGGGAAGCACACCCGGGCAGCAGACACTGGGAAGCACACCCGGACAGCAGACACTGGGAAGCACACCCGGCAGCAGACACGGCAAGCCACCCGTCGGCAGCATTACACTGGGAACACCAAGCCAGGAGCAGACACTGGGAAGCACGTCCGGGCAGCGGACACTGGGAAGCACATCCGGGCAGCAGACACTGGGAAGCACGTCCGGGCAGCAGACACTGGGAAGCACGTCCGGGCAGCAGACACTGGGAAGCACGTCCGGGCAGCAGACACTGGGAAGCACGTCCGGGCAGCGGACACTGGGAAGCACGTCCGGGCAGCGGACACTGGGAAGCACGTCCGGGCAGCGGACACTGGGAAGCACGTCCGGGCAGCGGACACTGGGAAGCACGTCCGGGCAGCGGACACTGGGAAGCACGTCCGGGCAGCGGACACTGGGAAGCACGTCCGGGCAGCGGACACTGGGAAGCACGTCCGGGCAGCAGACACTGGGAAGCACACCCGGACAGCAGACACTGGGAAGCACACCCGGACAGCAGACACTGGGAAGCACACCCAGGCAGCAGACACTGGGAAGCACATCCGGACAGCAGACACTGGGAAGCACGTCCGGGCAGCAGACACTGGGAAGCACGTCCAGACAGCAGACACTGGGAAGCACAGCCGGGCAGCAGACACTGGGAAGCACACCCGGGCAGCAGACACTGGGAAGCACGTCCAGACAGCAGACACTGGGAAGCACATCCGGGCAGCAGACACTGGGAAGCACGTCCGGGCAGCAGACACTGGGAAGCACGTCCGGGCAGCGGACACTGGGAAGCACGTCCGGGCAGCGGACACTGGGAAGCACGTCCGGGCAGCGGACACTGGGAAGCACGTCCGGGCAGCAGACACTGGGAAGCACGTCCGGGCAGCAGACACTGGGAAGCACGTCCGGGCAGCAGACACTGGGAAGCACACCCGGGCAGCAGACACTGGGAAGCACACCCGGGCAGCAGACACTGGGAAGCACATCCGGCAGCAGACACTGGGAAGCACATCCGGGCAGCAGACACTGGGAAGCACAGCCAGGCAGCAGACACTGGGAAGCACACCCGGGCAGCAGACACTGGGAAGCACGTCCGGGCAGCAGACACTGGGAAGCACACCCGGGCAGCAGACACTGGGAAGCACACCCGGGCAGCAGACACTGGGAAGCACACCCGGGCAGCAGACACTGGGAAGCACACCCGGGCAGCAGACACTGGAAGCACAACCCGGCCAGCAGGTACACTGAGAGCACAGCCGGGCAGGCAGACACTGGGAAAGCACACCCGGGCAGCATACACTGGGAAGCACACCCGGGCAGCAGACTGGGAAGCACACCCGGGCAGCAGACTGGGAAGCACACCCGGGCAGCAGACTGGGAAGCACACCCGGGCAGCAGACACCGGGAAGCACACCCGGGCAGCAGACACCGGGAAGCACACCCGGGCAGCAGACACTGGGAAGCACACCCGGGCAGCAGACACTGGGAAGCACACCCGGGCAGCAGACACTGGGAAGCACGTCCGGGCAGCAGACACTGGGAAGCACAGCCGGGCAGCAGACACCGGGAAGCACACCCGGGCAGCAGACACCGGGAAGCACACCCGGGCAGCAGACACCGGGAAGCACACCCGGGCAGCAGACACCGGGAAGCACACCCGGGCAGCAGACACCGGGAAGCACACCCGGGCAGCAGACACCGGGAAGCACACCCGGGCAGCAGACACGGGGAAGCACACCCGGGCAGCAGACACCGGGAAGCACACCCGGGCAGCAGACACCGGGAAGCACACCCGGGCAGCAGACACCGGGAAGCACACCCGGGCAGCAGACACTGGGAAGCACACCCGGGCAGCAGACACTGGGAAGCACACCCGGGCAGCAGACACTGGGAAGCACACCCGGGCAGCAGACACTGGGAAGCACGTCCGGGCAGCAGACACTGGGAAGCACATCCGGGCAGCAGACACTGGGAAGCACACCCGGGCAGCAGACACTGGGAAGCACATCCGGGCAGCAGACACTGGGAAGCACACCCGGGCAGCAGACACTGGGAAGCACACCCGGGCAGCAGACACTGGGAAGCACACCCGGGCAGCAGACACTGGGAAGCACACCCGGGCAGCAGACACTGGGAAGCACACCCGGGCAGCAGACACTGGGAAGCACACCCGGGCAGCAGACACTGGGAAGCACACCCGGGCAGCAGACACTGGGAAGCACACCCGGACAGCAGACACTGGGAAGCACATCCGGACAGCAGACACTGGGAAGCACACCCGGGCAGCAGACACTGGGAAGCACACCCGGGCAGCAGACACTGGGAAGCACACCCGGGCAGCAGACACTGGGAAGCACGTCCGGGCAGCAGACACTGGGAAGCACGTCCGGGCAGCAGACACTGGGAAGCACAGCCGGGCAGCAGACACTGGGAAGCACGTCCGGGCAGCAGACACTGGGAAGCACGTCCAGACAGCAGACACTGGGAAGCACATCCGGGCAGCAGACACTGGGAAGCACATCCGGACAGCAGACACTGGGAAGCACGTCCGGGCAGCAGACACTGGGAAGCACAGCCGGGCAGCAGACACTGGGAAGCACACCCGGGCAGCAGACACTGGGAAGCACACCCGGGCAGCAGACACCGGGAAGCACACCCGGGCAGCAGACACTGGGAAGCACACCCGGGCAGCAGACACTGGGAAGCACACCCGGGCAGCAGACACTGGGAAGCACAGCCGGGCAGCAGACACTGGGAAGCACGTCCGGGCAGCAGACACTGGGAAGCACGTCCGGGCAGCAGACACTGGGAAGCACAGCCAGGCAGCAGACACTGGGAAGCACAGCCGGACAGCAGACACTGGGAAGCACAGCCGGACAGCAGACACCGGGAAGCACACTCGGGCAGCAGACACCGGGAAGCACGTCCGGGCAGCAGACACTGGGAAGCACATCCGGACAGCAGACACTGGGAAGCACATCCAGGCAGCAGACACTGGGAAGCACATCCGGACAGCAGACACTGGGAAGCACAGCCAGGCAGCAGACACTGGGAAGCACACCGGCAGCAGACACTGGGAAGCACATCCAGGCAGCAGACACTGGGAAGCACAACCGGGCAGCAGACACTGGGAAGCACCCGGGCAGCAGACACTGGGAAGCACACCCGGGCAGCAGACACTGGGAAGCACACCCGTGGCAGCAGACTGGAAGCACACCCGGGCAGCAGACACGTGGAAGCACACGCCGGGCAGCAGACACTGGGAAGCACTCCGGCAGCAGACACCGGGAGCACACCCGGGCAGCAGGACACGGGAAGCACACCCGGCAGCAGACTACTGGGAAGGCACACTCCGGCAGCAGAACACTGGGAAGCACACCGGTGCAGCAGACACTGGAAGCAATCCGGGTGGGGTCGGGCAGCAGGACACTGGAAGCACACCCGGCAGCAGACACTGGGAAGCACATCCGGGCAGCAGACACTGGGAAGCACATCCAGGCAGCAGACACTGGGAAGCACAGCGGGCAGCAGACACTGGGAAGCACACCGGGCAGCAGACACTGGGAAGCACGTCGGGCAGCAGACACTGGGAAGCACACCCGGGCAGCAGACACTGGGAAGCACGTCCGGGCAGCGGACACTGGGAAGCACGTCCGGGCAGCGGACACTGGGAAGCACGTCGCGCGGCACGGAAGAACGGGCACAACTGGGAAGCACACCCGGGCAGCAGCACTGGAGCAGTTGGAGCACACTAGCCGCTGGCAGCAGAACGGAACGTGCGCGAACGGACGCACACCCGGAGCAGACACGGACACGTCGGGACAGACACTGGGAACACTCCGGGCAGCAGACACCTGGGAAGCACACCCGGGCAGCAGACACCGGGAAGCACACCCGGGCAGCAGACACCGGGAAGCACACCCGGGCAGCAGACACTGGGAAGCACACTCCGGGCAGCAGACACTGGGAAGCACGACCGGGCAGCAGACACTGGGAAGCACGCCGGGCAGCGCATGAAGCACTGGGACAGACACGGCCCGGGCAGCAGACACCGGGAAGCACACCCGGGCAGCAGACACCGGGAAGCCACGTCCGGGCAGCAGACACGGGAAGCACACCCGGGACAGCAGACACCGGGAAGCCACGTCCGGGCAGCAGACACTGGGAAGCACGTCCGGCAGCAGACACTGGGAAGCACGTCAGGACAGCAGACACTGGGAAGCACAGTCGGGCAGCAGACACTGGGAAGCACAGTCGGCAGCAGACACTGGGAAGCACGTCGGGCAGCAGACACTGGGAAGCACAACGCGGGCAGCAGACACTGGGAAGCACAGCTGGACAGCAGACACTGGGAAGCACGTGCCGGGCAGCAGACACTGGGGAGCACACGTCGGGGCAGCAGGACACTTGGAAGCACGTCTGGGCAGCAGACCCTGGGAAGCACACCCGGCAGCGGACACTGGGAAGCACACCCGGACAGCAGACTACGGGAAGCACACCGGGCAGCAGAACTGGGAAGCCACCCGGGCGCAGACACTGGGAAGCACATGCCAGGCAGCAGACACTGGGAAGCACAACCAGGCAGCAGACACTGGGAACCACATCCGGACAGCAGACCACTGGGAAAGACTAGGCGCCGAGCCTACGAAGGCAGACACACCTCAGGAGCAACACCTGGCAGGCAGCACTGACACGGGAGCACAGGCAGCAGCCAAGCCTCTAGGAAGCACATCCAGGCAGCAGACCTTTTTCCTATAAATGTTTTCACGGTATGTCCAAAAAAGATTTGCAGCTTAGTTTTAAAAATTTTCATTTTCTTTCTTTCTACATTATTGATGCATTTGTGGGTGCATATTGGCACAGGGATTTATGAGGTGTCCAGAGGAACACTTGCAGAGGTCAGTCCTGACCGCCCTTCCCAAGGTATCAAGTCCGGTATCACTGTAGGACAAACAGAATAGCGCTTACACAACCTTACCACTGAGCGCATGTCACCGCCCCAAGATATTATATATTCCTATAAACATGTAATACTAGTATCATATATGATTTAGCAGTAAATTATTCATTTAACACTGCCAATATCCTGAGGATAAATGCTTTTTAAATATTTTTGTTTTCTTATGGTGTATGTTGCTTGTATGTATGTAACACATGTGTTAGCCCAGTGCCCCAAGGAGACTAGAAGAGAGGAAACTTGGTAGTATGAATACAGTGACTGAAAGAGTCTGTTGAGCGTGCCATGGTGGGAATCTCTACTAAGAGAACTCAAGCACAAGTAACAGAAGCCCGGATATGATGCAGCAGTCCTTAGCGTAACCTACTGACTACAGGATCATCCCCTCTCACAGCCCTAATAAACACTTTCTGATGACATTAGAAATCATTGTAGATCAATCGATGTTTCTTGTGTCCAAATGCTATAGAGTATCGGAGTACATGCATGTGTGTGGAGCCGAAGACTTAATTAAAAGCCGAGCAAGCCAGCGACAAGCAGAGGGTTGGACCCTCTCTTCTACCACATGGGCCGTCGGGTTATGACAGTAGCCCGAGGTCACATTGTTCATGGACCATAGCTCTAAACCACCTCACTACCACTCTTTAACCAGAGCTTCACATAGAATAAAACTATTTTAACACATTTATCTGTGTAATATTTTATTGTGAGAGCAGAGTCAATTTAGTCATTTTAGAAGGGAACTGGTCGATATATTTTAAAAGATGATATTTAAAATGAGCTTTGGGGCATGGAGACACATATGCTTTTAGGGAATTCCCCCAAATATCCTTCTATTGAACCAGCTATTCCAGCAACTCCTTAATGCAGATAAGGGAATGGTACTAAGAAGTATATCTGCTAGACAAGAGGGCCCAGATAGTTGGATTACACATACTTAGTGCGAGAGATGTCCAGGCCAGTTTAGGAGACACTACTACAGGGGATTAGAACCCTCAGCTCTCATACAATAAAAAACTCAAAGCGAACAAGAGTATTTTGCGGTGCACATATATCTATCTTCTTCCTAACAGGCTTAACGCCTTTTCATACTGGTAAGGGTTTCAATTATTTCAGCATAGGGGACAATGTAGAGGTGCGCCAGTTCACGCACCTGAAGGCCTCAGAAGGTAGTATGTTAGGGATCCATGCAAATATGGTCTCACGCTTAGCAGATATTACAATAATACCAAACATGATAGTAATAGTTAATCTCCCGCCATGATTTCCCCCTCCTGTTGTCCCTCTGAAAATTCGCTTCAACATACGAAACTTTCCCCAGCGTTGTTCAGCTACAATAGTATCTAATTCTACAGTCATGCTACTAGAGAAAGAATGAGACTGAAAAGAGCAAGAACGCGGAACACGCGACATCATCTCATTAAATGCTGCAAAGACCTTTGACAAAATCCAGGATCACTCCCTTCAAGCTTGATAAGTTCTAGAGGGAATTAATTGGATTGGAGGGTTCATCCCTAAATGTAATCAANAGACACCGGGAAGACACCCGGGCAGCAGACACCTGGGAAGCACGTCCAGGCAGCAGACACTGGGAAGCACGTCCAGGGCAGCAGACACTGGGAAGCCCACCCGGGCAGCAGGACACTGGGAAGCACACCGGGCAGCGACACTGGGAAGCACACCCGGGCAGCAGCGACACTGGGAAGCACGCCGGGCAGCGACACTGGGAAGCACACTCCGGGCAGCAGACACGGGAAGACACCCGGGCAGCAGACACCTGGGAAGCACACCCGGGCAGCAGCACTGGGAAGCACACCCGGGCAGCAGACACTGGGAAGACACCCGGGCCGCAGACACTGGGAAGCACACCTGGACAGCAGACACTGGGAAGCACATCCGGCAGCAGACACTGGGAAGCACACCCGGGCAGCAGACACTGGGAAGCACACCCGGGCAGCAGACACTGGGAAGCACACCCGGGCAGCAGACACTGGGAAGCACACCGGGCAGCAGACACTGGGAAGCACACCCGGGCAGCAGACACTGGGAAGCACACCCGGGCAGCAGACACTGGGAAGCACACCCGGGCAGCAGCCACTGGGAAGCACTCCGGGCAGCAGACACTGGGAAGACACGCCGGGCAGCGGGGACACTGGGAAGCACCCGGGCAGCAGACACCGGGAAGCACACCCGGGCAGCAGACACCGGGAAGCACACCCGGGCAGCAGACACCGGGAAGCACACCCGGGCAGCAGACACCGGGAAGCACACCCGGGCAGCAGACACCGGGAAGCACACTCGGGCAGCAGACACTGGGAAGCACAGTCCGGGCAGCAGACACTGGGAAGCACGTGAGCCAGACAGCAGACACTGGGAAGCACACGTCCGGGCAGCAGACACTGGGAAGCACATCCGGCAGCAGACACTGGGAAGCACACCGGGCAGCAGACACTGGGAAGCACAACCGGGCAGCAGACACTGGGAAGCACAGCGGCAGCAGACACTGGGAAGCACGTCCGGACAGCAGACACTGGGAAGCACATCCGGGCAGCAGACACTGGGAAGCACGTCGGGCAGCAGACACTGGGAAGCACGTCCGGGCAGCGGACACTGGGAAGCACACCCGGGCAGCAGACTGGGAAGCACACCCGGGCAGCAGACTGGGAAGCACATCCGGGCAGCAGACACTGGGAAGCACATCCGGACAGCAGACACTGGGAAGCACATCCAGGCAGCAGACACTGGGAAGCACATCCGGACAGCAGACACTGGGAAGCACAGCCGGGCAGCAGACACTGGGAAGCACACCCAGGCAGCAGACACTGGGAAGCACACCCGGGCAGCAGACACTGGGAAGCACATCCAGGCAGCAGACCTTTTTCCTATAAATGTTTCAGTGTCCAAAAGATTGCAGCTTGGTTTTTAAATTTTTCATCTTTCTTTCTTTACATTTATTTGTATGTTTGTGGGTGCATATTGGCACAGTGGATTTATGGAGGTCAGAGGACAACTTGCAGGAGTCAGTCCTCTCCTTCCCAGGTATCAAAATCAGGTCATCAGGCCTGAGGACAAGAACCTTTACCCACTGAGCCATGTCACCACCCCAAGATTATTTTAACATAATACTAGTATCATATATGATTAGCAGTAATCTTTAACACTGCCAAATATCCTGAGTCAGACTAAAGCTTTTTAAATATTTTTGTTTTATATGTGTATGTTGCTTGTATGTATGTAACACATGTGTTACCCAGTGCCCAAGGAGACTAGAAGAGAGGAACTGGAGTGACAGGGTTGTGAGCTGCCATGTGGCTGCTGAGAACCTAACCAGAGCCCCGTATGAGCAGCAGGTGCTCCTACTGCTGAGTCATCTCTCCAGCCCTAAACTTCTTACTGCATTTAGTCATCTGTCTGTGTCCATGCATGTATCTGTCCATGCATGGGTGGAGGGAGGCCAGAGGACAGCATGAGGGGTTGGACCTCTACCACATGGGCGTGGAGAAGAGCCCAGGTCACATGTTTGGCAGCAAACACCCCTACCCTCTTAGCCAGGCTTAGAATAAAACTTTTTAAATTTTGTATTTTGAGACAGAGTCTTACATGCTACTGGTATTTTTAAAAGATGTTTAAATGAGTTGGGCATGGAGACACATGCCTTTTATCCCAGCACTCTGAAGGCAGAAGGAGGTAGGTTTCTGTGAGACAAAGGCCAGAGTTGTCTACTTAGTGAGTTCCAGGCCAGTTAGGACTACAGGGAGACCCTGCCTCAAAAAAACAAAGACAAGGTTTAGATGCTTTCATTTCTTCCTCAGCTTAACCCATTTTCAGTAAGGTTGTTTTTGCTAGGATTAGAGGTGCGCCATCACGCCCTGGCAAGGTAGTTGTTGTATGAAATTGTCCAAGAATTAAAAAAAACAAAACATGTATATAGTTAATCCCCCCATGATTCCCCTCCTTTTCCCTCTGAAATCCTTCCCAGCGTGTCTCCCATATACATCCATGCACGAGAGAGAGAGAGAGAGAGAGAGAGAGAGAGAGAGAGAGAGAGAGAGACAGGCAGGCTTCCCTTGCCCCCAAGTTTAGCCTGCTTGTATGAACACAGATAGATGGTTATTTACTGAAGTGTGGGCAGCTTATCAGTAGCAACACTACTGAGGAAAATAAGACCCTCTCCCCGTCCATCAGCAACCCTTAATTGCCAAGCCCTTGGGGAAGGGTGGGTCCTCATGAGCCCCTCTGTCAGTTTTAAAAATGTTGACAGGCCCAGGGTCATACAGGTCACCACAGACATAGTGAGTTTTCAGTGCAAGCTGTATGCCGCCCAGAAGACATTGTTTTGCAGTATTCTCCCAATCCTGAGGCTCTTATATTCTTTTACCCTGATCTTCTTCAGTGTTCCTGAGCCTTAGAGGGGAGACATAGATGTTAAGACCAAGCATTCAACAGTCACTTATTCTCAGAACTTTGATCAATTGGAAATCTGCACTGACGACCACCCACTGCAGAAAGCAGGTCTCTGATGGAGGCTGGGATTAGCACTAATCTATGAGCAGAGAGACCTGAGTATTGGGTTTGACAGCATACTCATGTAGCAGAACAAGAGTCAGAAGCTCCCCCTTAGCACCTTTCAGCACTATGAAGGCCAATCCAATCCAGGCAGTGCCCCAGTTGGTGCTCCCTCAGCCTAGGTGTGCCACGTTGACACTAAAGCTATCCAGCACAATTGACCCCTTGTCAACTTAAGTAAAACCTTAGTCCAGCAGCATCTCCAAGCTGGGCATCTGGGATCCATCCATGATCTCCTCGGTTCCACTTCTGGGTCTGCCCGTCCTCAGCACACAGAGCTCGTCTCCAAGGCCCGAGCCGGGTCCATTCCACACCTGCTGCTACTCTTGATGATCGTCCCATGATCCTGGCATCTCCAAAAGGCTGGGGTCTCCACCAAAACTGAGGCTGCACCTTCACAGGGGGTTCTTCTGGCCTCTCAGGGTGCTAAGCCTCAGCTGCTCTCTGTGACCCCTTCATACTTTCAACATCAGAACCATGCATGAGACTCTTATGCTTTACTAAGTCCTGTTTCCAGCTTGAGGTGGAGGCTTGGGTCCCCTCTGGACCACAGCTTCTGTGTGCTGACCCTGAGGAAATTCTTTCCAGAAGATTTGACCACAGTGATGCTGGTCTCTTGTTACTTACAGCTGATTTTTGAGTCCCAGCTAACCAGCATCAATTGTCCCAGTAAAACAAAGGTTTCACTTCAGGTTCTGGTCTCTTCTTAATCACAGCTGATTCTACAGCCCCAGCCAACCAGAACCCACAGATTCTCAGTTTAAAACATCACACAAGGGCTGGAGAGATGGCCTAGCGGTTAAGAGCACCGACCGCTCTTACAGAGGACCCGGGTTTGATCCCCAGCACCCACATGGCGGCCGAGAACCGTCTGAAACTCCAATTACAGGAGAACTCCAGTTCCAGGGGAATCCGACACCCTCTTCTGACCTCCGCGGCATTGCACGACATGGGTGCATAGACTTGCATGCAGGCAGTACATTCATACACATACGGAAATAAATAAAAATTAAAAAAAATAAATAAAACATCACACAAACAGCCCTGATGGTCTCCACGTCCACAAGCCAGGCCTCCATCATCTGCAGCTTTCAGCATAACTGTCCCAAGCTCCACAGCAACAAGCTCCAGGCACTCAGTGACTTTTCTAGAGACTTCCTCAACCCAGGTGTGTCAGTCAAGTTGACTCTAAAGCTATCCAGCACACCAGCCCTTGCCAATGTTTTATTAGTCTGAATTATGGACCTTCCCAAAACTATTTTGTTTCTATGTGGAGGTCAGGAGAGGACAATTTCAGTATTTTAAGGTTAATGAAATGATAGGAACAGAAACTAGACATCATACTTAGATGGATGTGGGAAAACTTAGTTAAGATGGGTAGCATTCTAAGCCAATGGTACCTCCTTGGCCACACCCATCCGGTGAGGTGTAGTGACGAAAAGATTTAGGATTCAGCCCTGAGAATTGAGTCATGACTGATATTTAAGCAGACATCTCGGAATAAAATCTCTCTCTGCATTTGAACCTCAACCTGCCTACACGTGGTGTGCTTTCCTGTGCGTATTTTCCACATGGGTCGTCCCAAGATTAAGTGGGCCCCCACCACAAATCTCGACGGTGACCCCACAATTGGCGCCCAAAGCTTTGTCTACATCCTGTAGGATATTTTAAGACTTAGTAAAATGTTTAGATTAGTTAAATTTGGTTGAAGGTTTTGGTGAAAATGGTAATACATTTGGACTAATTGGGAATATAAAATGTTAATTGTTTTATTTATAATCTGTATTGAATTTCCAAGAATAACTTTGGGGTTAAGGTACACAAATGGTCTCTATATTTTTCCGTGTTATACAGTATCACCTTGTAACATTTTCTCTTACCTGTAGGATAATTTAAAGAAATTAAGTTTAAGTTCACTCCCCAAATAAGTAGCCTACAGTCAATGACAAACAATTTGGGTGAATTTGATGAAAACTTACACCTTGGTTCCTGTTTATGGGTATGTGTAATACAACTTAGGCATCTATAGGTCAAAACAAAAATTTAAAAAATAAAAAGAGGGAGGTGGTATAATATTCCTTCTGTATTCCAAACCTTTTGATAAATTTTCAATTTTGAGGTCTTGAAAGTAACAATGGGATGAGATTTGTATGTTCCCACAGGTAAAAGCACCAATCTAAATGCCTGAAAACATACAACTTTTGGCTGTGCAGGATGGACTGGGAAATGCCAGCAGAGAGGCTGACCCATCTGAACATTAAAGAAAAAGGAACCTCAGACTTCCTGAGTCACAGACACTGAGCATCTCTCTGAATTCTATTGGGGTTAACTGTTTATAATGGGCCCTAATGAAGTTTACCTTCCAGATGCTGAGAAACCTTCCTACCTCTTCTCTTTATAGGAAAAAGAAAAACATGATGGTACTGAAGTCATTCCCTAACTGTAAATCACCACTCTTATAGTGGTGATTTCTTATAAAACAGGTATAACTACCTTCTTCAACTGACTGATAGACATAGGAACTGTGAAAGGATAATTCTCTATTTAGAGCCAAATTCAATAGTAAAGTCTTATAAGCTGTGTAATTAAGCAAAATAAATTAATACAGGAGAGCTCTGATACCAGCAATGGATTATTCTGCTAAGGAGATGTTGGCTAGGGGATCCAAGCCCCCAAAATTATAAAGGCTTTTGCCTATAAAAATGGGATATCTGCAAGGAAAAAGGCAGTTAGTCCCTGTTGTCGAAGACCTGGTGTAAGCATGAAAAAATGTTTTAAGACGTCATTTGCTAATGTACAGTTGGCCTCTGAAATGCCAGAGAGTGTTACCAAAGGCCACTAATGCAATAAAGCAAAATATTGGTCTCCTTGAGTCAAGCAAGACTCCTCTGTCAGTATCAGCTACACCTCAACTGCCTGGAGATACTGTGCAACAGTGGCAGCCATGTGTCTATATATATCCCAAATCTAATTGGCTATTAGCTCTCTCCTTGGAGGAATAACTCACAGCGGATGCTACAGGCTTATGTCCTCTAGTGGTTAGGAGATGTTATAAGTCACAGTAAAAACTTGTCATCTTTTATAGAGAAACCACAGTTTGTGGATTAGCATACCATCCAAACATCTGTGTCTGTGCTCACAGCTTAGCTTGCCATAATAGTTAGTACTGTTTAAATGCCTGTACATTAATTGCTTGTGCTTTGTTAGTAGGATTAAAAAGATACCCTGGATAAGCTGTCAACCCATGAAGGGGAACAACTTGAACAGACTAGAGTCCAAAATGACATCTCCAGAGAAAAGAGACTATTTTGCTTCTCACCCACTTGAGCCCCTTTCCCAAAGCCTAGGGAACAAATTGCGGAAGAGGAGGCGAGGTAGAATGTAAGGGCTGCGGAGAGATTGGGGTGAATTGTGAGACTACAGAAATATAGACTGGGCTCTTATTTGATCAACATGCTTGTGCATACAAGCTTCTCCAGTTGGACTATGGGAACCTTGGGTTGTTTCAAAATTTGGACATAGATACTTGCAAATTGGTTTTACATGTATGTTACTTACATTCATTGCTTATGCTTGACAATTAGCTTCATGGTTGGGATTTTTGGATATTAATTGGCCTTTGTGTGAAAATAAAGTTTCAGGTCTGACCTGCCCCCCACTACCTAGCACTCAAAACAGGCTTGAGCAGCCGGCTATTCAAAACCCATGTTCCTTTGGGTTGTTAGCCTTGCCCATGGGCTCCCCTGCCTCTCAGAAAAATTAAAAAAATAAAATTAAAAGGGTGAGATGTGGGAAAACTTAGTTAAGATGGGTTGGGTTCTAAGCCAATGGTACCTCCTTGGCCACACCCATAGGGTGGGGTGTAGTGACCTGCGTACACATGGTGTGCTTTCCTGTGTGTATTTTCCACATGGGTCGTCCCAAGATTAAGTGGGCCCCACCACAAATCTTGGTGGCTTCCCCACAGATGGACTCATTTTTTTTTTTTTAATGTGTATGAGTGTACTGTCTGCATGTAGGTTGGTGCACCCGTGTTGTGCAATGCTGCGGAGGTCAGAAGAGGGTGTTGGATTCCCCTGGAACTGGAGTTCAAGACGGTTCTTAGCCGCCATGCGGGTGCTGGGAATTGAACCCAGGTTCTCTGCCAGAGCAGTTGGTGGTCTTAACTGCTGAGCCATCTCTCTAGCCCCGGACTCAGTTGTTACAATGGGCATTGCTCTTTGTGGCAGCTCCAGAACAGTTTTAGAACTATTAAAGAATGTTTATAACATGATTTTTATTCATATATCCTGGTGTAGTGTCATTTTAAAAATGTTCCACAGGTGTGATGGCATGTGCTTTTTATTTCCGCACTCAGGTGGGAGCAGGGGAATCTCTGTGCGACTGAGGCCAGCCTGGTCTACACAGCAAATTCTAGGCCCCCTGGAGCTACAGGGAGATTCTGTATGTTTTTTTTTTCTTTAATGTTTATTACATGAAGGTAATACTATAATCTTAATTAAAGGTTTTAACGAATGAGGAAAGAAATGAAAGTGTTGGTTTCAGTTGCAGGTTTAAGTCTTACAGAGGAAAGTAAAAGGGAAGGCTTGTTGGCACAGCTTCTCGGGACATGTTAGTATTAGGTTAGTTTGGAGGTTTTCACAAATCAGTGCATTCCTAGTGTAATGTAATTGTTCTTGGTGTTCTTTCAGTGGTTGGGGTTTTTGTTGGTCGTTGCGGGAGGGGGTCTGCAATAATTTTGAGAAATGAGTAAAAAAGAGAAGGGCATACAGAGAGACACATACCCCTAAATTATAGCAAGTAAGGGCGGGTGTAGCTGGTTTGATCCAGTGCCCGAGGAGCTATGCCCCATCGCAGTGTGGGGAAAAGGACTGTGTGTCAGCACTGCTCACGGTCCTTCTGTTCCCTTGTTTTGGGGGAGCGGGTTGCTGGGCATGGAATGTGGGGCCTCACACATGCTAGGCAAATGCTGTACTATTGAGCCACATCTCCAGACATGCGGCAGCAGTAAATGCCTTTTGATATTTTTCTTTGGATTGGGTTTTTGAGAGTTGGAGACTTTTTGAAGGAGCAGATCCTTGGGAAATGTGAGCCAAGGTTACTAAGAAGTTGGAGCTGATTCCTACTTGTTCTGTCAATAAGAAAGCCCTTTATTTTCTACAGCAGTATATATTTGTTTGGCTTTTATCACAAAAAAATGTGTAATTGTAGTAAAAAGCTAAAGAACTAAAAGACCCAAAGCAGAGCCTGCAGTGTAGCTTTGTTTCTGTGAGTTAACTGCTGCTAATAGGTCCTCCTCTCTCTCCCTGACATCACCTTTTACAGAATTGGGTAAGAAGGGATAGAGTGAGCAGTGATGCTGGTGCTTACGGAGGATGCACGGTACGCGGGTTCTGAGAGCCCTTTGTTGGCCATGTGCTGGAGCTCAAATAGACATGACGTTTGTAAAGTACCATGCCAGACAGTGGATTTAACTGTGAGTGAAACAGTCGTGACTTTTTTTTTTTAATTTTATAATTTTTAATTGAATTTTGTTCTGGCTTCATAGAAGGAATTTGGGAGAATTCCCTCTGATTGTATCCTTCTAAACAGTTTCAGTAATAATGGTTGTAGTTCTTTTTGAAATGTTTTATAGAATTCTGCCGTGAAACCATCTGGGCCTGGGCTTTTTTTAGTTGGGAGGTTTCTTATTACATCTTCAATTTCTTCATGTATTATGGGTCTCTTCTTGGTTGAGCTTTGGTGATTCCCAGGATTTCAGATATTCATCCATTTCTTCTAGGTTTTCAAACTTGGTAGAGTATAGGTTTTTGAAGTATTCCCGTATGAATATCTGGATCTTTTCCTTGTCTGTTGTGATATTTCCCTTTTCATCACGGATTGTATTGATTTGGAGCTGTTCCTTCTTTCTTTTGGTTAACTGGGCTAGAGGTCTGTCTATCTTGTTTATTCTTTCAAAGAACCAACTTTTGGATTCATTGATTTTTTTTTTTTGTATTGTTTTCTTTGTTTCTATTTCATTGATTTCTGCTCTGATTTTTGTTATTTCTTCCTGTCTGTTGCGTTTAGGGTTCATCTGTTGTTGCCTCTCAAGTGCTTTTAGCTGTAGTGTTCGATCATTCACTTTTGCACTTTCTGTTTTTCTAATGTAGACACCCAGGGCTATAAACTTCCCTCTTAGGACTGCTATTAAGGTATCCCATAGGTTTTGTTGTGTTGTATTGTCATTGTCATTCAGTTCCAGGAATGTTTTTATTTCTTTCTTTATCTCTTCCTTGACCCATTCATTATTCGTGGTCCTTTGTCTCCATTTGTTCTTGTATGCAGTAGGGCTTTAGCCTAGTGGTGATGTTGAGCTTTATGCACTGTGGTCTGATAGAATGCATGAAAATTATTTCAATCTTTTTTGTATTTGTGAGGTTTCTTCTGTGTCCCAGTATATGGTCAGATTTTGGAGGGGGTGCTGAGTAGAAAGTGTATTCTCTGGTATTAGGATGGAATGTTCGGTAGAGGTCTATGAGGTCCATTTGGTGTATCATATCGTTCAGTTCAGATGTCTCTCTGTTTATTTTTTGTCCTGTTGACCTATCCAAAGGACTCAGTGGGGTATTGAAATCTCCCACTATGAGTGTGCTGGGGTTAGTCTGTGACTTGTGGTCCTGGAGAATTGTCTTTATAAAGTTTGGTGCACCAGAATTTGGGGCATATATGTTCATAATTGTGAAATCTTCTTGGTGGATTGTTCCTTTGATGAAAATGTAATGGCCTTCTTTGTCTCTTCTGATTTCTTTTACTTTGACTTCTATTTTATCTGATATTAAAATAGCAACACCTGCTTTCTTTTTGGTGCCATTTGCTTGGAATATTTTTTTCCATCCTTTCACTTTAAGGTGGTGCCTGCCCTTGAAGGTAAGATGTGTTTCTTGTAGACAGCATATTGATGAATTCTGTTTCCTAATCCAATCTCCCAGTCTATGTCTTTTGATTGGGGAATTTAGTCCATTAATATTTAAGGTTATGACTGATAGGTTTCAGTCGTGACTTTTAACGCAGTCACGGAGCTGTGGGGACGTGCTCAGAGCCTGCAGTTAGAATCACCTTCTAATAAAGATGTTTTTATGATTGTACTGTGTTTGGCTTGTATTCCTCCCAAGTAAAAGTATTCTAAAAGACTTTTTTGTTGTTGCTTAAATATTTAATTTTTATCATTTAACATTTCAATGAGGTCATGTTCTTTTATTTTAAAACCTATAGGAATTACTCAAGGTGATGAGGACAATTGATGACAGAATAGTACATGAATTAAACACTACGGTTCCAACAGCTTCCTTTGCAGGGAGAATTGATGCCAGCCAAACCTGTAAACAACTTTATGAGTCTGTAAGTTGACCTTTGAGTCTCTCTTCTCTGACATGTATCTACTGAAATCAGTTGACATAGAACTGAACTATGAAAACGCGTGGTATCTTTGTGTTTCCTTGCCCGTGCCTGAGATTGTACAATAATTTTAATGTGGTTTATACAAACTAAAGAAAACCTGTGATGTTATGCACAATTGTGTAGAGATCGGTTCTAAAAGTGGCAGCATTTACTGTTCTGCCCTCTGCCTTGGCAGCCTGAAAGACAGTTTGCACAGGGTGAAAAGGGGACCCTGAAATAGGAGCATGATTGAGGAGTTTGAATGAATCAATCCCAGAGGCCAGATTGCTGATAGAAGGAAAAATGAAAACCCCTCTCACCTCGTACGTCTTCCGTTATCACAAAGGAGAGTAGAAATAGATGGGGGATGCCACACATGCTCATAAATTACCTTCCTGAGGCTTCAGTTGCCCGAGCATCGGTTATTTGTTACCTTCTTCATTTCTCTTTTGAATCTGCAAAAGCAGAAGGAACAACGGCACTGCTGTTGTGGCTTGTGTCTGCCCTTCATCTGGGGTGAGGGTTCGGCTGATGCTACTGCTTTAATGGTCACAGCAGTATTGTGGCTTGTCTCTGCCCTTCCATGTGGAAGCGAAGGTGCAGCTGATGCTTACTGCTTTAGTCGTCACAGGTCTTTATAGGAAAGGATATGTAGAATTAGTTATTCCGAAGCACGAGTTTTAGAAATTCTCATCTCAAAAGGGAACTCGAAGTAAAAGTCAGATAATTTCAGTGGAGCTCCCCGTTATCCTCCCCAAGATGTTAATCTTAGCTTTACATTCTTTTTTCCTAAACACTGAAGTCTGTGGACTTGAAACAGTACTTTACAAATGAAGATTGGGGGGGTGTTGTCAACATCTGGCCCTGATTGTAGAGTGTGCTTGAAACATGACTGTTGCACTTTGCTGAACCAAGATGAAAGCAGATGGAAGCTGTTTCGTGCGATGTTGTACCCTAGGGACAAGGCTATGGAGTTATTCAGTCAGCGTGTGATGATGCCACTGTTCTGTGCCTTGGGTTTTCTTGATCGATACTTAAACTTTAAAATTTTGAAAGAGGGCCCACTTACATAGTTAAATATAACATTTTTTAAAATTTCTTTATTGTAACTAAGATATTCTCTACGTCACTTAATTTGTCACACCTTTTACTTGTTAACAACATGAGACTAAAAAACATCTGTGGACAAATAAGAGAAAACAGCAGTGTGGCCAGAGGGTGCCTGCGGGTTAGAAGTGTATGAGCCTGCACAAGAGCTGCCAGGGCAGGGCGGGAGACTGAGCCAGGACTGCCCACTGCAGGGCGGGGCAGGGCATGGGGGGAGCAGGGCATGGGGGGAGCAGGGCATGGGGAGGAGCAGGGCGTGGGGAAGAGCAGGGCATGGGGGNCTTTCCCTCCTTCTTTCTTTCATTCCTTTGTTCTTTTAGTTGATGGCAGCTCATGTCAGTAGGGACAGAGTTATTAAAAATTGTATAGCCCAGACCTCAGCAGTAGTAAAAAATCTCCAGAAGAGCGAGACACGTCATGTAGGGCTGAGTTAAACCATTATTGAATATGCAATCTGCGATCGAAGAAAAGACACAAACAAAGGGAAGCTGCCGTCATCAACAATTGTTTGTGGGGCATTCGTGGCGTGAATCTGTAACGACGTAACGGAACAGAGTAAACTACAAGAAGTTGGTTTAATGGATTAATAGTGCTAGACTAACACACGACACCTTCAGGGGTGTCATTACTCACCCACCCTCGAGCCATGTCCCCCCCCCCCGGTCCACTAGACGTCTTGTGTATTGGGGGTGGTGGCTGATTGGGTTAGTTCGCTTGTTTAGTTTCTGGTGCTTCGGTACGTTTTGCCTTGATTTTTTGTGTGTTTCTTTTCCTGACCGTGTATGAGTTTCTGAGACAACCATTTTCTTGTCCGTGTTATTTTTAAAGCGGCTTCCCTGTACTTCTTCTTTGGAAATGCCACTCCACGGTGGCTCAAATCATAGACAGAAGAACACAATGTAATCGATATAGTACAGAGGGCAGAATAACGGCATTTTAAATTCTAATTTATCTACAGTATTTATAAACAAACCTGAGACTTCAGGAAGTTTAACAGTTTCTAAACCAATTTAGAGAAAAAGAAACCTGCAATCTATTGTGAAGAGACAGAAAATGTTGTTGCTGACATAGATCAGGTAAACCAACTTAAATGCAGTATTTTTAAAAAGGTAAACGAGATCCTGAAGGTAGAAAGGATTAGGCCTGCAGCTCTTCGTCAATATGCTCCCGGATGCACTGCCCTGCTTCCGCCATGCCCTGCTCCCCCCCGATTGCCCGCTCCCACCACCCGCCCCCCCATGCCCTCCCCAACCACCCTGGCCCCCCCCCATGCCCTGCTCCCCACCCCCCCCACGTCACTGATCCTCCCCCCCACTTTCCACCCCCATGCCCTGCTCCCCACCGGCTCCCCCCCCCTCACCCCCCATGCCCCTGCTACTCCACCCATGCCCCTGCTCTCTGCTCCCCCCTCCCCCCCACCCCCGCATGCCCTGCTCCCCCCATGCCCTGCTCCCCCCACCCTCCCCACCAACCCTGTATGCCCTGTCCCCCCTGCCCTGCTCCCCCCACCCCCCCACCCCAGTGCCCTGCTCCCCCCACCCCACCACCCCATGTCTCCGCCCCCCCCCCCCACCACCAGCTCACCCCCACCCCCCATGACACCTGCTCCACACACACCCCTCAACCTTATCCCTCGACCCCTCCCCCCCCCCCACCCCTCCCCCATCCCAAAAACCCCCCACCCCCCCACCCCCCTGCCCTGCTCCCCCACCCCCCCACCCCCCATTGCCTGCTCCCCCCCACCCCCCACCCCCATGCCCTGCTCAACCCACCCCCACCCACGGCTCCCCCACCCCCCATGCCCCGCTCCCCCCAACCCCCCCCAATGCCCTGCCTCCCCCTCAGCCCCACTGCCATCCCTCCCCCATGGTCTCCTGCTCTCCCCCATGCCCTGCTCCCCCCACCGCCCCCCACCAGCCCTGATACTCCCTCCTCTTTTCCCCATGCCGCTCCCCCAGCCCTGTCCCCCCCACGCCCCACCCCCCGCCTGCCCGCCCCAAGCCCTTCTCCCCATGATTGGGCCTTACCCCATGCAATGCTCTCGCGCACATGCCCCCACCCCCACCCTGCCCCGCTCCCCCATGCCCTGCTCCGCCCTGCTCCTCTCCCCAGGCCCTGCTCCCACCCCCCCCATGTCCCGCTCTTCCCCATGCCCTGCTCCTCCCATGCCCTGCCCCCCATCCTGCTCCCCCAGCACCCCCCACCATGCCCATGCCCTGCTCTCCCCATGCCTGCTCCTCCCCATGCCTGCTCCTTCCCCATGCCCTGCTTCCCCCATGCCCTGCTCCTCCCCATGCCCTGCTCCCCACCCCACCCATCCCTGCTGCTTCCCATGCCCTGCCGCCTCTCCCCCACCCCCCACCCCCATGCCGTCCCCATGCCCTCTCCCCCATGCCCTGCTCCCCCATGCCCTGCTCCTCCCATGCCCCCTGCTCCCCCTCACCTGCCCTGCCCCATGCCCTGCTTTCCCCATGCCTGCTTCCCCCACTGTCACCCATGACCTCCTCCCCCATTGCTTTCCCTGCTGCTCCCCCATGCCCTCCCCTCCCATGCCCTGCTCTTCCATCCGACTCACTGCCCTGTTCTCCCTTGCCGCTTCCCCATGCCACTGCGATCTTCCCCCTGCTCCCTGCTCTCCCCCAGCCCGCACCCCCATTGCCCTGTTCCACCTGCCCTCTCCACCACGCTCTCGCCTGCTCCCCCCCATGCTTGCTCCCGCCCTTGCTTCATCTGCCCTCACTGCCATGCCCCCTGCCGTCCCTGCCCGCTGCTCCATGCCTGCTCCCCATGCCCTGCTCCTCCCCATGCCCTGCTCCCCCCATGCCCTGCTCCTTCCCCATGCCCTGCTTTCCACCCCATGCCTGCTCCTCACCCCCATCGCCCTGTCCCCCCATGCCTGCCCATGCCCCTGGCTCCCCACACCTCCACCCCCCCATAGGCCCGCTCTTGCCACGATGCCCCTGCTCTCACACACCCTGGGCTCCCATGCCCTCACTCACCCCCACCCTGCCCCCCATGCCGCTCCCCATGCCCTGGCCCCCCCATCCAGACCCATGCGCTCTGTCCCCTGCCCTGACTCTTCCCCTCCCCTGCCCTGCCTCTCCCCCATGCCCTGCTCCTCCCCATGCCCTGCTCTCCCCATGCCCTGCTCCCCCACCTGTCCCCTGCCTGCCCCCCCAGTCCCCGTCCGGCGTGCCACATGCTCCCCATGCCCTCCCCAGTCCCCCCAGTCCACCCCCATGCCCTGCTCCCCCCCCCATGCCCTGCTCTCCCCATGCCCTGCTTGGAAGGGTTGATCTCTTGGTTGGTTAATTGTTTTTTGTCTTGTTTTGTTTTTGAGACAGGGTTTCACTTTTTGTCTTCTTTTTTTTTTTTTTTTTTTTTTGGTCTTTTTGAGAGAAGGTCTCCCTGTAGCCCCAACTCTCCTGGAACTCACTATGTAGACCAGGCTGGCCTTGAATTCACAGAGATCCCCCTGCCTCTGCCTCCTGAGCACTGGAATTTCAAGGGTGCACCACCACACTTGGTATCTTATCTTGTTTTTGAGATTTCACTTTGAATTACTGGTCTGTAATTCACTGTGTAGATCAGGCTGGCCTTGACCTCACAGAGACCTCCCTCCTCTGCCACCATACCCAGCTAATAGCAGTTCTAATAGGCAAAATTTCAAGTAAAATATGGTTATTATATTATTGTTTTATGTGTATGAATATATTGTGTGCATGCATGCATGTGAGTGCACATGTCATACAGTGTCATACAGTGTCATACAGTGCCCATAGAGGTCAGAGAGGGTGTCAGATCCCCTGAAACTGGAGTTACACATGGTTGTTAGCTCCCATGTGGGGTGCCGAGAACTGAACCCAGGTCCTCTGCAAGCGCAGCCCAGTGCCTTTAGCTGTTGAGCCATCTCTCCAGCCCCTGCTTATTACTTTGAAAAAAAGTTACCAGGATGCCAGAAATCTCAAGTTCTGGGTGTAGAGAGAGACGCCGCCTCAGTAAATACAGTGGAGAGTGATCCAGGAAAGACACCTGACATGAAAGTCCAACCTCCATGCTAGCTCCCCACAGACAGACAGACAGACACACACACACACACAGCTTGTCAGGAGATTGATGATTTGTTATTAGCTGGGCTTTGTTTTATTGTACTTTGATATTAATTGGTAAAGGGATATACTTTATAAACAATATAGCAGCTTAGGAAAAATAAGCATATGATTGTATTTTATTTCCATTCCTTTGTTTCCTCCCCACTGTTAGAGACAAACAATCAGTCCTGACCAAGACCACATCAGAAAACACAGCTATGTCTACTTTTTGAGACCTAATCTGAAAAGAAACATTTTTTTATGTATTTGTTTTTTGAAAATATTGACCTTTCCTGTTTTGGAATCTGCTGAAATGTAGCACAGATTCCTTAAATTAAAGCTCTGGCCCTCTTCAGCCATAAAAACACAGCTGTTTGAATCCAGTTGGATGCTCAGTTCCTCAGTGTTAACTACTGCCCTCTTCTGTAGACATCGTGGCTCGTTGGCTCCTTCTGGACTACTACTGTTCCCTGCTTACCAGCATCCCTGCTTAAAATATTTTATTAATTATAAATAATACAGAGCCATCTCTGCAGCCCTGTTTCCTTGCTTTTATGTGTATGCATGTTTTGTTTCCTTTTTTTTTTTTTTTGTCTTTTCAAGACAGGGTCTCCCTGTGGCCCCAGCTGTCCTGGAGCTCACTCTGTAGACCAGGCTGGCCTTGATCTGCCTCCCGAGTGCTAGGATTAAAGGGGTGCACCACCACACCCAGTGTGTGTGCATGTTTTGACTGCATGTATGTATGTGCATCTGTATTGCACAGTGCCAGCAGAAGCTGGAAGAGGGCGTCGGGTCCACTGGGCCTGGAGTTACAGATGATGTTAGCTGCCATGTGGGTGCTGGGAACTGACCCAGGTCCTCTGGAAGAGCAGCCAGTGTTCTTAACCATTGAACCATAAAATTTTATTTATTTATTTATTTATTTATTTATTTATTTATTTATTTATTTATTTGGCTTTTTGTGACAAGGTCTTCCTATAAGCCCCAGCTGGCCTGGAACTCAGTATGTAGACCTGGCTGGCCTTGCTCTCACATAGATCACCTGCCTCTGCTTCCCAAGTGCTGGGATTAAAGGTGTATACCACCATGCCCACCTGAGGACTGGCTATACTTTATTACATGGACTACATTGCCATCTTTTGGGGGGACTTTTAAGTATAATTTTTCATTCTGTTTTTGTTTTTTTGTTTTTGTTTTGTTTTTTGGTTTTTGGTTTTTTTTTTGAGACAGAATCTCCCTGCAGTCGCAGCTGTGGCTGTGTAAACCGGACTGGCCTTGATTTTACACAGATGCCTGCCTCTGCCTTCCACATGCTGTGCTGGGATTAAAGGTGTGTGGAGCACACCTGGTGTAATTTCTTTAATATTTTTTTAGTTTTATGTGTATGGGTGTATTGCCTCCGCGAACGTAAGTGCTCTCATGTCATACAGAACTTTCAGAAGTCAGAAGACGGCATCGGACTCCCCTGGAACTGGAGTTACAGACAGTTGTTAGCCACCCTGTGGGTGCTGGGAACCAAACCCAGCTCCTCTGCAAGATCATCCTGTGCTTTTTAACCATTGAGCCATCTCTCCAGCCCAATTTTTATGTAATTTCAAACTTAGAGAAAAGTTGCAAGAACAACATAGAGAGCTCCCATGTACCACGTTTTACCGCTGACTCCTGTGTCCATCTCACTGTTTCCCTTAGTTTACATTTCAGTGCAGTTTATTCTCCTCTCCTTCCTCCTCCTTTCCCTTCTCTTTCCCCACATACTGTGTGTATAAGTATATTCATTTTTGCAATGATTTTAGAGAGCTTGCTAGCATGTGGATCTCTGGAATGAAACTCCTGTCGTCAGATTGGCAGCAAGTGCGTGTACCTGCTGAGCCATCTCACCAGCCTGGTGTGTTATTATTAATAGGAACTTTTTCTCACATGCCCACTATCCAGTTATATTTCAGGAATGCACAGTAGGTGATTTATAGTTCCTTGTGTGTCAGGTGCGGGATAGAATCGTGCTTTTTATACTAAGTAGGTGTGGAACTGGGGGTTTGTTCACCAGATGGAGCCAAACTTTGCACAGCAGCCCTTGCTGTCCTCTTGGGCTTTGGGTGGAGTAGACAGGCCCTGTGCTGGGACACAGGTGAGTAGGCCAGGCTGCTCTGCCTCAGCCATCCTGCTGGTGCAGTGTGTCCCTGGGTATAGCCCTCCGCCATCCTGCTAGTGCAGTGTGTCCCTGGATACAGCCCTCAGCCATCCTGCTAGTGCAGTGTGTCCCTGGATACGGGGCTCAGCCATCCTGCTAGTGCAGTGTGTCCCTGGATATGGCCCTCAGCCATCCTGCTAGTGCAGTGTGTCCCTGGATACGGCCCTCAGCCATCCTGCTAGTGCAGTGTGTCCCTGGGTACAGCCCTGAGCCATCCTGCTAGGGCAGTGTGTCCCTGGATACGGCCCTGAGCCATCCTGCTAGTGCAGGTGTTGGATGCCCTGGCATCTGCTACTGGCCCTGGGTACGCAGCCATCCTGCTAGTGCAGTGTGTCCCTGGATACGGCCCTCAGCCATCCTGCTAGTGCAGTGTGTCCCTGGGTACGGCCCTGAGCCATCCTGCTAGTGCAGTGTGTCCCTGGATACGGCCCTCAGCCATCCTGCTAGTGCAGTGTGTCCCTGGCTACGGCCCTCAGCCATCCTGCTAGTGCAGTGTGTCCCTGGATACGGCCCTCAGCCATCCTGCTAGTGCAGTGTGTCCCTGGATACTGGCCCTCAGCCATCCTGCTAGTGCTGTGTGTCCCTGGAGACAGCCCTCAGCCATCCTGCTAGTGCAGTGTGTCCCTGGGTACGGCCCTCAGCCATCCTGCTAGTGCAGTGTGTCTCTGGATACGGCCCTCAGCCATCCTGATAGTGCATCATTTCCCTGTATACGGCCCTCAGCCATCCTGATAGTGCAGTGTAGTCCCTGGGTACGGCCCTGAGCCATCCTGCTAGTGCAGTTGTGTCCTGGATACGGCCCTCAGCCATCCTGCTAGTGCAGGTGCCTGGGTACCCTGCATCCTGCATCATCTGAAGCCCTCAGCCATCCTGATAGTGCATCATTTCCCTGTATACGGCCCTCAGCCATCCTGATAGTGCAGCATTTCCCTGTATACAGCCCTCGGCCACTGTGTCTACTTCTCTCTTTGTTCAACACTTCTGCTTAGGTCTGTGTTCCATCACTTCTTCTTATTCATCAGGCATTAATGGAGTCTCCAGATGTTGCACCCCTCCCGTGATCAGTATTGTATATTAACTGGTCAGGGTCTTGGTAGCTTTGACCTTTCTGCTGTGAGAGCTTGACTGAAAAACCGTTCTCTACCAAGGGCAACTTTTTGGGGCGGTGGTTTGACAGGGTCTGCTAATAGCTCAGCTCCTGACTTGCTTGTCAGACTTAGGCTGATATTCTCACAGATGATCCAACCGGCCTCTGCCTTCCTAGTGCTGGGACCCAAGTGGGCAAGTCCACTTTTACTTTTTTTTTTTTAAATTATTTTTTTATTAATTATTATTTCCGTATGTGTATGAATGTACTGTCTGCATGCAAGTTTGTGCACCCGTGTCGTGCAATGCCGCGGAGGTCAGAAGAGGGTGTCGAATTCCCCTGGAACTGGAGTTCTCCTGGAATTGGAGTTTCAGACGGTTCTTGGCTGCCATGTGGGTGCTGGGGATCGAACCCGGGTCTTCTGTAAGAGCGGTCGGCGCTCTTAACCGCTAGGCCATCTCTCCAGCCCCGTCCATTATTTTCAACTATGTGTTTAATCCATTAGCTTCAGGAGAGACACGGAGCAGTGAGGGAGAAAAGGGCCGCATGTCTAACAATCCAGATCAGCTAACTGTGATGACGTAGCAGCCACTTCACCCTCATGTCCTGGGTTTTGTTAAAGATATTGTCAAGAGAAAATACAGTGCCAGAGGTGCTAGGTCAGAAACTGAGAAGTCAGAGTGCATGACTCGTTAGTGCAGAGCAAAGTTCAGTGCTTGGGAGTGATTGTGACACATTTGCTCAGGCCTTGAGATCTTTGCCCTTCTTGTGCCAGGAAGCATGACTAGGATGCCAGCCACAGGGAGGGGTGTAGGAAGCCATGAGTGAGTTAGTGTGAGGTTTACTTTCCAGCTGATACTGTGTGGGGTTGGAGGGCAGCCATGAATAATACAGTAATAAATAAGGAAATCGGAGTTTCTGCAAAGTGGGCTGTGATTACAGAACCAGAGAGGGACAGTCCTTCAGGTGGTTATTTTTCATTTGAAGAAACTGAGACCATGATATTAATTGACATCCCCAAAGTCACAAGCTAGTAAGTGGTTAGGAATTTTAATAACCCTTAATAATAAAACATATCATCTTAAAAAAATTTTTTTTGTATTTATTTCTGTATGTATATGAATGTACTGTCTGCGTGCAGGTTTGTGCACCCGTGTCGTGCAATGCCTCGGAGGTCAGAGAGAGTGTCGGATTCCCCTGGAACTGGAGTTCTGGAATTGGAGTTACAGACGGTTCGCAGCCGCCATGTGGGTGCTGGGGAACAAACCTGTGTCCTCTGCAAGAGCAGTCGGTGCTCTTAACCGCTAGGCTAGCTCTCCAGCCCCAAAACATATCATCTTTTAAGTCTTACTCTCTATAAGCTTTGTACAACTTACTCAGGCCTTTAAGGTTCCTTTTATTTTTATCTTTTCCACTTAGGAAAAATTTAGTCATTTTATCTTTTTCTATATAATACCCTTTTACCTGACATTCTCTTTTCTTTTTAAGTGTTCTTACTGAAATATGGTTTTACCTTTACATTCGTCTCTCTTACCTACTTGTTTCTTATTTTATTTCTCTAAACAAGAGTTGAATCCTAACTACATACGTGACACCATTTAGCAAATTAATACTACTTATACACATGTTAAACTCAAGCTTTTACTTTTTCCCTCTTACAGTTCTTTGGCAAACATCACCACTTGGATTTTTTCCCCCTAGTATACAATGAGAGCCACTTGGATTTTTTAATCTTTTACCCCTTTTTGGTTTCTGGCTTCACAAAGTTTGGGAGTTAGAGGAAGTTGTTTTTTGGGTTTTTTTTTGTTTTGGTCTTTTAGAGACAGGGTCTCTCTGTAGCCCCAGCTGTCCTGGAACTCACTCTAGACCAGGCTGGCCTTGAACTCACAAAGATCCGCCTGCCTCTGCCTCCCAAATGCTAGGATTAAAGGCGTGTGCCACCATGGCTGGCTGAGAAACTTTTTTACATTACAGCGTGAACCATAAAGAAGTCAGTGACTTTGTGTCATGATTATTTTTTTTTTATGTATATGAATGTACTGTCTGCATGTAGGTTTGTGCACCCGGGTCGTGCAATGCCTCAGAGGTCAGAACAGGGTGTCGGATTCCCCTGGAACTGGAGTTCTCCTGGAATTGGAGTTACAGACGGTTCTTAGCCGCCATGTGGGTGCTGGGGATCGAACCTGGGTCCTCTGCAAGAGCAGTTGGTGCTCTTAACCGCTAGGCCATCTCTCCAGCCCCATGATTACTCTTTTTTTTAACAAGAAAAGACAGAAGAAAGAGAAGTTAATAGAGAGCCAAAGATCTTTATGTTGTAACCTTGTAATTGAAGTTTTAGAAACAGAAAACATGGATTCCCATGTTGCTTTAGCAGGCGATAGGTGGCAGGCCGGGTTTCTCTGGGGTGCACTCTTATTCCTTTCATAACTGGTCTTACATCATCCCTGCACCCCCTTTCACTTTGTTTTTAAGATTTAATTTTTTTAATTTTTATTTTATGCATATGATTGCCCCCCATGTATGTAAGTATACCTGTGCCCAAGGAGGACAGAAGAGGGAGTCAGATCTCGTGGAACTAGAGTTATGGATCATTGTTAGCCCCCCATATGGACGCTGGGATTTGAACTCAGGTCTTCTGCAAGAACAGCAAGTGCTCTTAACCACTGAGCTATCTCAAATTTTAAAATTGTGTGTATGAGTCTTTTGCCTGCATGTATAAAAGTACATTACATGCATGTAGTACCCACAGAGATCAGAAGAGAGAGTTGGATCTCTGGAACTAGAGTTAAGGATGGTTGTTAGCCGCCATGCAGGTGCTGGGAACTGAGCCCAGTCTGCAAGAGCAGCCAGTGCTCCTAACTGCTGAGTCACCCCTCCAGCACGTCCCTTCTGTTTTCATGAGTCGGTCCTTCGCAGTGGAAATGGCATCTTGTAAGTCCTGCAGACTATGCCAGTTATGTGCCATGCAGTCCAGAGAATGATCTGTGGTCACCACACTTTGATTTTCTTTTTTTTTTTTAATTTTATTTATTTCTGTATGTGCATGAATGTACTATCTGCATGCAAGTCTGTGCACCCGTGTCGTGCAATGCCGCGGAGGTCAGAAGAGGGTCTCGGATTCCCCTGGAACTGGAGTTCTCCTGGAATTGGAGTTTCAGACGGTTCTCGGCCGCCATGTGGGTGCTGGGGATCGAACCCGGGTCCTCTGTAAGAGCGGTCGGCGCTCTTAACCGCTAGGCCATCTCTCCAGCCCCTGATTTTCTTAATAACACTTTACTTAAGGGTGAAAGGTGTGTGCTGTGGAGGTCAGAGGACAGTTGCAGGAGGTGGTGCTCTCATTCCACCTGTCCATCCTGGGGATTGAACTCAGATAATTGCTTGACTGAAAGTACCTTTACCCACTGAGCCATCTTGCCAGCACATACTTATATAGAAAGCCAAAGTAATTCCAGCTCTCAGGAGTCAGAGGCAGGCAGACCTCTGTGAGTTCAAGGCCAGCCTGGTCTACATACCAAGTTCCAGGACTGACAGGTGGGGCTATAGGGAGACCCTGTCTTAAAAAGACCAAACCATAAAAGAAAAAAATAAAGGAAAGCCAAAGTACAAGAATAACTAATGAAGATAGATAGCAAGACATCATCAGATCTGGTGTTCAAAACATCCTGTAGAGGTTGACTGGGAAGTTCCATTGAGGCAGCCAACCAGAGTTCCTAATCAGGAGTCCCCTTCAGTGGGTTCAAGGAAGAGAGTTCCATTGAGGCAGCCGACTAGAGTTCCTAATCAAGAGTCCCCTTCAGTGGGGCTTCCAAGGAAGAGAGTTCCATTGAGGCAGCCAACTAGAGTTCCTAATCAAGAGGCCCCTTCAATGGGGCTTCCAAGGAAGAGCATATTTTAACAGACAGGAATATAACGTCATCAGATTGGGTGAGGAAACTGAGGCAGTTAGCTGGAGTTCCTGCTTGGGCGCTCTCTCCCTGGATACACTTCCCGTGGTGAACTCCGGCTTCTCTCTCCCTCTGCAGGCACATTCCTACGGGATAAGCAGTACAGTAACATCTGTTAGAAGGGTCTGCCTTCTACCTGTGTGCAAGGACACAGGGTTTTACTCCTGTGCTCTTTTCTTCCCTCTGTTATGGACTTAGGGAGACCAGGCTATCCCCAGACAAGAGGCCTTGGGGAACACTTCGAGACACATTTCAGGCGGGTCTGAAATGGGGTTTGGGACAACCCTGCTTCTAGAGCCAACATCTCACTGAGGCCAAACAATACACCAATATAGTGTATATTACATAGGCTTTTTAAAGATTTTTACATTTTTATTTCTTTTGTGTGGGGGAGGGGTTACACTTGCCCCTGCAGGGACGCGTGAAGCCAGAGGGTGGTGTCTGGATGTCTTCCTCAATCACTTCTCCACCTTTTTTTAAACAATTTTTTTTTAAGTTTTTTAAAATTATTTTTATTTTTTGTGTATGAGTATATTGCCTAGCTGTATGTAAGTGCACCCATGTCATGCAGTGCCTGCCGGGTCAGAAAAGAGCACCAGATTCCCTGAAACTGTGTTAGCTGCTGTTTTATTGCTGGGAATCGAACCCAGGTCCTCTGCAAGAGCAGCCTATGCTCTTAAGCACTGAGTTCCAGCCCTCTTTTTTTGGTCTTTTCAGAGAGACAGGGTCTCCTTGTAGCCTCAGCTGTCGTGGAACTCACTTTATAGACCAGGCTGGCCTTGAACTCACAAAGATCCGCCTGCCTCTACCTCCTGAGTGCTAGGCTAGGATTAAAGGTGTGCGCCACCACACCCGGCTTCTTTTTTAAGATTTAGAAATAAAATTTATGTATATGAGAGTTTTGTCTGTAAATACGTATGTGCACAAAGTGTGCCTAGTTCCCATTGGGGTCAGAAGAGCATGTTAGATCCCGGGAACTGGAGTTAAGGATGGATGTTGACCTCCATGTGTGCTGCTGGGAGCTGACCGCGAGTGCGCCTAAGTGCTGAGCTGTCTTTTCTGGGTTTTTTGTTTTGTTTTGTTTTTGTTTTTGTTTTTTTTGGCAGGGTCTCACTTTGTCACTCTGGGTGGCCTGGTTCCGCCCTTCTCCTGAGTGCTGGGGTTAAAGGTGTGTGCTGCCACGCCCAGCTGTTGCCACGCCCAGCTGTTGCCACACCCAGCTCTCCTCTCTGAGGCACAGCCTCTCACTGAACCTGGAGCTCACAGTTTTAGCCCAAGATCTGTCTGTCTTCCTCCCCTCCCCGTGCCCTGCTGCAGGGCCACAGCTGGGTTTCCCATGGGTGCTGGGATCCATACCCTCCCCTCCCCACGCCCTGTTCCAGTGCCACAGCTGGGTTTCCCATGGGTGCTGGGATCCATACCCTCCCCTCCCCACACCCTGCTCCAGTGCCACAGCTGGGTTTCCCATGGGTGCTGGGATCCATACCCTCCCCTCCCCACACCCTGCTGCAGGGCGTCAGCTGGGTCCCATGAGTGCTGGGATCCAAACCCTGGTCCTCACGCTTGCATAGCAAGCACTTTACACCCTAGCCATCCCTCAGCCCCACAGCTCAGGCTTTCACTGCTAATTTTCCTTAATATTTTCAGGCTGTTTCCTGGTGCTATCTTCTTTTAACTTCTTCCAACCAGATGTTACTGGGACGTCATCTGGGTCTTAGAGTAGATTTGGCAGCTATTCCTTTACAGTGATTNATCCGAGACCCTCTTCTGACCTCCGCGGCATCGCACGACACGGGTGCGCAGACCTGCATGCAGACAATACATTCATACATATAAAAAAAAAAATAAAAATAAATAAATTAAAAAAAAATTAAAAAAAAATATTTTCAGGCTGTTTCCTGGTGCTATCTTCTTTTAACTTCTTCCAACCAGATGTTACTGGGACGTCATCTGGGTCTTAGAGTAGATTTGGCAGCTATTCCTTTACAGTGATTAGATTGTTAGTTAGACAGCATTTTGGCCTGGGACTTCTGGCTGTGTGGCCAAGGTTTACTTTTCTGGATATTCCTCTTCCTCTCTCCTTGTACTCCTTTTTCGTTCCTCTATGCTAGCTTTGAAAATCTGTAGTTGTATTAGCACTTTCTAGAACTGGAATTTTTGGGTTCAAGGACATCTGAATGTACATTTTTGATAATTTCAATTTTGACTGTCAGGGAAGTTGTATCATACCCCTGATAAAAATGTGTATGAGTGTGTCTATTCTCACACCTTCACAATGACTAGGTCAGACTTGAGTAAAATTCAACTGTTTATTTGTTTGTTTGTTTTGGTCTTTTTGAGACAGGGTCTCCCTGTAGCCCTAGCTGGCCTGGAACTCACTGTGTAGACCAGGCTGGCCTTGAACTCACAGAGATCCGCCTGCCTCTGCCTCCCAAGTGCTGGGATTACAGGTGTGCACCACTACACCGGGCTAAGATTGGACTTTTCTAAAAACAAAATTTGTGCATCTTTTTATGTCTTCTGTGAGGTACTTAAGTCAATGGGATTTTAAAAAATTTAAAGCTCTTACATTAGGCAGCAAAATTTGAGAAGTGTTGTATGGGATTTTATGATATGGAGTGAAGGTGTTGTATCAAAGAAGGTCCCCAAGTCTGTACCATCAACAGTCACAGATGGAAGAGTCAGCACTGGTTCTGTTGAGAAAACGGTGGTCTGGTTTGGGCTCTGCAACGTCCATAACTTTAGTTTTTCCACTTTGTTGCAGTTGAAATGGATGCAGTCAGAACTAAATGTGGAAGAGGTGGTGAACGACAGGAGCTGGAAGGTATGACTAACTTTGACTCTTCGAGCATGATAGCGGGGAAACGGATCAAACGAAGGGCGGCCAAGGCAGGGGTAGGAAGTGCAGAGGCTCTGAGAGCAGAGACTGGTCACCAGCAAGCAGCTGGGGTGGGGAGGTGGCTGCTGACCTCTGTGTAGAGCGTGACAGGCATGTGGAGGATTCTGTGACCTGCTTACCGCATAACAGAATTGGAGAGACTGCTTATCTCCTACGACTAATTATGGGCATATTTAATATTCAGAATTTTACTCTTGTTAATGGAGAACTCCTAGAGATTATTTTTAAAATTAGCCTTTGTACAATCACTTTTCACAGAACTAAAGTTGCTAACTTCATTTTGTGACTGTGCCAGGTAGTGATCAGTCTCATTAAAAGTAATTGCACAGAGAACGCTAAGTGGAGAGGAAACACTTGCATAGCTAGCATTTCAGGAGCAGAGAGAAGAGTGGTGCTCAGCTTGACCATGTGTCTTGAGGTTAGACAGCTGCTGGACACCAGCTAGGTCCTGGCAGGTAATGACTGTTCACGTGGCTGCTGGACACCAGCTAGGTCCTGGCATGTGATGACTGTCGAGATGGCTGCTGGACACCAGCTAGGTCCTGGCAGGTAATGACTGTTCACATGGCTGCTGGACACCAGCTAGGTCCTGGCAGGTAATGACTGTTGAGATGGCTGCTGGACACCAGCTAGGTCCTGGCAGGTAATGACTNCAACAAATCCAACATCTCTTCACACTCTTTCCAAAACTTACACGTCCACAGCACCACAACCCTTTGCACTAGTCAGAAAGCCTGCACAAACCCTCCCCAAAACTCCAAGAATAAATCATTTCCTTTTTCAGAAGAACTGTGAATCAGACAAATGCTGTCAAGGACAAGTATAGGTACAAATTTTGGGCAAAGAAGATACAATAGATCTGGGGTGCTATGATATGGTAGCATGGTTTTCATAGCACTTAAAGAGCAGGCGGCGGCACGGTCTTATTGAATGGAGGGCCGACCTGCATCCCTACATACCTTGAGTTCCAGGTCAGCTGGACATTAAATTAGAGGAACACTGTCTCAAAAACGACGAAGACCAAAAAAAAAAAAAAAACAACAAAAAAAAAAAAAGATAAATCCACCAAAGCCGGTTTTATTCTGTAGTTTTTTCGGGCTTTGACTCTCACATTGCCATTACACCTTTTCCCCTTTTTTCTTGCAGATCGATGTATATTATTTAATTTGACTACCACAGGAATAAGCGGTTACAAATAGTGAGTTAGTAGAGAAATTGCATGACTTTCATTTATGGGCTTATAAAAAATAGGTAAAAAGTCTCAATACACATATAAGCAAGAAGTTATACTGGGGTATCAACAATATCATTTATGTTTAATGATTAAATTTCATTCTTTGTATTTATGTTATAAAAACATTGAAATTAAAATAATTACAGAAGAGAAACAAGGCAAAAGGGTACCCAAAGAGAAAAAGGATTCATTTACACCTGCCAGGACCTACTGGTGTCTCAGAACCATCATAACAAGTCATTACATGCCGGACCTAGCTGTGTGTCCAGCAGACCAGTGAACATCGTTACACTGCCAGGACCTAGTCTGGTGGTCCAAGCAGTCATGTGAACATCATTACCTGCCCAGGACCTAGCTGGTGTCCCAGCAAAGCCATGTGAACAGTCATTCACCTGCCAGGACCTAGCTGGTGTCCAGCAGCCATGTGAACAGTCATTACCTGCCAGGACCTAGCTGGTGTCCAGCAGTCATCTGAACAGTCATTACATGCCAGGACCTAGCTGGTGTCCAGCAGTCATCTGAACAGTCATTACATGCCAGGACCTAGCTGGTGTCCAGCAGCCATGTGAACAGTCATTACCTGCCAGGACCGTAGATGGTGTCCAGCAGCTCATGCTGAACGCAGTCATTACCATGCCAGGACCTAGCTGGTGTCCAGCAGCCATGTGAACAGTCATTACCTGCCAGGACCTAGCTGGTGTCCAGCAGCCATGTGAACAGTCATTACCTGCCAGGACCTAGCTGGTGTCCAGCAGCCATGTGAACAGTCATTACCTGCCAGGACCTAGCTGGTGTCCAGCAGCCACTGGTGCCAACCAGTACGCATTACTGCCAGGACCTAGCTGGTGTCCAGCAGCCATCTCAACAGTCATTACATGCCAAGAGGACCAGCTGTGTCCAGCAGTCATGGAAATCATCATACCTGCCAGGACCTAATGGGTCCACAGTCCATGTGAACAAATCATCTACATCGCCAGGACTAGCTGGGGTCCAGCAGCCAGGTGATACATCATTAACCTCCAGACCTTAGCTGGTCCAGCAGCCATCGTCAACAGTCATTAACCATGCTCAGGAACCTAGCTGGGTCCAGCAAAGCCATTGAACAGTCATTACACTGCCATGACCTATTGGCGTCCAAGCCAGCCCATTTGAAACAGTCATCACCTGCCAGACCTAGCTGTGTCAGCAGCCATGTGGAACAGTCATCTACCTGCCAGGACCTAGTGTGTCCAGCAAGCCATGTGAAACGTCATTACCCAGGACCTAGCTGTGTCAAGCAGCCAATGGAACCAGGTCATTACCTGCCAAGGAACCTAGCTTGGTGTCCAGCAGCTCAATCGTGAACAGTGCTAACCATCCAGGACCTAGCTGGGGTCCAGCCAGCTCATGTGGAACAGTTCATTACATGCCAGAACCTAGCTGTGTCCAGCAGCCACTCTGAACAGTCATCATACCATGCCAGGACCTAGCTGGGCCGCCAAGCCATGTGAACATCATCACCTGACCCAGGACCTAGCTGGGTCCAGCAGCCATCGATAACAGTCTTACCTGCAGGACTAGCGTGTCCAGCAGTCATTGTGAACATCATTACACTGCAGGACTTAGCTGGTGTCCAGCAGCCATCGTGAACAGTCATTTTTTTTTTTTTTTTTTTTTGGTCTTCGTCTTTTTGAGACAGTGTCTCCCTATAGTCCCAGCTGACCTGGAACTCAGTATGTAGAGCAGGTGGCCTCCATCTCATAAAGACCTGCCTGCCCCTGCCTCCTAAGTGCTAAGATGAAAGCCATGCACCATGCACTAGCACACCCAGACTATCTTATCTTCTTTGCCAAAATTTTACCTATACTTGTCCTTGACAACATTTGTCTGTTCACAGTCTCTGAAAAGGAAATGATTTATTCTTGGAGTTGGGGAGGGTTGTGCAGCTTCTGACCTAGTGCAAAGGGTTGTGGTGCATGTGACGTGTGTTGGAAAGAGTGAAGCACTGTTGGATTTGTTGTCCCAGGCGCTTCTCAGTGTGATGGGATTACCTTCCCAGTAAACCCATCATCAGCTGACAGTGTCCTTAGGTAGGAATGCATGCTCTGTGTATCCCCTACAGAACATTGTAGCTTAGTTTAATCTACTGCAAACGAAGATGCCCAGTGAACATTCTGCTTCTCCTGACGTCTTCCCCAGGAAGGAGTGCTGCATGCTTTCAGGGTTTGGACCTTGTCTCCTTTAATGAGTGTTTTCCTTTCTTGTTACACAAACAGGACTATATTGTCTATACTTTCTTTTTTTTTTTCCTTTTTGACATGGGCTCTCCCTGTAGCCCCAGCTGTCCTGGAACTTACTCTGTAGACCAGGCTGGCCTTAATCTCACAAAGATCCTCCTGCCTCTGCCTTCCAAGTGCTGGGATTAAAGGCGTGTGCCACCACAGCCAGCTATTTTTTTTCTTTTTCTTAATGCTGAGAATCCTTCCAAATTAGAATATTAACAGATTCCTTACTCTTTCAGTACCAAAATTTTTATTAACAGATCCCCAAATTAACATTGAGTCACAGGGCATTCTCTTGGCATTGATGATAGATTGTTTCAAATTTTAGGACACAAGGTGAACAGAGCAAGAAAAATACAGAAATTCACAAAGTTTAGAGAATAACACACTGAAACTGTTGACAAGGGCTGTTGTGTGCCTCACACCTAATTTGATCTGCTGAAGAAACTGACCTGTTTCCTGAATCTGTTGACCTGGATCAAAAATGATCACATCCCTCCTAATCCTCCAGTCTGAATTTAGATCCAGGCCTGATTTGTACAGGATCACTTAATGACTCTTTTTTGTTCAAATGTCTTAGGTGTTTAATGAACGCTGCAGAATTCACTTCAAACCTCCAAAGAATGAATAAGAGAGACTTTTTTTAAAGGACCGGGTCATCTCATCAGCGCTAAGCATGAGGGACATCACCAGGTGCACTTCCTAGGATGACCTCTGAGCCAACAGTCCAAGACCTTTGGTTGATTTCATCCCCACTTAGCCAAGACCTCAAATCTAAGTAATTCTCATAATTAGTAAAATAATCAATTGCTGTTTTATACTGATTCTGTAAAAAAAGTGTTTTATAACTATTAAAATAATTTTCTGACTCAGTGTACATCTTTATTTGGTGGCTTTACAAGTTAAAACACTAAGTTCTCAGATAAATATATTGCTATGCATGTAGACCTTTTTGGTCATAGATGAGTTTTTGTTTATCATTGTAAGTTTATTAGAAAAGGCAAAAATTATAAGCTAGATCCTTTCCATAGAAACTCTTACTTAGTGTAGTGAATTTCAGCACTTAAGAAGCTGAGACGAGAGAGTTGCTGAGAGTTTGAGGCCAGCCTGGCCTATTATAGTAAGAGAGCCTGTCTCACAAAACAAAAATTTATCTCATTTTTAGATATAAAACTAATTTGGCTAGATTTCATGGCTACTGCAAAGGAAAGTGAAAACAAATTTAGAAAAGAAGAGAGGGCATGACAGCTAATGACGTACTCAAAGAGGAAGTCCTTTTCTAAGTAAAGGATTCTATCAGGGACAAAAAGCGTTTCCTAGCATGGGATGATTATATTAGCTTTCTTCTGCTGCATAACAGATCATAGGCTCAGCTGGTTAATATACCTATTAATATTTGTTTTCTCACAGTTCTCTAGGTCCAAAGTCCAGACAGGCTTGACAGGACAGTGTTAAAGCAGAAATCTAGCTTGAGAATAAGGCTGCCCTTTGAGCCCCTAGGGAAGCATTTGCTTCTGAGCCCATTGAGTTTGTTGGCAAAATTTAGATACTTGAGTTGGAGAAGAGAGGCCGAAGTCTACTTGTCGGCTGTTGAGTAGCACTCCACTCCTAGAAGCCACCCGTTTCTCAACAGACAGACCCCTCTCTCTTCAAACTAGCATCTTCACACTGGGAGGACTGGAGAGATGGCTCAGTGGTTGAGAGCACTGACTGCTCTTGCAGAGGACCTGGGTTCGATTCCCAGCACCCACATGGCAGCTAAAACCTGTCTTTAAGCTGGGCATGGTGGCACATACCTTTAGTCCTGGCAGAGTCAGGTAGATCTCTGTGAGTTCAAGGCCAGCCTGTTTTCCATAGAGAATCCCAGGCCAGCTGGGGCTAGAGGGAGACCCTGTCTCAAAAAAAAATCTTCACATTGGGAATTGCTGGCTTCCTTTTCTGCTGTAAGCTAGACAGACTGCTTTTAAAGAGTTTTCGTGATTGGCTTTACCATAATGCTACTTTTATTATAGCTAGTTTGCTAATATGCAATCAGAGCATCATACAGCAATCACAAATGTGCTGTCTCATTGAAGTCTGAGGGATTAGGGTGGGGTATTCTGGCGAACCAGTTTAGTATTCTGCCTACCATTGTGATTAAGACAGAAGCCATGTGGTTTTGGCCCACCAGACTGTCTAGCAGGCCCATGTCTTCAGCCTGTTGATCTTCATCAGATTTACATACCTCAAGGTCAGCCATGGAGGCATAAAGCTCAACAATTCTACAAGTTTCCCCCCAAGATTGAAGTAGAGGGAATACTTCAAGACTTTAAAAAATAAGGGCAATATTTGCTGATGCCACAGTCAGGTGAGGCCAACATCTCTGTTGAACAAAGATGCAAAAAGTCATCAACGGAGTACAAGCACACCAAATTCAATAGGACCGCGATCAGTGAGACTTATCACTGGCGTGCAAGGGTGTTTTAGTACAAATTAATGAACATGCTACACCACATATGTTCGCCAAAGGTATTGGCCTGTTTTTCTTGTAATGTTCTCATTTGACTGAAAAAGCATTTGACAAAATTCAACATCCTTTTACAATAGAAAAATCTTTCAAAAATTAGGTATGAAGAGTTGGAGAGATGGTTCAGCAGTCAAGAGCACTGACGATTCTTGCAAAGGACCCAGGTTCGATTTCCAACACCCACATGGCAGCCAACAACCACCTATAAGTTCAGTTTCTGAGGA
Source organism: Rhizomys pruinosus (assembly GCA_009823505.1). Taxonomy (NCBI): domain Eukaryota; kingdom Metazoa; phylum Chordata; class Mammalia; order Rodentia; family Spalacidae; genus Rhizomys; species Rhizomys pruinosus. The sequence continues at coordinate 652,342 of VZQC01009652.1, read as the reverse complement.
TGACTCCCTCTTCTGACCTCCACAGGCATTACACAACATGGGTGCACTTATATACATGCAGGCAATACATGCATACACAGATAAACAGGTATGAAAATATACCTCAGGCTAGGTATGGTGACACACACCTTTAATCCCAGGACTTGGGAAGTAGATCTCTGTGCCTTCTAGGCCAACCTGGTCTATACATGAGTTCTAGGCCAGCCTGGGCTACATGGCGAGACCCAGTCTGAAAAACAACAAAAGAAAAACAAAAGTAACAGAGCAAGCATCATACTCAATGGTAAATAAGTGGAATCCTTTCCTTAAAGACCCGGAACAATAAAGATGCCCCATCCACCACCCAGTTGAACCACTTGTGTTCAACAAAGTATTGAACAATATTGAAGGTCCTTTAATAGTAAAATAAGGGGGGGGGCAGTGAGATAGCTAAGCATTTAAGGGTGCTTGCTGCCAAAATTAAGGACCTGAGTTCCATCTCCAAAACCTACGTGGTGGACCAAAGACCCCAAGTTGTCCTCTGACTGCCATATGCATGCCTACACGCACAAACAATGAATTTTAAAAATATCTTTAAACATTTAAAATTTTATTTTTTAATTTTTTGGTATTTTTGAGACAGGGTCTCCTTTTAGTCTCAGCTAGCCTGAAGCTCACTCTGTAGACCAGGCTGGCCTTGAACTCAGATCCACCTGCCTCTGCCTCCCAAGTGCTAGGATTAAAGGTGTGCACAACCACGCCCAGCTTAAAATTATTTTATGAGTATGAGCCTATTGCCTGCATGTAGGAAGGTGCACTAGTATTATGCAATGCTCGTGGGGGTCAGAAGAAGGAACTAGATACCCTAGAACTGGAGCTATGGATGGTTGTCAGCCACCATGAGGGTGCTAGGAACTGAACCCGGGTCCTCAAAAGAGCAGACAGTGCTCCTAACCCCTGAGCCATCTCTCCAGCCCCAAATTTAATTTTTTTTAAAAAGTCCCTTAAGGGCTGGAGAGACGGCCTAGCGGTTAAAAGCGCCGACCGCTCTTGCAGAGGACCCGGGTTCGATCCCCAGCACCCACATGGCGGCCGAGAACCATCTGAAACTCCAGTTCCAGGAGAACTCCAGTTCCAGGGGAATCCGATGCCCTCTTCTGACCTCCGCGGCATTGCACGACACGGGTGCACAGACTTGCATGCAGACAGTACATTCGTACACATACAGAAATAAATAAAATTAATAAAAAAAAATTAAAAATAAAAAAGAGTCTGGCAACAGTTTGCCCACAGCCCAGATGCTTGCCTGATGCTAAGTTGAAAAGCAGTGGACTGATGTCTTTGGCGGAGGATATTTCAAGACAGCCTAATGTAGAAATGGTGGCATGGCTTTTAATGGTGAATATTATACAGATCTACAGTGAAAAAGAGCAGATGGGGCAGAAAGAAATGCAAAATGTACAGTTTGGATCTGATAACTGCACTAGGAAGATTAAAGGTGGGGCCAAGGCATGTAAAGGAGAGGNTGGAGAGGATGGTTCAGCAGTCAAGAGAACTGACGATTCTTGCCAAAGACCCAGGTTCGATTTCCAACACCCACATGGCAGCCAACAACCACCTATAATTTCAGTTTCTGAGGATGACTCCTCTTCGACCTCCACAGGCATTACACAACATGGGGTGCACTTATAATCCATGCAGGCATTACATGCATACACAGATAACAGGTATGAAAATATACCTCAGGCTAGGTATGGTGACACACACCTTAATTCCCAGGACTTGGGAGGAATCTCTGTGCCTTCTAGGCCAACCTGGTCTATGACATGAGTTCTAGGCCAGCCTGGGTTACATGGCAAGACCCAGTCTGAAAAACAACAACAGAAAACAAAAGTAACAGAGCAAGCATCATACTCAATGGTAAATAAGTGGAATCCTTTCCTTAAAGACCCGGAACAATAAAGATGCCCCATCCACCACCCAGTTGAACCACTTGTGTTCAACAAAGTATTGAACAATATTGAAGGTCCTTTAATAGTAAAATAAGGGGGGGGGGCAGTGAGATAGCTAAGCATTTAAGGGTGCTTGCTGCCAAAATTAAGGACCTGAGTTCCATCTCCAAAACCTACGTGGTGGACCAAAGACCCCAAGTTGTCCTCTGATGCCCATATGCCATGCCTACACGCACAAACAATGAATTTTAAAAAATATCTTTAAACATTTAAATTTTATTTTTTATTTTTTGGCTTTTTGAGAGCACAGGGTCTCCTTTTAGTCCTAGCTAGCCTGAAGCTCACTCTGTAGGACCAGGCTTGGCCTTTAACTCAGATCCACCTGCCTCTGCTCCCAAGTGCTAGGATTAAAGTGTGCACGCCCAGCTTAAAATCTATTTTATGAGTATGAGCCTATTGCTGCATGTAGGAAGGTGCACTAGTATTATGCAATGCCTGAGGACGCCAGAAGAAGAAACTAGAACCCTAGAACTTGGAAGCTATAGATGGTTGTCAGCCACAATGAGGGTGCTGGAAACTGCACCCGCGGTCCTCCAAAAGAGCAGACAGTCCTACCCCTGAGCCATCTCCTCCAGCCCACATTTAATTTTTTTTTAAAAAGTCCCCCCTTTAAGGGCTGGAGGACTGCCTATCGTTTAAAAGCGCCGACGCTCTTGCAGAGGACCCGGGTCGATCCCCAGCACCCACATGGCGGCCGAGAACCATCTGAAACTCCAGTTCAGGAGAACTCCATTTCCAGGGCATCCGTGCCCTCTCTTCTGACCTCCGCGGCATTGCACGACACGGTCGCACAGACTTGCATGCAGACAGTACATCCATACACATACAGAAAAAAAAAAAAAAACAAAGTCCTTAAAGGGGAGTAAAGAAGGATAATAGAACATGTGATCTGAAAGTGAAAGGGAGATGTAGGGGTGGAAGGATTTAAGAGTGGATGGGGGCTAGAGCGACAGCTCAGCCGGTAAGAGCACTGGCTGCTCTTGCAGAGGACCTGGGTTCAATTCTCAGCACCCGACTGGTGGCTAACAATTGTCTTCAACTCTAGTTCCAGGGGATCTGACACCCTCTTCTGATCACCATGGGCATTGTATGATATGGGTGCAGGCAATACATTCATACACATAAAAAAAAAATTGAAAAAAAAATGAATGGGAACAGGGGCTGGGGGAAGGGAGGGTCAAAACCAGGGTATATGTGCAAAACTAAAAATAATTAGAAATATAAAACTACTCTTTTTTTTTTTTTTGGTCTTTTTGAGACAGGGTCTCCCTGGCCTGGACTCTACTATGTAGACCAGGCTGGTCTTGAACCAGAGATCCACCTGCCTTCTGCCTCCGAGTGCTAGAGATCAAAGACGTGTGCCACCACGCCTAACATAAATAATTTTTTTAAAAAAAAAAAAAAAAAAACGCCAGGCATGGTGGTGCACACTTTAATCCTAGCCACTTGGGAGGCAGAGGCAAGGTGGATCTTGGTGAGTCTCAAGGCCAGCCTGGTCTACAGATCGAGTTCCAAGGACCGCTGGGGCTGCAGGAAGATCCTGTCTTGAAAAAAGCCAAAAATAAAAAAAGTGGCCTTGCCAGCGTAATAGACAAAATACATGGACTAATAAAATCACTTCTGGGCTGGCTGGAGAAATAGGCCTAGACAGTAGAGCACTCGACTCTCTTGCCAGAGGAACCTGGGTTCGATCCCCAGCACCCACCCATGGCGCGCTAAGAACCATCTGTAACTCCAATTCCAGGAGAACTCCCGTTCAGGGGAATCCGAGAGACTCTTTTCACCTCCGTGGCATTGCACGCATGGGTGCACCAACCTACATGCAGACAGTACACTCATACCCATCAAAACTAAACATATAAATGAATTAAAAAAAAATCATCCGGATAGGAAAAGTAAAAGAAGTAAAATTGTCCTAGTTTGCTGATGACATTTTTGTACAGAAAATCTGAATGAGTCCTCCAAAAAAACACTTGTTAGAACACAAATTGAGTAAATTTGCAGGATACAAAGCCAACATATAAAAATCAGTAGTGTTCTCTTAAACTACTTAGGAGGCTAAAGCAGAATTGTCAGTTCAAGGCCAACCTGACATACAGAGTTCATTGAAGTCCAGTTTGGGCAACCTAATGGGGTTCTCTCTCAAAACCTGAACAAGAAAAAAAATAAAAAAAAAGGGACAAAGGACAAAGTACGGGATAAAGTTGCACATGCTGGTTTGAGGATGCGTTTCTTCTTAGATTTGACCCCAAATGCACAGGCAACAAAGAGCTGGACAAATGGGAGTTCATTAAAATAACTAGTGTCAAAAAAAGAAAAAATAATGTGTCATGCACAATAAGGAAAACTATTAGGTTGAAAGGGACTGTGCTATGTGGGTAGAGAGGTGGCTCTTAGCAGCTAAAGAGCACTAGCTGTTCTTGCACGAGGACCTGGGTTCAAATCCCAGCACCCAACATAGTGCGCTAAAACACTGTGACGTCGCAGGTCCAGGGTATCTGATGCTGTTCTTGTTCTCCGAGGGCCATTGCCAAAACATGGGTGCACGGTACATACATGCAGGCATTTTACATCATACATTGCACTTACATCAATACCACGCTACACATAAAAATAAATAAAAATTTTAAGATGCTATGTATTTAGAAATAGTACTTGTAGACATACCTCTGATAAGAGATTAACATGTGAAATATATAAGGAGCTCCAATAACTCTAGAAAGGAAGCAATACAATTAAAAAAGTGAAGAAGATACTGTACAATGTGTTGAATCTAGTAATTGAGTGCTCTGCATTATAATACTGTTAAAAGATAAATCTCAAATGTATCATTAAAAATGTCAAATAGGGCTGGGCATGGTGGCGCACGCCTTTATCCTAGCACTTGGGAGGCCCAGAGGCAGGCGGACTTTGCTGAGTTCAAGGCCAGCCTGGCTACAGCGTGAGTTCCAGGACAGCTGGGGCTACAGGGAGACCCGGTCTCGCACAAGACCAAAAAAAAAAAAAAAATGTCCAAAAAAAAAAAAACCCCCCTCCCCCTCCCCCCCAAACAAAAAAAAAAAAAAAATGGGCTGGAGAGATGGCTTGGTGGTTAAGAGCACTCAACTTCTCTGCAGAAGACCGGTTCGATCCCCAGCACCCATCTATGGCAGTATCTAACAACCATCCTAACTCAGTTCCAGGGCGATCTGAGACCTTTTCTGACCTCCGTGTGCATTGCACAACATGCATGCAACTTAACATACAGCAGACACTGCCCTCATATACACTAAAATTTAGGTGTAATTAAATTAAACCCTTCTTTAAAACTCCACGTGGTTGGAGCTGATGAGATGGCCTAGCGGTTAAACAGCGCCCACTGCTCTTGCAGGGGACCGGGTTTGCACCCAGCCACCCACATGGCGGCTGTAGAACCGTCTTAACTCCCAGTTCCAGGGGTATCTAACACCCTTTCTCTGCTCCCTGGTATGCACGACACGGGTGCACAAAACTGCAGGCAGACAGTACATTTCATACACATAAAAAAACAACACTTCATTTGTGTTAAAAAAGCCAAAAAATAAAGCCGCATGGTGGCTATTACACCTTTAATTCCAGCAACTTGGGCGGCAGAGGGGCAGAATCTCTGTGAGTTCAAGGCCAAGCTGGTCTACAGAGTTCCAGGGCACCAGCTGGCTACAGGGCGAGACCTGTCTCAAACACGATGGAAAAAGGCTCGCGCGTTAAGCGTGCCAAACGCCTCTTACAGAGGACCCGGGTTGATCCCAGTACCCACATGGCGGCCGAGACCCGTCTGAACCTCACTTCCAGGAGAACTCCAGTCCGGGGAATCGACACCCTCTGCACGACACGGGAGCACAAACTTGCGTGCAGGCAGTACATTCATACACCTTACAGAAAAAATAAAATTAAAAAAAAAAAAAAGATGAAAAAAAAAAAAACCCAACTCCACTCAGTTTAGTGCGTGGTCTCTTCACTGCGACTTTTCAGCATTTGGAGGTCCCACTGAAGAGGCCACCCCGAGGGGGTACTCAGCGGATAACCTCTTTAGTGGTAAGTAGCTGACTAGGGGGAGCACTATGGGAGAAATTCCCCATCTCCAGTCACTCTGAGTGCACACCCATCTGGACGGACCTATTCTGAAATAGAGCTCTAAATTGGTTCAAGCCCCCCCTTTGGAGTACTGAAAAGGGACGTCTTTCGGGCTGGAGAGATTGCCTAGTGGTTACGAGGGCGGACTGCCCTGGCAGAGGACCCGGGTTCGATCCCCAGCATCCACATGGCGGCTGAAAACCGTCTTTAACTCCAGTTCCAGGGGAATCCGAGACCCTCTTCTGACCTCCGCGGCATTGCAGAACATGGGTGCACCAACCTATGTGCAGACAGTACATTCATACACATAAAAAATAAATAAAATTTTGCCGGGCATGGTGGCGCACACCTTTAATCCTAGCACTTGGGAGGCAGAAGCAGGTGGATCTTTGTGAGTTCAAAGCCAGCCTGGTCTACAATAGTGAGTTCCGGGACAGCCGGAGCTACAGGGAGACCCTGTCTCAAAAAGACGAATAAATAAATTAATTAATTAATAAATAATTTTCCTTTTTTGGTCTTTTCGAGACCGGGTCACCCTGTAGCTCCGGCTGTCCCAGAACTCACTATTGTAGACCAGGCTGGCCTTGAACTCACAAAGATCTGCCTGCCTCTGCCTCCCAAGTGCTAGGACTAAAGGCGTGCACCACCACGCCTGGCACATAAATAAAAATTTTTTTTTAATTTTAAAAAAAGGGCTGGGGGGATGGCGCAGCCATTAAAGGCTGAGGATAAGAACCCCGCAAATAAATAAATAAATAAATAAATAAATAAATAAATAAATAAATATAAATAAAAAAGAGAGTTGTCTTTCTCAGCCTGGTTGGTGAGTGTGCCAGTGAGGATGGATCCCTACATGTATCTGGTGTCTGAGTCTGCATGGTCCTACCTGTATTATTTTTTGTGTGTTTTGTTTGTTTATTTCTATCTCCTTCATTTTCTGGACTGCTCCTTAAGGGCTCTTACTGCTGGAACTATGGGGCAGGGAGCGTCCCTAACTACCACCACTCCATTGGATCCAATGCTCTTTCCTTTTCCAGAGTCTAAAGCAAAAGCAAAAGTAAAGCCCGGCAGCCTCAGAACTTTACAGGATCTGGAATGGCGGTGGCCCTTTGGCTGGGCCTCTTGGTCCAACCTCCCCTTTGGCTCAGGGGTCCTCAGCTGCCACCGAACCTGACCCCTGCTCTGCTGGAAATTTAGACTCCCCTGGGGTCCCGTCCCACCCAAAGCCATGTGAGCCTCTATATCTGCAGGCTACAGAAGAAGAAAGGGATCCACCTTTTTCCAGATTTAAAGGCGGTAACTGTCTTGTGTTTGTGGTAACTGTTCTTCCCTGTGTCTAAGATTCATGTAGTCCTGCTTGTCATGTGTCTAAGTTTTCTTGTGTGTTTGAAATTCAGTCATTGTAATTGTCTCATGTTGGTTTCGTCAAAGTGGCCACTTCAAGTTTCTTTCCATCCTTGTGTACACAGAATCATTCATCTTGTCTTGGCATGTGCACATGCAAACTTTAAATGGATATTTTAAAATGCATTTAGAGGGCTGGAGAGATAGCCTAGCGGTTAAGAGCACCGACTGCTCTTGCAGAGGACCCGGGTTCGATTCCCAGCACCCACATGGCGGCTGAGAACCATCTTTAACTCCAGTTCAGACCCTCTTCTGACCTCCGTGGCGTTGCACTACACGGGTGCACAAACCTACATGCGGACAGTACATTCATACACATACAAAAAAATTGAAAAAAAAAATGCATTTAGAGGCCTAAAATTTGCATACTGTAGACATCTTTAAATTTATTATCTCAAAAAAAATTTATCTCTGAGTCTATCTAATGCTTCACAACCTTTGGGCGGTATTGTTCATAGGAATCAGCACTGAGTTGGTTGGTTAAGGATCCTATTTTCTAGATGAGTTTTGGTTTGTGTTTGCTTTAAGATGATCAGGTGAGGTAACCTGCTTGCTTTGGAAGTATTTTGCTCTGAATGTTCAGCCTGATTTGTGTTTCTTTGAGACCTCTGTGGGCCTGAGAACATCTGGCTGCACTGAAGGCGAGTTGATTTAACACATCAATTCACCTTCAGTGCTGGGAATGAATTCTGGGACTGGTCTTTGTTCTATCTTTCCGGCTTTGTCCTAAGTCCCTTTTCTGTGGCCTACTCTGTTTGGTTGGGTGTTGAACATTTTCTGCTAAACTTAAACTGCCTCTTGGGCCATGTGTGCTGGACCCCTGCCTTTAATCCCAGTATGACTTTAATCCCATCACACCTTTAATCCCAGCCCTTGGGAGGCAGAGGCAGGAAGTTCTATGTGAACCCAAGGTCAGCCCATCTGGTCTGTTTGGCGAGCCAGGACCAGAAATAAACTGCTTTTTTTTCTAACTATTAATAAAATTCTCATCAGCAATTAAACCCAGGAATCTTGGTCTGGCTTGGGTGGAGGGAATTCCTGAGCTCCCGGGGTGCCCACATAGCATGCCCACATGGCAGCTGTGCTTCCACATCCCTGGCTAGAGACCCATTTGGGGCCTGGCATCTGGATCGGTTGGGGTGCCACATGGCTTCTCCTGGGGTGCATTATAGGAGCTGATTTCCAGGATGGCCTGGGCCACTCTGGTCTCTTGCCTCCAAGGGGTGGGGAAGGGCAGCCTGGGACAGCTTTTGAGCTCTGTTGTGTTTCTGCAGGAATTTTTGAGCCTGTTTCCCCCTCTCCCTTCCTCCTCATGGGAGGCAAAGGGACCTCCCTGGGCCTGTGCCCTTCCTGCTGATCTGCCAGGCAGTCCCATCCCTTCTGTGTGCTGTGCCCTCCCTGCTGATCTGCCAGGCAGTCCCTTCTGTGTGCTGTGCCCTCCCTGCTGATCTGCCAGGCAGTCCCTTCTGTGTGCTGTG
>VZQC01009652.1:608123-643027 GCA_009823505.1 Rhizomys pruinosus | reverse complement strand
AACCTTTTCTTTACTCTTTTTTTTTTTTTTTTTTTTTTGTTTTGTCTTTTCAAGACAGGGTCTCCCTGTAGCTCCCAGCTGTCCTGGAACTCACTGTGTAGACCAGGCTGGCCTTGAACTCACAAAGATCCGCCTGCCTCTGCCTCCCGAGTGCTAGGATTAAAGGCGTGTGCCACCACGCCCGGCTTACTCTGTCTTTTAAAGGAATTGTCTGTAAATAAAACTTTCAATTATTAGCTTGTTTTTGATCATGTTGTGATCTTTGGTTATGGTTGGCTTTGAGTATGAATGGGATGTATAATTCTGTTTTCTCTCACTTTTTGAGTTTGAAACCCACTTAGGGATATTTGCTATATTGAAATGTAAATAACATCTCTGAGGATGCTTTATTCAAGTGAAAGCCTTTGTTTAGTAGCAATGTATATGGCTCTGTTCAGTACAAACACTAAGATAAAAAAAATCTCATGTGTGAATATGTGTATGTAAATGTGTGTATATATATACATATATGTATATATACATGTGTATATATGAAGTACTTTTGGCTTTTAAAAATTCTGTAATGTAGTTATAAAATATTAAGGATATATCAGACCATTGATAGACACTTAGTACCTTATTTTTTTTTTATTTTATTTATTTCTGTATGTGTATGAATGTACTGTCTGCGTGCAAGTTTGTGCACCCGTGTCGTGCAATGTCGCGGAGGTCAGAAGAGGGTCTCGGATTCCCCTGGAACTGGAGTTCTCCTGGAATTGGAGTTTCAGATGGTTCTCGGCCGCCATGTGGGTGCTGGGGATTGAACCCGGGTCCTCTGCAAGAGCGGTCGGCGCTCTTAACCGCTAGGCCATCTCTCCAGCCCGACACTTAGTACCTTATAAAGTACTGTCATTATAGGGGTTGTCTGGGCATTCTCCTTTGTAAAATGATAGGTTTTTAGATGAAAAGGGGCAAAGAGGACACTAAGATTACTGGGGAATAAGTTTATTAGAGAAGTTATTAATACCAACAGCAGATAGACAATAGCATGTGGGGGGGCCGGAGGGGGTGTCTGAGATAAGCTCAGGCCCTGGCACCAGAGACAGACAACATGGCAGTCTCTGAATCCTCCTCCTCGTTTGCCCCCCACCCTGTGGCAGAGGAAGGAGCCTCTTATTCTTTTGAGAGTAGGGTGGGTTCTGGTCCCCAGGCAGGAGAAGCGGGTGGGGAGCAGGGTCTGAGTGGCAGTGCCTCTGTGTCGGGGGACTCACAGGTAAGGACCCAGCAGGGTGCCTGTCAGTAGCTGTGAGAGGTAGGCTGCTTCATGAGCAGCGGCTGGATTAGAACACGTGCTTACAAAAGTCTACCCAGGTGGTTCTAAAATGTAAAGGTCAGTGCTGTAGAATTTCTGAATCAGAAACAAGTAACTGACCCAAGAATTCAATTATTCTTAAATTAAAAATAGGGAAATTTACCCCACAGCTAGACGACCTCAGTACCGTATAAACTGTTAAGTTTAAAATGATATTATTTTGACTGTTATAAACTTAGAGTCATACTTTACTCTGATTAAGAGTTTTCATTAAGGTGTTAAAGTTTGGGGTTTGAAACTAGTTTGTCATGACATAAATACTGTGTCTAACCACAGTATTTATCTTATGGGACTGTTTAAATGTATAGGCTCATGTCTAATGCTAATGATTTACTTTATATCAAGTTGATTTATAAGTTAGTTGTCATGTAAGTTAAAGATGTTAAATTATGGGAGGAAACCTTCACCGCAGATACATCTGACAATGCATTGATTTCCAGAATATATAAACTACTCAAAAAACAAAGAAAAAAGAAAACGAATGATCCACTCAATAGATGGAGCAAAGAACTGAACAGAGAGGTCACAAGTGAGGAATTAGAGATGGCTGAGAAACACCTTAAGAAGTGTTCAACATCACTAATCTTTAAGGAAATGCAAATCAAAACCACTTTAAGATATCATCTTACTCCAATAAGACTGGCTAGGATCAAGAAAACAAATGATACCAAGTGCTGGAGAGGTTGTGGGGAAAGGGGAACACTCATCCACTGCTGGTGGGAATGTAAACTCGTACAGCCACTATGGAAAGCAGTGTGGAGAACCCTTGGAAGACTTGGAAATGGAACTGCACCTGACCCAGGCCATACCACTCCTGGGCATGTAACCCTCAAGACTCACCCCATCCAAGAGATAACATTGCACGGCCTTGGGTATTTCCAGCTCTCAATAAAACAAGGAGTGGACCCCAAACAAATGCCCCTCAACTGATGATTGGAAAACAAAAATGTGGTAAATCTAAACAATGAAGTACTATTCAGCAATAAAAAAAAAAGAAAAAAAAAAAAAAAAAAAAAAAAAAAAATGGCTGGAGCTAGAGACATTTCTTGTGCTTTTGCGGAAGTAAAACACAGTCAGAAAAAAAAACAAAACGATTGCATATGGTATCCTTCATCTGTTGGATGCTAGTGCCAATAACATAGTTGTAAAGTATTTCCTGTGCATTGCCCTTTGAGCTTTTGTCCAAAGCAGTGGGGGGTGATGGCATATTGGAAAAACAAACAACCACAACAACAGGAAAGGGGATGCCAAAGAAACGAGAACTGACTGAAACAAGTGAAACTTCTGCTCAAAACAGTCAAACCTTCCTCATTGGGCGAATATTGCGAAAGACCTAGAAAGAGATGAAAAAAAGCATGTTTGGGCAGAATGCATGAGCTTTAGTAGGGTGGGGAGAATGGGTTGGTTGGGCAAACACGGGTTCTAGGTTTGTCAAAAAAAAATATAAAAATTTAAATTCTGTGCCAAACAAAGATGTTAAATTATTGCTGATGGTCTGGTCTTTACGCCATATTAGTTATTTTTACGGAATGAACTCTTTTTCTAGGGTGTTTTTTGCTCCTTGTATGTATTGTGTTACATTTGTAATTTGTTTGTTTGTTTTTTATAATGTGGGCACTTATGCCAAGGCCTACGTGATTGTGGATTAAAAACAACCTCTAAAGAATTCAAAGGTGGGGATGGAGCGAGAGATGGGCCTAGCTGGTTGAAGAACACTGGGACTGTTCTTGCAGAGCCCCGGGGTTCGGTTCCCCATTCACCCCACATGGCGCGACCTGAGGAAAACGTCTTTACTTTAAAACCAGTTCCAGGGCATCCAATGACCCCTTCTGCCCTCATACTTTGGCATTGCACGACACGGGTTCGGTCCCCAAGCACCCAACCATTTGGCGCCTGAGGCTGAGAAACCCGTTCTCTTTCATGTCTTCCCCTTACCTCCAGTTCCAGGGGAATCCAATGGCCCTCTTCTGACTCCTTGGCATTGCAACGACACGGGTTCGCTCCCCGCCGCCCCCCAAGGCCTGCATGCGCGCCCACAGCTAACATTCCTTACCACACCTCACCCAAAGAACGAAAAATAAATAAACCAAATTAAAAAAAAAAAACTCCAAAAGGACTTGGTCATTCCAAAAACCTGTCTCCCAGGGGCTTTCCCACGGGGGGCCCCATATCTCATGTTTATATAGTGTTAATTGAGCTAACTGTTCCAATCTCTTTTACACAGGAAATAAATAATTATTTAGTAATCTGCACAATCTAAGGGTCCATCAATCTGTTATTGAATGTTGTATGTTCATTGGTTTATTGTCTTAAGTAAAGGGAATGAGGGGGGCTGGCGAAGATGGCTTCAATGGTTAAGAGCACTGATTGCTCTTTGCGGGGTGGGGGATCCGGGTTTGATTCCCACCACCTGCATGGCTGCTAAGAACATCTTTAAGCTGGGGCATGGTGGGCGCACGCCTTTAATCCTAGCCTAGGGAGGCAGAAGGCCAGACGGATCTCTTGTTGAGTTCAAGGCAGGCCTGTCGACATAGTGACAGCTTGGGCAGTCTGGGGACAAAAGGTGAGCCCATATCTCGTGTTCTAAGTTTAAAACATAAAAAAAAAAAAAAAAAAAAAAAAAAAAAAAGATAAAAAAAATGTTGGAGAGATATTTTTAGTAAGGATTTAAAAAGAGATGGTGATATTTCTAGTAAGGATTTATATAAAGATGATGAGAACATCTATACAAGTGATAAAAGTCTAAGGGGGTTTGTTATGGAAGTGAAAAGGTGACACTATATGAATAAACTTAATTTTCTAAGATTCAGTCAAGTAGTTTAAGAAGCAAAATGTATATCGAGTCAAGGTTTATTTAAGAGTGTTCAGGGCTGGAGAGATGGCCTAGCAGTTAAGAGCGCCAATTGCTCTTGTAGAGGATTCGATCCCCAGCACCCACATGGTGGCTAAGAGCCGTCTGTAACTCCAATTCCAGGAGAACTGCAGTTCCAGGGGAATCCGACACCCTCTTCTGACCTCCGAGGCATTGCACGACACGGGTGCACGAATCTACATGCAGACAGTACATTCATACACATATAAAAATAAATAAAATTTTAAAAAGTGTTCGGTTATTGCCCAAGCTTTATATTCATATCACATGGCACCTCAAGGTTTAGTAAAATGATAAGATATTAAATTAAATTGGTATAAACACTTAAGCTAGTTTTCTAATGACTAGAATAGGATTGTAAATATTTACAGAGTTGTTAATTTTCAGTCCTCTCCTGGCTTGCACTGGACTCCCTGTTACAGATTTGGGTTAAATGGACACAGACAAATAGTGGTTTACCTATGGCTACTCGAAAATGTACTTTGTATTTCTCGAAAGTGTTACTTTTGATATTTCCTTTGACCTAACAAGATAATTTGGCTCAAAAAGCTAGGTTCTACCTTCCTGAACCAGCTGCATGCATTCCAGAAGAAGACAGTTTGGAGGGGCTTAGTAATCCTTATCAGCTTATTTCCTGTCTTCCGGTATGTGATACAACTCCTACCTTTCCTGGAGAATTATAAATCAGGATGGTGTGTGTGTCTGGGAAAGAAAGATACTGTTCCTATTTGTAGAAAATGGTAGTAAACAGTTTACATTTAAGATAGGCCTGAAATTGTTTAATTCTCTCTCCTGGGCTATGACCGCTTAACCTATGGTGTTAAGTTCCTCTTCCAGTCTGTATTATACAAGACTGCTTGAGTTTTTGCCCAAGCCTTATCTAAAATATTATACAGTAATTAAAAGTATCAGTGTAACTTATCCTGGTATAACTTAGCCTTTTTCTGGATGGTTAACAACCATACTTAATGCCCATACCAATTAGGGGACTTAAGGAACAACTTTGTTCCTTGCCCTCTGAGGTCAACTAAGTCCTGGGGACTATGCATGGGGGCATTTCTTGAAATGTCCTTTAATTGTGAGTCACCAGTCCTCCTGTGCAGGGAGATCTTGGAGATCCACTAACCGGACTCTAGCCAGTGTCCAGCCTATAAAGAGGAAAGTCTCTTCATGCTTCAAAAAGGGAAGCTTGGTCCTACAAGACCTGACTTTGTCCTCCTGTAGATGGAACTGGTAAATGAAAAGCAAAAGGGATCCAGAGGTTCCCTCCAAAGACCCAAGTAGCCCCTGAGGACCAGATCCTCAACTGACCTTGGGAAAACAAAGCTTGGTTAATCTGAGCTGACCGTATGGACTTAAACACCCAAAAGGAAAATATAACTAAAAGATAAGTAATCATTATATTTCCTTTAAAGTCTGAGAGATTGTGCTTCTAAACTTTAGAGTTAAAGTCATATGGGATCTATTGTCAAATAATAAAATTTCTTCTTTCTATTTAGAAACTACCTAAGGGGAAACACCATGACTATCAGAATGCCTGGAAAGCAGATCCTGAGTCCAGACACCATAGCCAAATGAACAAAAAGAGAAACCAATAAATGGATGCTTTGGAACCCCTCATTGAGAAATTCTAGCCAGGCATGGTGGTGTGCACCTTTAATTCCAGCACTTGGGAGGCAGAGGCAGGCAGATCTTTGTGAGTTCAAGGCCAGCCTGGTCTACAGAGTGAGTTCCAGGACAGCTGGGGCTACAGGGAGACCCTCTCTCGAAAAGACCAAAAAAAAAAGAGAAATTCTACTGGACTTTTAAGTTGGACATTTAATTCACCCTGGTCATCTCCTGGTTCCCTGCCTAGAAAATGTACCTAACTACTCTTGCCTTCACTTCTCCTTCACAGGCACCAGTTGAGAACTTTGTTCTCTCTATATATACTTTTGGGGGTCTTTTAGATCACTGAGCAGGGTGTACCCCAGGTGCCACCCCCATGCCCCTTTTCAGCATGGAAGGAGTGTGAGCAGTTGGCACCCTGATTCCTTCTTGACAATTGGGGTAACCTCCTCAGAGGGTAATGTGATAAAAATAGAAGCTCAAAATTGGCTAGGCAGTTTAGGGTCAAGACCCCCCAAAGAACCAGTTTCCTCTCAGCTGGGAGCTGAAGACTTCCTGGATCTGCCAGTAAAGTTATTCTTCTTGTTGCTCTGACTTGTGGCCCACATATCCTTAACTCACTTGTCACTTGATTTATTAACCAGTGGGTAAATTGTATCAAAGTCATGGTGCTAAGGACCCAATACAACCCCCTCCCTAGTGGGGATCATTCCACCGTGGAAACACCAACTGTGGTCGACTCTTATGAACTTCCTCAAGGATTTGAAGACCTCACAGCGAGAGGGGGAAATGAGATAGAGGACTATAAAATGCAGGGATAGTGTTCTCAGATACCACTAAGCCATTTCTCCTTAGTCATCATTCTAGGACTGATCGGTTTGCTTGCTCCGCCGGTTTCCCCTTGATTGGCTAACTTTAATTGTTGTCTCTTACTTCTGTAATTGGCTTGATGCTTTGTGCACTTCCCTTTGATTGGTAACTTTAATTGTGATGCTAAACTCTGATTGACTATTGTACTTATAAATCGCCCTGTAACCCGCACCTTGTGGTCACCTTCCTCCTGAGTTGAGTGTTGGTCCGGTGTCGTAATTAAATTAAACCCTCCTCTAAAAAAAAAAATCCAATATATGATTCCACACGTGTATAGATACATATATGTGAAGTATCTAGAATAGGCAAATCTAGACAGAAAGGGAAATTAGTGGCTGTTCAGGAGCAAAAGATGAGGGGGGCTCGGAGGAAGTAGAGACGGGACAGCTGCAGGACATGGGTCATTGTGAGGTGTTGAAAATGTGATATTGATATGGTCATGTCTGGACACACTGTGAGTATACTAAAGGGCCCTGAACTGTACGCTTGAAGTGAGTGAATTGAATGGCATGTAAATTTTTCAAGGAAAGTATTTAAGAAGACAGGAATGGGCAGCTGAGGTGGCTCAGTGTGAAAGGGCATTTGCTGACAAGCCCGGCACCCGAGTTCCATCCCAGGACTGGCAGAATGAGGGACTGACTTCCACAAGCTGAGCTCTGACCTCCACCTGTGTGGGCTGTGGCTCTCTCTCTCTCTCTCTCTCTCTCTCTCTCTCTCTCATCTCTCTCTCTCTCTCACACACACATAACTTTTTAAAGACAGAAATAGTGATTAAATGGGCACATGGTGTAAGCCTGATCCTCGCAACATTATCAGGACAATGTGGATGGCATCCAGGGATGAGGCGTCAGCAGGACATCAGTGTTCATTTTCTGATGTCTATGGTTATTTTTCCATTGTGCAAAAGGACAAGGTCCTTATCAGTGAGAAGTTTGACCAGTGTGAACCAGGAAGCATTTGGTGGTGGGGAATCACTAGAAGTAACTGACTCTCAAGTATCTGGAAAAATCAGACAACAGGGGTTTTGCAGCTTTTATATAAGTTTACAATCGTTTCAAGATGTATCTTGCAAAACGCTGGGTTTCAGGTATGAGGGTGCAGATGGCATATTGGGTTCTGAGCAACCATGGGGATCACCTTTGCCAACCACTGAGCTAGCTTACAAACTGAGCCAGCCTGTGCTCTGGGGAGGGGAGGCACTAATTTTTAGCCAATTGCACTGGGCCTTATCAGTTTTTGTAAGGTTTCTGACTGACAACATTTTGCTAGGAATTTCTGCTGCAAAGCAAAAACATTGATTTTGAGAACATTGAGGAACATAACTATTTGAGGAATAACTTTTCTTTATTGATGGCTGTGTCTTTTTACAGTGAGAGGTTTACAGACCACTTGGGGAGTGTGCCACTAAAAGTAGGTGATTTCATCTTCTTTGGTTTTGTTCACCTGATAACCACTAAGCTCCAAATCTTCATTTTGCCCAGGAAGACCTTTGAAGAGTCTCAGGTGTATGAATTTATCACCACCCACATCCACCTGAAAGAAAGAAAAGAAATGATTTATTCCTGAGTATCTACATTGTGGGGAAGGTCTACTGTCCTGTAAAGATTTGACTGTGCTAAGTCTTTCTGGACTTCTGCTCTGGCCCTAGGCAGCATTCATGAACTTGGCTTTCATCAACCTTAGGAGAAAAGGCAGTTATGAGAAAGGGCAGAACTTCATGGCAAGAAGTACATTTCCTAGATTGCTTTTTTAAATATATATTTTTTAATTTTATTTATTTTTGTATGTGTATGAATACACTGTCTGCATGCAGGTCTGTGCACCCGTGTCATGCAATGCCAAGGAGGTCAGAAGAGGGCGTCGGATTCCCCTGGAACCTGAGTCAAAGATGGTTCTCAGCCGCCATGTGGGTGCTGGGGATCGAACCCAGGTCCTCTGCAAGAGCAATCGGCGCTCTTAACTGCTAGGCCATCTCTCCAGCCCCCCTAGATTGCTTTTATAGTACTTTTTAATTATTATTACAAGTGGGGTGGCACACATGACAACCCAGAGTGGCAGTTTACTTTCACAGGTGCCCAAAGCAGAAATAGCAGATGGCCTATAATTCTGCTGATCCTATTTCTTGACTTCCAAATTGGGACATTTCATTTGCCAAATAGGTTGATATAGGGGAAGAAAATCAGAATTTCTTTAGAAAACTTGGACTATAAGTCCCATATCCATGTTGTATTGGAAATCTGTTTTATGAATTCCCAGTGGTCATTTGGTTGCTGAGCAGGGGTGGGGCGGCCTGCCTGCCCTATAAAGTAAAGGGGCTTTGGAGCTTGGGTCCAGATGATAGTTTGGATGCAAACCTAGAACCTAGAACGTCACAATAAGAAATTGCCTCTTTGGTTTTGGTTAGGGCAATAAAAGCTTTATGTTATATAGTATATATTGTGCTCCAATGTCCCTTCCTACCCTAATTTAAAAATGCTGCCTATCAAAGTTTACTATTATATGACACTATGATGAGCGTCATATAAATGTGTGTGTGTGATTATAATGTCTTCTTGCCTGAAAAAAAGTAGAACAGTATCAACTTAAAATTTTTTTTTTATTTTTGTATGTGTATGAGTGTACTGTCTGCGTGTAGGCTTGTGCACCCATGTCGTGCAATGCCACGGAGGTCAGAAGAGGGTGTCGGATTCCCCTGGAACTGGAGTTCTCCTAGAATTGGAGTTACAGACGGTTCTTAGCCACCATGTGGGTGCTGGAGATCGAACCCGGGTCCTCTGCAAGAGCAGTCGGTGCTCTTACCGCTAGGCTCTCTCCAGCCCCCAGTATCAACTTTAAAGAGGCCAGAAGTAGATTAAGTAACTTTCTGGGGCTGGGGATGTAGCTCAGTTGGTCCTTTGCCTAGCACGCAGGAGGCCCTAGGTTTGATTACCAGTAGCACAAGACTAAGTGGTGCTACCTATAATCCCAGAACTCAGGAGGAGGAGGCAGGGGGATCAGAAGCCCAAGATCTTCTGCTCTATCTCAAGTTCCAGGCCAGCCTGAAATACATCGACCCTGTCTCCAAAAGTGAAATAAAGTAAATTTAAAAAATTTAAAAGCACATTGGGGCTGGAGAGATGGCTCATTGGTGAATAGCAACTGCTCTTGCAGAGGACCCAGGTTTGATTCCCAGCACCCACATGGCGCCTAAGAACCATCTTTAACTCCAGTTCCAGGGGAATCTGACACCCTCTTCTGACCTCCACAGCATTGCCTGACATGGACGCACCAACCTACATGCAGACAGTACACTCATACACATAAAATAATAGGGGCTGGAGAGATGGCCTAGCGGTTAAGAGCGCCGACCACTCTTACAGAGGACCCGGGTTCGATCCAGCACCCATGTGGCGGCCGAAAACCATCTGAAACTCCAATTCCAGGAGAACTCCAGTTCCAGGGGAATCCGACACCCTCTTCTGACCTCCGCGGCGTTGCACGACACGGATGCACAGACTTGCATGCAGACAGTACATTCATACACATACAGAAATAAATAAAATTTTTAAAAAAAGTTTAAAAAAATAATAAATAAAGAAGAATTAAAGCTGAATTAAGTATTTAAAAAATTTAAAGCACTGAGAAATTAAGTAATTTTCTATAAATATCTCAATAAATAAATAGCAGAGCAAAATTTAAACCTAGATCTGTCAGATTATAATGTCTTTCTGTATATTTCTTCTTTTTGGTTAGTTTCGTTTTGCTTTTGAGATAGGATCTCGCAGGGTGGCTCAGATTGGCCTCGAACTCACAACCCTTCAGCCTTGCCTCCTGAGTGCCGGGGTTATGGGTGTGCTCCAGGCTTGGCCTCTGTGATCTTTCCCCTTTACAATGTAACTGGGGGAAAAAAAAGCATTTGTTTTGTACTTGGGAAAGGGCAAGCAGCTTTGCAAACATTACTGACTTAATCAGCAGGAAGGAGCAAGCAGAGCTCAGAGGAGAGGGCCCGGAGGAGGGCGTCATGGAAGGGAGGGAGGAGAGGAGATTGTATAGAGCAATTCCCTCCAGGGAGGGAACTGTCAGGATTATTTTTCTAATGAGCCTTTCAAAGAAAAATGTACAAGAGAGCTCATATATGAGTTTATGTACCTGGAGTCATCAATCATAAGTTATTAAAATGGTCCCGAGCTGGGCGTGGTGGCACACGCATTTAATCTTAGCACTTGGGAGGCAGAGGCAGGCGGATCTTTATGAGTTCAAGACCAGCCTGGTCTACAGAGTGAGTTCCAGGACAGCTGGGGCTACAGGGAGACCCTGTCTCAAAAAGACCAAATAATAATAATAATAATAATAATAATAATAAAATGGTCCCAGTTTTTGCAGAAAGTTTCCCATCTTTGAACAAAACCATTTTATTTTTAATTTTTTAAAATTTATTTTCATATGTGTATGAATGTATTGTCTGCATGTAGGTTGGTGCACCCGTGTCATGCAATGCCGCGGAGGTCAGAAGAGGGTGTCAGATTCCCCTGGAACTGGAGTTCTCCTGGAATTGGAGTTATAGACGGCTCTTGGTGGCCATGTGGGTGCTGGGGATCGAACCTGGCTCCTCTGCAAGAGCAGTCGGTGCTCTTAACTGCTGGGTTATCTCTCCAGCCCCATGAACAAAATCATTTTAATTGGAAGACTTCCTTTTCCAGGTGTGAAGAGTACGGAAGGAGGAAATGATATCATTCCTTCTGAGGATGCTTGAGGGCCTCACTCCTGCGTGTCCCCAGGGTCTAGCGCACACCAGGAGGTCAACTTTGGTAGGGTCAGGCTGCTCCATACACATAACTCGATGCTGTAACTTGCTTCTGTTGAGCTGGCTTAATACTTTTGCTGAATAATTAATTATAGTTTAAATAGTTCATGATTTGTTAAAGAGAAATAAATGTGACTGTGACCCGGTGAAATGGCTGAGTAGGCATATATACTTGAGTATCTGTTATTGTTTTTCATTAGAATCACTCTGTTTAGTACACAAGGGCAATAATGGTCCCTACGTATTATCTACAACTGACTTGTTGGATTGGTTCTGATAGAATCTGTGAAGAGCAGGAGAGCCATGAGCTTCATTAAGGAGGGCACAGAGTCACAAATCCCTTGAAAGGGCTAACTGGACCTAAATTGGCAGTCTGGGCTTGCTAAATCCTTATCAACCGTTCAGTCCCAGGACTGAGGCAGTCTGTTTATGGAGCCACCTGTCTTACAGCCTTGAGATATCCCCTGCTCGGCTAGAAAAATCAAAAGAAGGCTTTCACATAATCCAAGGACACCAGGCCTTGGCATCTGATGCATTCCAGCTGGGCTCAGGGAATAAAATCTTCCACCTCTATTCATTAGGAGTCAGATGCTCCACACACGCATAATGGACTATCTGTCCTCTGACGCTATATACTTATTTTGATAAGTATATATTCTTTGCCTATTGCAGGTTTGGCTCTGGTTTTTATTTCTTATCTTTAAACCCCTTCCTTTTCCTTCTCCAAAAATCTAACAGGTTCTGCCTTGAAAAGATCAAAAATATTTTTCTCCTTTTTTTTTTTTTTTTTCTGGAGACAGGGTCTCCCTGTAGCCCCAGCTGTCCTGGAACTCATTCTGTAGACCAGGCTGGCCTTGAAGTCACAAAGATCCGTCTGCCTCTGCCTTCCAAGTGCTAGGATTAAAGGCATGTGCCACCACATCCAGCTATTTTTCTCCATTAAAACTCAGTGCATCATTTAATATTTATTGTGAGTGTGAGTGTGTGTGTGTGTATGTGTATGCGTGCGTGCCTGTGCATGCCTGCCTGTGTGCAGTTGTGACATGCCATGCCAGTGGAAGTCAGAGGACAGCTTTCAAGAGTTGGTTCCACCCTGTTATCTTAGGTAGTCAGTGGTGGCAAGTGCCTTTACCTACTGAGCCACCTCGACAACCCGATTTCATTTTTGTATGGTTATAAAAATTATTTTTAGAATACTTCAGATAGATAGTGCTTTACACTGTGTCTAGAATGGCACAAGTTGTATTTATTTTAGTTGGGAAAAGAATGATTCAAATTATATTGATAAAAAGTCTTATTTAAAAGACTAAAGTACGTTCTCACCTAATGATTCAGATCATTCTTTAATTCCACTTAATTTGGACAGAGAATTGTGAGGTGTGACATGGACTAATCTTGTCAACTCCACACCCTCCACACACACCTAACATAAATATTCATGGCCACGTGCCCTAAACTCCTATGCAGTCTTTTTCTACATTGTTTCCAGAAGTTAAGACTCAATATATGACAGCTTTCTAAATTCAGGAGGAAAAAAATGGTAAATATCACATCATCTGCAAAATTTGACACTCTTCTATTTTAAGTATCAAGCTTGTGTCCAAATCAAAAACAACCAGAAGAGAGGAAGGTGTAGACAGGGAACTAGGAATCATCACATCAAATGAGTTGAAGCCTAACCTTGACGAAGTAATTAATTCCAGCAACGACTTGGGTTTTGTACTCCACAGCTTCGAATTTTTCATAAGTCTCATTTGTTTTTTCCTCCAGTTGGGGTTTAATCTTAAAAAGAGAAAGGAAGAAATATTGTAAGTACTGGGCTCTGCTTAAATGACTTACAAACCTGAAAGCCCTCAGAGATGCTAAGAAAGTTGGTGGTGACACCTGCAATCCCGGCATTTGGAAGGCTGTGGCAGGAGGACCTCCACAAGTTCAAGGCTCGCCTGGGCTACGCAGTATGTTCCAAGCCAGAGGCTACAGATTGAGACCCTGTCTCAAAACAAAACAAAACAAAACAAAACAAAACAAAACAAAACACAAACACAAACACAAACCAAAAGAATGCTCATGAGACCCACAAGCTATTGTCAGAACTTCCATAGAAGACACATCTTTAAGAACATTACATGGGTTAAAAAGCCAAATTAATTGGGCTGGAGAGATGGCTCAGTGGTTAAGAGCACTGACTGTTCTTGCAGAGGACCCAGGTTCGATTCCCAGCACCCACATGGCAGCTAAGAACGGTCTTAACTTCAGTTCCAGGGGAATCCGACACCCTCTTCTGACCTGCGCAGCATTGCACGACATGTGTGCACCTACCTACATGCAGGCAGTACACTCATACACATAAAATAAAAAAAAAAAAATAAAGCCAAGTGAATTACATCAGATCAGGCTGGTATTACCAATTAGCCAGAAGGAGAGAACTGACTCTTTGATCTACATACACACACACTGACTCTTTGATCTACGAGTTGTAGATCACACACACACACACACACACACACACACACACACACACACACACAATGGAGAGATGGCTCAGGAGATAAGGGTGTATACTATTCTACATATACTGCTCTTGTAGAAAGGCCTGGGAGTGGAGTTCATTCAGGAGGGGATGAGGTAAATCCGGGCACAGATGCCAGCAGAGCATGAAGTGAGATTTCCTGTTTGGGGGCCCAGAAGGGGCCAGGAGAAACCTAGGAGAGAGGAGGTACAGGTTCCTAGAAAAGGTGTCCCTGAGGTCCTACTGTGACTTGGGCAAGCTTCCTGTGGTCTATACCTTCCTAGAGGAGGAAGCAGGGCAGAGGGAGCAACCTATAACTGAGGATTGGCATGTTGGAGTTCAAAGGACGGAGGGGAGTGAAAGCCTGTATCATGGATGAGTAACCAAAAAGGCCCAGGCATGTTCTCGTGATGATGGTATGTGCTGGAGGCCTATGGTGTGGCTGAGTGGCAGGTTCTTGGGGGCGGGGGACACTAGTGTAATGGGAGAAGGACCCACCAGGAGGCTTAGGTCTGAGACAGGAACATAAGTCTGTGGATGAGGTGAGTGGGAGCCTTGATATAGTAAAGCCCAGAGCGTGGCCAGGTGTATTGTGAGATGGGTTACTGTGTCCTTGGAAGAGAGCTCAGCTTAGTGTGTTTGCCAGCAATGCTACTCAGCAACCAGGTTTCTGATGTAAGGCCGGGTATGTGCAGTGCTTATAAATATAACCATTAAAATGACATTTCTCTCCTTCAGATAAACATGCTTGGAATTCTCATTGCATAGTACTTACATAAAAGATAATGGATCAACAACCGTGATCTGGAGGCCCCAGGCTGTTTGGGGACATCTGTTTATTTGTCCTCTTCATTGCACATAGTATGGGTTTTCATGGATGGCACTGTGTATGGCTTGCTATTTTGTGAGGTGACTATCTATCTATTTTATAAACATCCCCAAGGGCAGGTACTATTTTCTGTTCTTTCCTACTTAACAACTCAGATAGTACCGTCTATGTACATAATCAGAATTTTCTTTTTCTTCAAATTGTTTTTACATTTATTAATTTTTGTGTGATGTGTGTGTGCACACATGCACATGCTCTGTGGCACATGTGCTGGGGATCAGAGAACAACTTGTGAGAACTGGCTCTCTTGAGACTTTCATGCGGGGTCCTGGTATCAAACTCAGGTCGTCAGGCTTAATGGCAAGCACATTTACCCACTGAGCCATCTCACCGGCCCCATCAATGTTTCTGAATAACAGATTATTTTCTTTGGGGACTACTTACTTTGCCAAATAGGAAAGATTCTCGAGTGATACAGAGAGTTGGGAGGAGGCAACATATTCCAGGCATACTGTACTGACTGTACTTTGAGCCTCCTGCCACAGTGCGCCATTCAGTCTGTTACCGTTCCCTCTGCTTTCAAGAATGTTCACGACATCTCAATTCCAAAGCTTCTGCTTGCCTTTCCTTCCTTTCTGGCCACATCTAACATCCCTCAACTCCTCTGATGTCAAATTCTTGGGACTTGAAGGCTCTGTGATATTCTCCCCTCTCTAAGTGGTGAGACTTCCCCTTCCTCCTTCCTCCCCTCCTTAAGGGTTACCTTCTTGTTACTCTGATTAGACACTCCCTGTATGGACAGAGTTTTCTATCCTTCTAAGAACATTTTAACACTGGAGTTTTAAAAACAGATATTTATTTATTTGTTTATTTATTTATTTTTGAGACAGGATCTCCCTGTATCCCCAGCTGGCCTGGAACTCAATATGAAGGCCAGGCTGGGCTTGATCCCAGAGATCTGTCTGCCTCTGCCTCTGCCTCCTGAGTGCTGGGATCAAAGGCGTGCACCACCACACCTGGCAGAAATATATTTGAAAACTTAAGGAATAAAACCACGAAGTAAACAACCGATAGTGGAGGTGCTCCCTGGGACCATCAGGCCACTCTGGGGCTATGACAGCCACTGCCTCCCCGTCTCGGCTGACTCTGTGTGGGGACCCAGACAATTCTATAATCCGGGAGGAGCTGGTTTGATTTCCTGATTTAGCAAGTACTTTACAGAATATCTACCTCCTGGGCTTGTTTAGAGGGGGAACCCTTCAGGTAACTGAGAAGAAAGTGCTTTCTTCTCTGTCTGCCAACACTCAGCTGGGAACTGTCCCCTAAGGCTGGGCTGTGTCCTGTAGGAGAGCAGGTGGGTGATGAACGAGAGTTTAGCTGAGGACTTGAACCATGCTGGACTTGTCACCTAAAAGCAAACAGGCTGACAGCAATGTCTAATGTCCTTTCTGGTCCCAAGGTTATCATTATGAAAAAGCACTTGATTAGGTTTTATTTCCTATTATGCTGTAGACGCTTTGACTACACTGTTAACTCCCGGAGAGCAGAGGCCGCCTTACCCCTTTATTTCGCTTCTACTGTACAACGCTAGCCACCCAGGAGAGACTCGGAAAACACCCATGCCTTGACATGCATGGGGGAGAGGTTTCCAGAGAAAATAAGTCTGCCACCCCCACCTCCACCCTACCCCCTTCCCAAATACCCCATCCCCCAACCCCTCCCCTACTCCTGCCTTTGAAAGGCTTCCCTGTGTGCTGATACCATGTGGCACAAAGGATGACAGGGACATGCAAAATCTGGAAGCAGGCTGATTTCTTTTTTTTTTTATTTTTTTAAATTTTATTTTTGTATGTGTATGAATGTACTGTCTGCACGCAGGTTTGCGCACCCGTGTTGTGCAATGCCTCGGAGGTCAGAAGAGGGCATCGGATTCTCCTGGAACTGGAGTTCTCCTGGAATTGGAGTTACAGACGATTCTCAGCCGCCATGTGGGTGCTGGGGATCGAACCTGGGACCTCTGCAAGAGCAGTTGGTGCTCTTAACTGCTAGGCTATCTCTCCAGCCTGCAGGCTGATTTCTTAACTGGATGACTTAATAATTTTGGATGTTCATTTCATCATCTAAACATTGGTGGTGATGTTCTGCCTGCCCCAGGGCTGTGAAGATCAAATAGAAGTCAAGTAGCGGGGGTCAAGGCTTTTAAAAGAGCAAAGATCTTTTCTGGGTGAGGTACAGCCTTGTTAGTGTCTAGTCCATTCTACCTCTCTGACAAATGTGGAGAAGTAATTAAAGAACACACCTCTAGACTAATAACTGAAGATGTGATCCACAGATGGTATCATTAACAAAGGAAAATCTGGTAGATTCTTAATGAAAAGAATTATATGCGGTTGGAGAGATGGCTCAGTGGTTAAGAGCACTGGCTGTTCTTGCAGAGGACCCAGGACTCACATACATAAAATAAATAAATAATAAATAAATAAATAAATAAATAAATACCAATTCTTCTAGCTGACCAGGTGACAAGCTTCTGTATTTCAAATCTCTAAGGTTCCCAGTATACCCCTCTGCAGCTCTAGTTCCTGGAGAGTCTTGGGGAGACTCTTCAGATTGGGGGGGTAATTTTCAGACAAAGTCAACAATAATGGTGCCTGACATATGTCTATGTATTTTGAAAACCATTTTGCGTATATCATTTTAGTCATTTTAAGCTCTGGGAGTTGTATGGCAAGATGTGTTAGACTTTCCTTATAAATGAAGCTGAGAACTTTAGAAACAAATTAATTAATTAATTAATTAATTAATTAATATTATATGAGTGTCTTGCCTGCATATATGTAAGTGCACCCATATGTGCGATGCCCATAGAGGCCAGAGTGGGTGTTAGATCCTGGGAATTGGAGTTATGGACAGTTGTTAGCTGCCATATGGGTGCTGGGATTAGAACCAGGGTAAGAGCAGCCAGTGCTCTTAACCACTTAGCCATCTCTCTAGCACCTAAAGCTGGGAACGTTTACTTGGCACCCTATTTTATTTATTTATTTATTTATTTATTTATTTATTTATCTATCTATCTATCTATCTATCTATCTATCTATCTATCTATCTATTTATTTGTATTTTCAAGACAGGGTCTCCCTGTAGCCCCAGCTGTCCTGGAGCTCGCTCTGTAGACCAGGCTGGCCTTGAACTCACAAAGATCCGCCTGCCTCTGCCCCCCAAGTGCTAGGATTAAAGGTGTGTGCCACCATGCCCGGCCTTTTTTTTTTTTTTTTTGGCACCCTATTTTAAAGGCGCAGGTCCCACAGGTCTCTGAGGATACTAGATATCTAGTCTGAAGTCATGGGCGGCTGCAACTACCAGCTCCTGACAGCCTGGTAGAAAATGTAGACTCACAGGCCTAACCGGCCTCCTCAGACCTACATTTTATCAAGAGTAACAGGTGACTCATGTACACACTCAAGTTTGATAACACTTGATCCTGATGCAAGGATTCTAATGACTTATTATCTTTTTAAAAAATAAAACACTCTTAAGATATTTATCGAAACGAACTTATGAATGAGACTATTTAGGCTTAAATATGTGACCACTGAATTTCAGGCAGGTAGTTTCCTTGAGGTTATTCAGTGTCCTAAGCATAAGGAATCCCATCTCTTCTACTCATAGAAAAGCTGGCCGGGCCTGGTAGGGTAGATTATGCTGTGATCACTTGGGAGGCCGAGGAGGGAGGAACACTGTAGTTTGAGGCCATCCTGGGCTATGTAGTGAGTGCTAGACCAGCCTGTATTACAGAGCAAGACTATGTTTCAAGAAAAGAAGGAAGGTCAAAAAAAAGAAAAGAAGGAAAGAAAGAGGCAAACAGCAAGCAAAGCTGAACTGCTCTGCCATATTGAGTGATGTTTCAGAAAGAAAATAAGGAATGACAGATGAAAACATGGGAAGAATTTGATGGCCTGCACCCACCATTTGCATGTGTTTTCCCTTCACAAAACATGCCATACATTAAATGTTTGTATGAGTGCTAGTTAGGCAACACTTAGATGTGTTAACTTCTTTTTTATTATTTTATTTTATTTTTTTTGGGGGGGGTCTTTTTGAGACAGGGTCTCCCTGTAGCCCCAGCTGTCCTGGCAATTGCTCTGTAGACCAGGCTGGCTTTGAACTCACAAAGATCTGCTTGCCTCTGCCCCCCAAGTGCTAGGATTAAAGGCATGCGCCACCACGCCCAGCATTATTTTTATTTTATGTATATGAATGTACTGCCTGCATGTAAGTAAGTGCACCCATGTCACGCAATGCCACAGGGTCAGAAGAGGGCTTCAGATGCTCTGGAACTCGAGTTAAGGATGGTTCTAGGCACCGTGTGAGTGCTGGGAATCGAACCCTGATGGTTTTCTGCAAGAGTCTTCAGTGCTTGTAACCACTGAGCCATCTCTCCAGCACAAGATGTGTTAACTTCTTATCAGAAACATTGAGCTCAGGGCTAGAACAGTGGCTCAGTGGTTAAGAGCATTGCCTGCTCTTGCAAAGGATCAAAGTTTGGTTCCTAGCATCACATGGAGGCTAACAACTGTCCATAACTCCAGTTTTAGGGGCTCCAACACCCTCTTCTGACCTCTGTGAGTATTACACATACATGTAGGCAAAACACACATAGAAAATTTAAATAAACAAAGAAAACCAAGCATTGAGCTTTCTTTTTATTGTGATGTGTTTGGTGGCCAAAACACCCTGGGGTTACCAGGCGCTCTGTTACTTCAATTCTTTTTTTTTTTTAAATAATTTTTTACATGTATGAGTGTACTATCTGCATGTAGGTTTGTGCACCCGTGTCGTGCAATGCCAAGGAGGTCAGAAGAGGGCATCGGATTCCCCTGGAACTGGAGTTAAAGATGGTTCTTAGCCACCATGTGGGTGCTGGGAATTGAACCCGGGTCCTCTGCAAGAGCAGTCGGCACTCTTAACCACTAGGCCATCTCTCCAGCCCCACTTCAGTTCTTCAGATTATGAGACTGACGCGCTGCCTACTGCGCTGAGGGCGGCTTAATTCTTTATTTTTTTTTTATTTTTATTTTTTTAATTAGTTTTTATTGATGCTTTGTGCATTTCATACATTTTTCCAATTCAGTTCAGGCTTATTTCCCTTTCCCTCCCCCCCACCCCCACCCCATCCCAGATCATGCATTCTGCCATAACTGTCCTGCATCTTTCTCTCAGTTTTTTTTTTAATCACCCTCCACTGAAAGACGAAAACAACCCATTTAGGCAGATGCGAAGCAACATTGGAACTGGGCTCCTTCGCTACGCTGTTTGTCTTTCACCACATTTACAAGCATCTCCCACAGTGTTCTAGTTCATGGACTTGTTAACAGTCTTAGACCTTCCTCCTGTCACATGCTGGCTTCAGTGAGTGAGACGGGAAAAACAATTCACAAATAACTGAATTACATTTGAATGAAAGGTTTAGAGCTGCTCCAATATGAAGTGTTCTTTAGAAAATGGGGAAACTGAGGCAGCAACTAGCAAGGTGACTTGGCCGATTTCACTCCCGAAGTGCTGGCATCATATGAGAGGTTCTCTCAAAGGCTTTAAATTCCATTTTTAAGCTACAAACAACATACTCCCATATACTATAGTTTGCATGTCTACACTTGACACAGGGCTGTCTTATGAACCAAATTATGAAAGTTTGATTTGGGGATCAAACTTTCCTAAAATGCACCAACTCACCTCATTAACCATGTCCTGGATTTCTGGGGTGGCTGGCTTGGCATCGGACAGGCCTCCAGGAATCATTCTGGCGATCTCCTTCCTTGCTGGTCGGGAAGCTGGAGAGAAGTTATGAGGCAAGCCCGGAGACTCGGGTTTATAGGCTCCCATCAGCTCCGCCTAGAGAGGGTGTTCTGTCCCGAGCAAGCAGAGGGGCTGACAAAGCAAGTGTGGCAAGTGTGGCTGGGGCAGTTCTTCTGCTTCCCTGGGGGAAGCTGAGTGGAGGGGGGCCCGGGGGCCGGGCTGGGCACTCCCCGGTCATGCTCTGCTAACCTGGCCCTCCCTGTGCGATCTGCGCCATGCTCCCATCCTGTTTGTCATCTGAGGAGTGACCTCCTAGCCCAGTTTTCACATATTATAAACCTCCAACACATTGTTTAAAAAAAAGAATACTTAGTAGTGCCAAGGCTGATTGCTTAGAATTTACTTGACTTTATACAGAAAGTAAGAGCATCTACATGGAGGTTTGACAGGATATGTAGACTTCGTTTTTACTTTCAATTTCTAGAATATACAAAATACAAAGAATAAAATAAACATCTTAATTTCTGCTTCTGCTTTTGCTGTCTCCTCTCCTCCTCTCCCCCTCCTCCTCTCTCCCTCCTCCTCTCCCCCTTCTCCTCTCCCCCTCCCTCTCCCTCCGGTGTGACTCATCCTAGGGGAGGTGGTATTGTATGAGGGTGGAGTGAGTGGCTGCCCTTAAAGCCTGTGCATTGCCTGGAACCTACTGAGTAAGCGGTCCCAACTTCACTCTCCTGGTCTCATCTGTGTTCAGTTAAACCTGTCACTCGGAGCAGGATACCTCCTCTCACTCACTTCCTTTCATGAGTCTCTCTTCCCACTAGTAACCTGTACTTCTTGTCTCCTTTCTCTTGTTTATTTAAACATTTGGAAGCATTTAAAGGCAACATGACATTTCTCTCCTTTCCACTGATATTGCATATAATCTGTGTTGATGTTTCATGGAGTCATATTTTACATGCTCTGTTCTAGCAGCCTTGTGTTTTATGTATTTCATTGCCAGTGCTCTAAGTCTCGGCCGCTTTGGTTAATCCTGCCACAACTGAAAGGTCACTGTGAGATGGCAGCATTGACTCTTCTCTGCAGAAAGTGAATTTTATACCTTACCTTGTCTACAGTCCCAGCACCATCACTTTTTTAAAATATACTTTTTTGGGGGTCTTTTTCTTGAGACAGGGTCTCCCTGTAGCCCCAGCTGTCCTGGAACTCACCCTATAGACCAGGCTGCCCTTGAACTCACAGAGATCCACCTGACTTTGCCTCCCAAGTGCTGGGATTAAAGGCGTGCACTACCATGCCTGGCAAAATATACTTTTTTTAACTTAAAGAGCTGGGAAGGGTTTGGAGAGATGACTCGGTTGGTAAAGTGCTTCTTGTACAGGCCTGAGGATCTGAGCTCAATCTCCAACACCCACAGAAAAGCCAGCATTTCTCACATACATTTCAGGTTCATAACAGTGAGACTGAGTTCAGATGGAAAAGTCAGGGCTGCTGACTTGCTTTCTGAAGGCTAAAGATTCAGGTTTTGGGCCTCCAGTGAGCTGCCCATGTGTAGACCTCCATGCAAGAGAAGTTGTTTATCCTTTTTCTTCCTCAACGTGCTTGCAAGCAGCAACTGCTTATTTTAAAATATATATATATTTCGCCGGGCGTGGTGGCGCACGCCTTTAATCCCAGCACTCAGGAGGCAAAGTCAGGTGGATCTCTGTGGGTTCAAGGCCGGCCTGGTCTACAGAGTGAGCTCCAGGACACCTGGTACTAAAAGGGAGACCCTGTCTCAAAAATACCATAAAAAGAGTGTAAAACCAAAAATATATATATATTTCAGAGGCAGGTGGATCACTGTGAGTTCAAGGCCAGCCTGGTCTACATAGTCCTACCTTACATGCAGGCAGTAACACTCATAAACATAAATAAAAAAAATAAATAAAGCCTTTTTTTTTTTTTTTTTTTTTTTTTTAATAAAAATTAAAAAATTTTGAAGGAGAGAACTGACTCTTTGATCTACACACACTGACTCTTTGATCTACGAGTTGTGATCACAAGACACACACACACACAAACACACACACACACACACACACAACACACACACACAATGGATAGATGCTCAGGAGATAAGGGTTTATACTGAGTCATAACTATACTGCTCTTGTAGAAAGGCCTGGGAGTGGAGTTCATTCAGGAGGGGATGAGGTAAATCCGGGCACAAGATGGCCAGCAGAGCAATGAGATGAGATTTCCTGTTTGGGGGGGGGCCCCAGAAGGTGGCCAGGAGAACCTAGAGAGATGGAGGGTACAAAGCATTCCTCGAAAAAGTTGTCCCTTAGGTCCCTACTGTACTGGCAAGCTTCCTGTGTCTATACCTTCCTAGAGGAGGAAGCAGGGCAGCGGGAGCGACCTATAACTGAGGATTGGCATGTTGGAGTTCAAAGGACGGAGGGGAGTGAAAGCCTGTATCATGGATGAGTAACCAAAAAGGCCCAGGCATGTTCTCGTGATGATGGTATGTGCTGGAGGCCTATGGTGTGGCTGAGTGGCAGGTTCTTGGGGGCGGGGGACACTAGTGTAATGGGAGAAGGACCCACCAGGAGGCTTAGGTCTGAGACAGGAACATAAGTCTGTGGATGAGGTGAGTGGGAGCCTTGATATAGTAAAGCCCAGAGCGTGGCCAGGTGTATTGTGAGATGGGTTACTGTGTCCTTGGAAGAGAGCTCAGCTTAGTGTGTTTGCCAGCAATGCTACTCAGCAACCAGGTTTCTGATGTAAGGCCGGGTATGTGCAGTGCTTATAAATATAACATTACATTGACATTCTCTCCTTCAATAAACAGGCTTTGAATTCTCATTGCATAGTATATACAATAAAAGAATAATGTATCAACAAACCGTGGATCTGAGGCAGCCCCAGGCTGGTTTGGTACATCTAGTTATTTGTCCTCGTCATTGCACATAGTTGGGATTTCATGGATGGCACTGTGATGTATGGTTTCTATTTTGTGAGGGTTACTAATCATCTATTTTAACATCCGACCAAGGGCAGGTACCTATTATTCTGTACTTTCTAACTTAACGAACTACATATAGTAACCGGTCTATGGTACATAATCAGAAATTTTCTTTTTTCTTTCAAATTGGTTTTTACATTTTTAATTTGGGGATAGGTGTGCACACATGTGCTCTGTGGCACATGTGCTGGGGATCAGAGAACAACTTGTGAGAACTGGCTCTCTTGAGACTTTCATGCGGGGTCCTGGTATCAAACTCAGTCGTCAGGGCTGAATGGCAAGCACCTTTACCCACTGAGGCATCGCACCAGTCCGACCCCGGAGCAATGTTTCCTGAATAACCAGATTTAAGTTTCGGTTGGGGACGAATTACTGGTTGCCAAAATAGGAAAGATCTCGAGTGATACAGAAGTTGGGAGATGGCAACTGACTGTACTTTGAGCCTCCTGCCACAGTGCGCCATTCAGTCTGTTACCGTTCCCTCTGCTTTCAAGAATGTTCACGACATCTCAATTCCAAAGCTTCTGCTTGCCTTTCCTTCCTTTCTGGCCACATCTAACATCCCTCAACTCCTCTGATGTCAAATTCTTGGGACTTGAAGGCTCTGTGATATTCTCCCCTCTCTAAGTGGAGACTTCCTCTCCTCCTTCCTCCCCTCCTTAAGGGTTACCTTCTTGTTACTCTGATTAGACACTCCCTGTATGGACAGAGTTTTCTTTTTCTATCCATCCTTGCTAAGAAATTGTAACACTGATTTTAAAACAGATATTTATTTTATTTGTTTATTTAATTTAGTATTTTTGATACCAGGATCTCCCTGTATCCCCGGCTGCCTGGACTCAATAATGAAGGCCAGGCTGGGCTTGAACCCAGAGATTCTGGTCTGCCTCTCCGCTGCCTCCTGAGTGCTGGGATCAAAGCGTGCACCACATCCTGGCAGAAATATATTTGAAAACTTAAGGAATAAAACCACGAAGTAAACAACCGATAGTGGAGGTGCTCCCTGGGACCATCAGGCCACTCTGGGGCTATGACAGCCACTGCCTCCCCGTCTCGGCTGACTCTGTGTGGGGACCCAGACAATTCTATAATCCGGGAGGAGCTGGTTTGATTTCCTGATTTAGCAAGTACTTTACAGAATATCTACCTCCTGGGCTTGTTTAGAGGGGGAACCCTTCAGGTAACTGAGAAGAAAGTGCTTTCTTCTCTGTCTGCCAACACTCAGCTGGGAACTGTCCCCTAAGGCTGGGCTGTGTCCTGTAGGAGAGCAGGTGGGTGATGAACGAGAGTTTAGCTGAGGACTTGAACCATGCTGGACTTGTCACCTAAAAGCAAACAGGCTGACAGCAATGTCTAATGTCCTTTCTGGTCCCAAGGTTATCATTATGAAAAAGCACTTGATTAGGTTTTATTTCCTATTATGCTGTAGACGCTTTGACTACACTGTTAACTCCCGGAGAGCAGAGGCCGCCTTACCCCTTTATTTCGCTTCTACTGTACAACGCTAGCCACCCAGGAGAGACTCGGAAAACACCCATGCCTTGACATGCATGGGGGAGAGGTGTCCAGAGAAAATAATCCCTGCGCCGCCACCCCCACCTCCACCGCTACACCACCCCCTTCCCAATACCCCAGACCCCCCAACCCCTCCCCTACTCCTGCCTTTGAAAGGCTTCCCTGTGTGCTGATACCATGTGGCACAAAGGATGACAGGGACATGCAAAATCTGGAAGCAGGCCTGATTTCCTTTTTTTTGTTTTATTTTTTTTAAATTTTATGTTTGTATGTGTAATGAGTGTACTGTCCGACGCAAGTTTGTGCACCCAATGTCATGCAATGCCAGCGGAGGTCAGAAAGAAGGGCGTCAGATACCCCTCGGAACCGGAGTTCTTCCTGGAATTTGGAGGTTCAGACGATGCTCTCAGGCCGCCTGGGGTGCTGGGGATCCGAACGTGGGTCCTTGCAAAGCGTATGATGCTCTTTGAACTTGCTAGCTATCTCTCCAGCCTGCAGGCTGATTTCTTAACTGGATGACTTAATAATTTTGGATGTTCATTTCATCATCTAAACATTGGTGGTGATGTTCTGCCTGCCCCAGGGCTGTGAAGATCAAATAGAAGTCAAGTAGCGGGGGTCAAGGCTTTTAAAAGAGCAAAGATCTTTTCTGGGTGAGGTACAGCCTTGTTAGTGTCTAGTCCATTCTACCTCTCTGACAAATGTGGAGAAGTAATTAAAGAACACACCTCTAGACTAATAACTGAAGATGTGATCCACAGATGGTATCATTAACAAAGGAAAATCTGGTAGATTCTTAATGAAAAGAATTATAATGCGGTGGAGAGAATTGGCTCAGTGGTTAAGGAGCAATGGACCTGTTCATGCAGAGGACACAGGAAATCCACATACAATAAATAAATAAGGAAATAATAAAGAAATAAATATCAATAAATACCAATTCTTCTAGCTGACCAGGTGACAAGCTTCTGTATTTCAAATCTCTAAGGTTCCCAGTATACCCCTCTGCAGCTCTAGTTCCTGGAGAGTCTTGGGGAGACTCTTCAGATTGGGGGGGTAATTTTCAGACAAAGTCAACAATAATGGTGCCTGACATATGTCTATGTATTTTGAAAACCATTTTGCGTATATCATTTTAGTCATTTTAAGCTCTGGGAGTTGTATGGCAAGATGTGTTAGACTTTCCTTATAAATGAGGCTGAGGGAACTTTAGAAACAAATTAAGTAATTAATTAATTAATTAGTAATATTAGATGAAATTGTCTTGCCTGCATATATGTAAGTTGGCCCCTATGTGGCGATGCCGCATATAGGCCAGAGTGGGTGTTAGACCAGGGGAATTGGATAGTATGGACCAGTTTAGTTTAGCTGCCATATGGTGCTGGGATTAGAACCTAGGGTAAGAGCACAGCCAGTGCTCGTACCCACTACACACGCATCTCTCTCTAGCACCTAAAGCTGGGAACGTTTACTTGGCACGCTATGAGTTTATTTATTTATTTATTATAATTTATTTATTTATATTATATCTATCTATCTATCTATCTATCTATCTAGCTATCTATCTATTATTTATATTTGTATTTTCAATCAAAACAGGGTCCCCTGTAGACCCAGCTGGTCCTGGAGCTCGCTCTGTAACCAGGCTGGCCTTTGAACTCACAAAGATCCGCCTTGCCTCTGCCCCCAGTGCCTATGATTAAAGGTGTGTGCCGACCGAAATGCTCTGCCTTTGTTTTTTTGTTTTTTTTTGGCACCCGATTTTAAAGGCCGCAGGTCCCGACAGGTCTCTGAGGATACTAGATATCTAGTCTGAAGTCATGGGCGGCTGCAACTACCAGCTCCTGACAGCCTGGTAGAAAATGTAGACTCACAGGCCTAACCGGCCTCCTCAGACCTACATTTTATCAAGAGTAACAGGTGACTCATGTACACACTCAAGTTTGATAACACTTGATCCTGATGCAAGGATTCTAATGACTTATTATATTTTTAAAAAATACAAACTTCTTAGTATTTATCGAAACGAACTTATGAATGAGACTATTTAGGCTTAAATATGTGACCACTGAATTTCAGGCAGGTAGTTTCCTTGAGGTTATTCAGTGTCCTAAGCATAAGGAATCCCATCTCTTCTACTCATAGAAAAGCTGGCCGGGCCTGGTAGGGTAGATTATGCTGTGATCACTTGGGAGGCCGAGGAGGGAGGAACACTGTAGTTTGAGGCCATCCTGGTGGCTATGTAGTGATTGCTAGACCCAGCCTGAATTAGAGCAAGACTATGTTTCAAGAAAAGAAGGAAGGTCAAAAAAAAAGAAAAAGAAGGAAAAAAGAGGCAAACGCAAGCAAAGCTGAACTGCTCTGCCATATTGAGTGATGTTTCAGAAAGAAAATAAGGAATGACAGATGAAAACATGGGAAGAATTTGATGGCCTGCACCCACCATTTGCATGTGTTTTCCCTTCACAAAACATGCCATACATTAAATGTTTGTATGAGTGCTAGTTAGGCAACACTTAGATGTGTGTTAAACTACTTCTTTTTTATTTATTTTTGAAAAAAAAAAAATGTTTTTTTTTGGGGGGGGTCTTTTTGAGAACAGGTCTCAACACCCCTGTAGCCCCAGATGTCCTGGCACTGCTCCTGGTAGACCAGGCTGGCTTTTAACTCACAAAGATCTGCGTGTCCCTCTTGCAACGCCCAAGTGGCTAGGATTAAAGGCATGCGCCACCACAGCCCAATCATTAATTTTTATTTTATGTATAGGAATGTACTGCCTGCATGTAAGTAGTGCACCCAGGTCACGCAATTGCCACAAGGGTCAGAAGAAGGGCTTCAGAATGCCTCTGGAACTCGAGTTTAAGGAGGGTTCTAAGGCACCGTGGAGTGCTGGGAATCGAACCCTGATGGTTTTCTGCAAGAGTCTTCAGTGCTTGTAACCACTGACAATCTCTCCAGCAAAAGGTGGTTACTTCTTATCAGAAACATTGGAGCTCAGGGCGAAACAGTGGCTCAGTGTTAAGAGATTGCCCTGCCTCTTGCAACGGTATCAAAGGATGTTGGTTCCTAGGCATCACATGAGGCTAGGCCACGTCCATAACTTCAGTTTTTAGGGGCTTTCAACACCCTCGTCTGACCTCTGTGAGTATAACTACATGTAGCAAAAACCACATAGAAAATTTAAATAAACAAAGAAAACCAAGCATTGAGCTTTCTTTTTATTGTGATGTGTTTGGTGGCCAAACGAAAAACACCCTGGGGATTACCAGCGCGATCTGTTCTCTTATAATTCTTTTTTTTTAATAAAATAATTTTTTACATGTATGAGTGAACTATTGCATGTAGGTTTGTGCACCCGGTCGTGCAATGCCAAGGAGTCAGAAGTAGGGCGCGGATTCCCCTGGAACTGGAGTTAAAGATGGTTCTTAGACCACCTGTGGGGTGGGAATTGAACCCGGTCCTCGGCAAGAGCAGTCGGCACTCTTAACCACTAGGCCATCGCGCCAGCCCACTTCAATGTTGCGTCAGATTATGAGACTGACGCGCTGCCTACTGCGCTGAGGGCGGCTTAATTTCTTTATTTTTTTTTTTTTTATTTTTATTTTTT
Source organism: Rhizomys pruinosus (assembly GCA_009823505.1). Classification (NCBI taxonomy): domain Eukaryota; kingdom Metazoa; phylum Chordata; class Mammalia; order Rodentia; family Spalacidae; genus Rhizomys; species Rhizomys pruinosus. The sequence goes on along the minus strand of VZQC01009652.1, from coordinate 614,283 downwards.
TAATTAGTTTTTTTTTATTGATCCTTTTTGCATTTCATACAGTTTTTCTTTTTTCCAATCCAGGTTTTCAGCTGATTTTCCCTTCCCTGCCCCCCCACCCCCACCCCATCCCAGGATTCATGCCATACTGCCATAACTGTCCTGCAATCTTTCTCTCAGTTTTTTTTTTTTAATCACCCTCCACTGAAAGACGAAAACAACCCATTTAGGCAGATGCGAAGCAACATTGGAACTGGGCTCCTTCGCTACGCTGTTTGTCTTTCACCACATTTACAAGCATCTCCCACAGTGTTCTAGTTCATGGACTTGTTAACAGTCTTAGACCTTCCTCCTGTCACATGCTGGCTTCAGTGAGTGAGACGGGAAAAACAATTCACAAATAACTGAATTACATTTGAATGAAAGGTTTAGAGCTGCTCCAATATGAAGTGTTCTTTAGAAAATGGGGATGAGCAGCAACTAGCAAGGTGACTTGGCCGATTTCACTCCCGAAGTGCTGGCATCATATGAGAGGTTCTCTCAAAGGCTTTAAATTCCATTTTTAAGCTACAAACAACATACTCCCATATACTATAGTTTGCATGTCTACACTTGACACAGGGCTGTCTTATGAACCAAATTATGAAAGTTTGATTTGGGGATCAAACTTTCCTAAAATGCACCAACTCACCTCATTAACCATGTCCTGGATTTCTGGGGTGGCTGGCTTGGCATCGGACAGGCCTCCAGGAATCATTCTGGCGATCTCCTTCCTTGCTGGTCGGGAAGCTGGAGAGAAGTTATGAGGCAAGCCCGGAGACTCGGGTTTATAGGCTCCCATCAGCTCCGCCTAGAGAGGGTGTTCTGTCCCGAGCAAGCAGAGGGGCTGACAAAGCAAGTGTGGCAAGTGTGGCTGGGGCAGTTCTTCTGCTTCCCTGGGGGAAGCTGAGTGGAGGGGGGCCCGGGTCAGGGCTGGCACTCCCGCGGTACATGCTCTCTAACCTGGCCCTCCTGGTGCGAATCTGGCGCCAATGTCCCATCCGGTTTGTCATCCTGAGGAGTGGACCTCCTAGCCCAGTTTTCCACATAGTATAAAACATCCAACACAATTGTTTAAAAAAAAGAATACTTAGTAGTGCCAAGGCTGATTGCTTAGAATTTACTTGACTTTATACAGAAAGTAAGAGCATCTACATGGAGGTTTGACAGGATATGTAGACTTCGTTTTTACTTTCAATTTTCCTAGAATATACAATACAAAAGAATAAATAAAACATCGTAATTCTGCTTCTTTCTATTTCCTGCTTCTTCTGCTTTTGCTTCATCCCTCTCCGCCTCGCTCCCCTCCCCGCTCGCCCTCCTCCTCTTCCCCCCTTCTCCTCTCCCCCTCCTCTCCTCTCCCCTACAACTCCTCTCCCCCTCCACCTCTCCCCCTTTCTCCTCTCCCTCTCCTCTCCCCCTCCTACTCACTCTCCCCCTCCTCCTCTCCCCCTCCCCTCCTCCTCTCCCCCCTCGCTCCTCTCCTCCTCCGCCGCTCGAGCAGCATCGGACTACGACGCCTCTCTAACCCGACGCCTCGACGACATCCTACTCGCAAGACAAAATCACAGGCGCCGCATAAAAAGAATCGCCTCGAACCCTGCCAAATAAAAATCGAAAAAAGCCTCCATAGCAAATCATAACGCGCCAATAAGAATCTACAAAGAAAGATCCAGACACAGAAGAAGAGAAAAACGAGCGAAGAGAAAAGAATAAATGCAAGCAGAAGAAGGACCGAGAACGCAGCTAACACGAAGACCGATACACAGAATCAGATAAAAGAGGAAAAACGACGGACGATAAAAAGGAGCCGAAACAAGAATAGCCGCGCCAAGCATCCGCTAACCATAAGCAGCGAACCAGGAGACGAGCAAATCATCATAGACAAATCCGAAGATCAAAGAAACGAGAAGAGAAAACTCCGCCTCGGCAGACTCAGCCGCTCAGATACGAAGGACCAATAATAAGAGACAAAGACGAGCGAATATAAGAAGAGACCAAGAAGAACGAATAAGCGCCAAATCTTCATCTCTGCCTAGCACCATCCATAATCGAACAGAGGACTAGCGGGCAAGGAAAATAAGCAGAAGAAACGCCGCATCGCCATAGGCATATCAGATAAAAAGAAGAAGAGGCAAAATAATACGCGTAACAATCATCATCGAAAAAATAAGCGCAGAGAATCAAAAGCCGAGACGAGCCACAGCAGACTAGACTCCAGACCCCTCCGACGCTACGAAGAGAATCAGCTAAACATAATATACGAGAAGAAAAAGGACCAAATCAGCGAACACTAATAATAGAAACATCCGAATCAGAATAGCATAAGAAAGAGCCTAAGCTGAAGCAGAGGGCAGAGGAATGTGGCTTGCTGTGGGAGGAAGGAAGGCATGCCCAATCAGATGGAAGGGAAAGTAGCAGGGAACTGAACGGAGAAGAGCACTGACGCCAGCTCCCGAGGTATGGGATGTAGGCCGATATCTGTCCACGTGGTTCAGGGGCTCAGCCCTGGATACTGTGCCTGCCAGGCGTGTGCTCTTCCAACTGAGCTCCGAGCCCAGTTCCAAACATTTATAGTTCTCTCACCCAAACTAAACATTTTGTGTTGTTTCATGTCTTTTTTTTGTAGTATTTTTTTCTGTCATGGGTCCTCCAGACGAGTGCTGGGGTTACATGAGTACAATGCTGCCCCGGGCCTTGTAGTTTATATATAACACACACCACACCACACACACAACACAACACACACACATATATATATATATATATTAGATAATATAGATATATAGATATATATAGAATTTGNTCAGTGAGTTGTCAGCTATAGGAGACCCTGTTCAAAAAAAGAAAAAAAATAAACTTAAATAAAAAAATATATATTTCTTTGTATTTTATGTGTATGAGTGTTTTGCCTGAATGTTTGCAGGTGTACCATATACATACAAAGTCAGCAGAGGCTAGAAGAGGGTGTCAGATCCCCTGGAATAGGCGTTAAAGGCATTTGTTAGCCACCATGTGAGTGCTAGGAACCGAACCCAGGTCCTCTGCGAGCAGCCAGTGCTTTTATCTGCTGACCCACCTCTCCAGCCTCAGTAGCTGCTTAAAGGAGCAGTGGATCCTCAGGACGATTGATCTCGATCGGGAGCAAGTCCTCTGGACTTAACGACTCCTAAGATTTTGTTGCCACTCACAAAATGGACTTGTGCCGTCCCATGTGCCCTCAGGGTCACACAGGTCTCTGGGGGAGTCAGGCCTGTCAGGGCCATTTGTAAATCTGCACCTTCACAATTGTCAGATATCAACTTCAGCCTGTAGGAGACACTATGGAGATAGGCCAGAGCAGAGCAGGACAGTTCTGGAAGCATGCATGTGACACCATGGTGGAGAGGGTCGCTACTACTGCATCTTGTATTTTCTTGATTTTATTCTCTGAAAGCATAAAATTCATGGGGGAAATATTTAATTGTTGGCTGCTAGCTGCATTATTAACAATCCTTTATTCCTGTTCATTTAAAAAACTTATTCTGGTTGTTAATCTTTCTGAGTATTGATTTTTACTTAGTAAGCATTTATCTTCTAACTTTAAGTTTTTTTTCTTGAGGCTCACCATTTAAAGAGTCTCTATTTATTGGCTATATATTTAGATTAGTGTTTTTGCCCAATTTAACAGATCTTTTTGGCTTAATAGAAATGTTTAACTTTTTTGTATTTTGTTTAAATATTAATTTTTTATTTTATTGTATGAGTGTATTGCCTATATATGTGTAAGTCACCCATGTGATCCATGCCATGAGGTCAGAAGAGGGCATATGGATTCCCTGGAACTTGAGTTGATGGATGGTCGTTAGCTGCCATGTGGAACTGGGTCTCTGCAAGATCAACCAGACTTTCTCTTTTTTTTTTTTGCTTTTTTTTTTTTTTTTTTTTTTTTTTAATTATTATATTATTTCGGGTATGTAAATCAATGTACTGTCTGCATGGCTAATTTTTTTAAGGGATTCCCAGTATAAGAGTTCAGCTGTTTTCAGATCACATTGATGTTGCTCAGTTTGCCGCTAGCATCCACAGATGAGGGATAACATTCATCATCGTTTGTTTTTCTGGGACTGTGTTACTTCACTCAGCATGATATCTTCTAGCTCCAGCCATTTACCTGCAAAGCTCATGATGTCATCTTTCTTTACTGCTGCATAGAGCTCCATTGTGTAGATGTACCACATTTTTTGATCCACTTGTCAGTTGAGGGGCACTTGGGTTGGTTACAGCTTCTTGCTATTGTGAAGAGAGCTGCAATAAACATGGCTGTGCATGTATCTCTGCGGTAAGATGAGTCTTGTGGGTACATGCCCAGGAGTGGTATGGATGGGTCAGGTGGCAAGTTCATTCCAAGTCTTCCAAGGGTTCTCCACACTGCTTTCCATAGTGGCTGTACGAGTTTACATACCCACCAGCAATGGATGAGTGTTCCCCTTTTCCCTACAACCTCTCCAGCACTTGGTATCATTTGTTTTCTTGATCCTTGCCAGTCTTATTGGAGTAAGATGATATCATCTTACTCCTATATGACACATATTTTATAGGTATAGAGGAAGTCCCATTCCCCCCAGTTTTTGTCCTCAGAGTTGAGTTACATTGTGAGTTCCTGATCCCTGAAGAAAACTGACTCTCTGACCCCAGCATTCATCAATTGCCATAGCTTCTCAGCTAGGTGTGGGACTTTGTGATCCCTCCTCTGTCCATGCTGGGATTGTGCCTGGCTTGATGTTGTTCTTGTGCAGGTCTCGTGCAGGACCTTGGTGCTGTTGGCATTAAGACTTCCAATCGACAAGTGAGATCTAATGAAACTAAAAGCCTCTGTCAGTTTTCAACTTTCAGAAACTGCTGCTCCTAGGCTCTTGTTTTTCTCAGAGATATTCTCCACACAGATCACTAGTTATATATATATATACACACAGACAAAGACACTGACACAGACACAGACACACACACACACACACATACTACACAGACACAACACACACTTTTATTGTTCATACACATGAGACTCTGCTACACGGATGGCTAGACTTTACCTTGGTGGAGCCATTCATTGGGGGTTCACTGCTTGACAAAGTTTCAAGGACCTGACTTGTCTGGTTGAAGTCTGCTCTCCAGCTGACCTTGGTCTTTAATAATTCCTTTTATTATATTAATACTTGTTTTTCTAATCTGCTTAACTTCTGGCTTTCTAGCAATTAGGGTACCTGCTTCTGCCTCAAGGAATGGAACTGACACTTTTGCCTTTACTAGAAATGAGTCCTTTGTGAGAAATAATGACACTTTGTATACAATTCAATAGTATGATACAGTAGCAATTAAGAATTCTACAGAAACTATCATGCACAGATTGCCCAAGTTAGGAAAGGAATTTTGATTTCACAGTCAGGTTTAAACTAAAAACAGGATTGTAGGGCAAAGTGAAACTAAGTCCAGTGAGGCTGTGGATTCTAGTGATCTGACTCAAAGATTAGTAGCCTTTAGAAAATCACCTCAGCAGGAAGTGTAAAAGAGAGAAACTGAGGAAAACAATGACCAGAATAAAAACAAGACATGAATCAAAATCACATCAGCCATGAAACGTTCGAGTGATCAAGGGAAAAAAAGATCCAGGACAGCTGGAGCTACAGGAAGACCCTGTCTCAAAAAGACCAAAAAAAGAATGATTGTGGGTGTGAATTATCTGAAAAATATTTATGGGGAAGTAGGGCTATTTTTTTCATTATTAGCTTAGGCTTGCGTAACCTGTATTAGTCTTAGGGAATATAAAAATAAACATCGGGGTCTGAGGGGCAGAGAAGCAGAGAGAAAAAGAATCAAGAGAAGCAAAGAGAGAAAATTAGCAGAGTGGCAAACCCGAGAAGCCCTCTGCACAGAAGCAAAGAGGATAGACGTGCTCTGTAACCCTCAGATCACAAAAAGAGAGTCTTGTGTCTTATCTGATTGATTTCTTTGCCGCCTTTGTGACCACCCACTTCAGGACCTGAACCTGCTGGAGCCGGACCCCTAACAATTATTTTAGAGATGGTGCTATCATTATGGAGAGAGGCCTTTATACTTTTTTTTTTTTTTTTTTTTTTCTTTTTGAGACAGGGTTTCCCTTTAC
>VZQC01009652.1:580506-599817 GCA_009823505.1 Rhizomys pruinosus | reverse complement strand
ACACACACACACACACACACACACACCACACACATACCACACTCTACAAACATAAGAACATGCATGTATACCACACATGTATCTACATACAAAAAATAGACAATGGACAACAGTGCTATGAAGAGTGTGTGCTCTGTCAGAGACACACTCTTCTCAAACCTCCTTGCTCAGAAAGCCCATCCTTTAATTTATCTAACCTGCTTCCAGGACTATTCAGACAATTGCACATAATTCTGTTGCTGATGACTTTGTATGCCTTCTTTCATACATATACATATATGTGTGTATATATGATATATATACATATATATATAAACTTAAAGCAGTCTTGGCTCTAATGAATCTAACTTTTTTTTTGTATTTTTGAGACAGGGTCTCACTTTAGTCCCAGATGGCCTAGAGCCCGCTCTGTAGACCAGGCTGGGCTTGAACTCACAGAGATCCACCTGCCTTTGCCTCCTGAGTGCTGGTGTTATTAAAGGCGTGCACCACCTATGCCAGGCCCCACTTTTTTTTTAAAGTAAAGCTACAGATGTAGAATAAGTTCTTTTATTTACATGTGAACAGATACACTGAGGCCAAGAGCCAGTGTCTGGCAGAGCTGGGTGGAGTCCAGGTCAGCTGGCTTTGCTTTCTCCTGGAGTCCTCATCTCACAGGACCTCCTCCGGCCTGTCCAAGGATGGTTGACAATCTGGCTCTGTGTGTGTGCTGTGAGGACCTGGGGGCAACAGGACCCCCCCACGCCCATCAGCCAGCATTAGCTCCTGAACAGCTCTGAGCTGCTGCTCACCGGAGCATCTGCTGGGAAGCTCCAGGGTGAGCACATTTGGAAAGGAACAAGCTGGCAAACGGTAATTACCATGCCGTAGAAAGAATCCCTGGGCAGTTGGTGCATGTACTAAAGCCAAGTGATCCATCTAAATGGGTGAGCCGTTTCCCTCAGACATCTCCCCTGGGTGGAGCTCCCTAGGCTAGCCCGATGAAGCTGCTAACAGCACAGGCATCTGCCTTGTGTGGACAAAGGACATCTTCCAGTCAAAATATTGCTGCTGCTTGTTTTCCCACTGTATGGAGATGGACAGCATAGTTCAGAGATGAACACATGGAAGGTGCCTACCATCATTGCATAAGAAATGGCTTGGGTAAACCCTAGAAGAGGAAATGGCTGGGCTGAGCTTTGGAGGCCAGCAATTCACTGTCTGTTACTGAGCTTCTCTAAGTGTCATTTAAGAAATGAAAACTTGAGGCTGGAGAGATGGCCTAGCGGTTAAGAACACCGACTGCTTTTGCAGAGGATCCGGGTTCGATCCCCAGCACCCACATGGCGGCTGAGAACCGTCTGGAACTCCAATTCCAGGAGAACTCCAGTTCCAGGGGAATCCGACACCCTCTTCTAACCTCCGCGGCATTGCACGACACGGGTGCACAAACCTACATGCAGACAGTACATTCAAACACATAAAAAAATAAATAAAATAAAAAAAACTGTGGCCAGGCGTGGTGGTGCACACCTTTAGTCCCAGCACTTGGGAGGCAGAGACAGGCAGATCTGTATGAGTTCAAGGCCAGCCTGGTGTACAGAGAGAGCTCCAGGCTAGCTGGGACTAAAGGGAGACCCTGTCTCAAAATACCAAAACAGAAAAACAAAAACAAAAAAAAACACTCGACTTTTTTTTTTAATTTTTATTTATTTTTGTATGTGTATGAATGTAATGTCTGCATGTAGGTCTGTGCACCCGTGTCGTGCAATGCCACAGAGGTCAGAAGAGGGTCTCAGATTCCCCTGGAACTGGAGTTCTCCTGGAATTGGAGTTACAGATGGTTCTTAGCCCCCATGTGGGTGCTGGGGATCGAACCCGGGTCCTCTGCAAGAGCAGTTGGCGCTCTTAACCACTAGGCCATCTCTCCAGCCCCCCAAAAAACCACTTGACTTTTATTGAATTATAATAGACTTATAAGAAAATGTTCATTTTGATACAGATATATACACTACAATCTTTTTTTTAATTTTATTTATTTTTGTATGTGTATGAATGTACTGTCTGCATGTAGGTTTGTGCACCCGTGTTGTGCAATGCTGCAGAGGTCAGAAGAGGGTCTTGGATTCCCCTGGAACTGGAGTTCTCCTGGAATTGGCGTTTCAGACGGAGTTCTCCTGGAATTGGAGTTTCAGACGGTTCTCGACTGCCATGTGAGTGCTGGGGATTGAACTTGGGTCCTCTGCAAGAGCAGTCGGCACTCTTAACCGCTAGGCCATCTCTCCAGCCCCCACACTACAATCTTTACCAAAAGTTTTTTCATGTGCTGAGTTTTTGGTATAATTCTTGTTGAATTTTTGTATATTTCATACTAAGCATCTTTTTTTCTGTGATTTCCTTTTTTTAAATTTATTTTTCCATACATCATACATCATTTCTTAATTGAATTTAAAGTCACTTCCCTTTCCATGCCCCTGACCCCACCTGAGTTCCTGCACTCTGCCATACATGTCTATGTCTTGCATCTTTTTCTGAGTCTTTCCAGAGGTTTTTTTTTTTTCCAGTTCTTTTGTTCCTGTTGTTCTCTCTAGACCAGCTGAGGCACAGGGTGCAGTCCGGGACAGTCAGCCAGGCAGATTGTGGGAGGTTTGGATCTCTGGCCTGCCTTGCAGAGAGGTTGCTGGCTTCCACCAGACAACAACAAAGTATCGTAATCATCTTTACATCCCTTCCTCCAACTGCACCCTCCCATAGCCCTCCCCCCACCAGATTTCATGCATTCTGTCATTTATGTTAAGATATATCAAGTCAACTTAGTATACTCAGATGCCCCTCAATGCAAGTTCATCCACTGGGGTCTAGTCAGCCTATTTAGAGTTGTTCCCTTAAAGACAAACTCTCCTTTACACAGCAGTGAGGGACTAGCTGCCAAAAGTTCTTTGCCTAAGGTTGTGGCCTGCTGTGCATTTCCCCAGTTCTATGCTAGGTTTTGATCTGCTAGACTTTGCATGGATCTTATGCATGCTGACTTTGTTGCTGGAGGTTCATGTGAGCAAGGTCCTGGGAACCCCTGAGACTCTCTTTCCATAACGTCATGTATCTCCTCTCCTGGCTCTTACAACCTTTCTGCCCCCTATTTCACAATGGTCCCTGGGCCCCCGGTGGGTGAAGTTCAGCATAGGAGACCTATCCAGGGACTCGAAGTCTGCAGACTCATTCTTTATGCTTTGGCCATTTGTGGCCTTTTGTGTTCATTGCCATCTGTTGTATGAGAAAGCTTCACTGATGATTGAGGGATGCATTAGTGCTCTCTCTGCCTTTGTTCCATTATGTTCCATGAGTCCTAGGTGTAGAGGTTCCATTGTAGGTGTGTGCATTTCACAGACACTTATTCTCTGTGTGTGACCAGTTGTAGAACTCTGTAATAGTTTCTTTTTGTTGCCGAAGAAGCTTCTTTGATGAGTGCTGATTAATGTACTTGTGTGTAACTATAAGAATCCATGTTTATCATGCAGTAAGGAATTACATTTTTCTAGAGATGGGACAGCCTTAGGGTTTTCTCTAAGATCTATGACCTCTCGAGCCAGGTGTATTTGACTACATTTACAGTACCACACATAAGTTCCTTCCTAAGTCCAATTAGGTAGCTAGATAAGAGTACCACTATTACACTAATATTGTTTGCTGTGTTGGTCATCATTGTGGTTATTAGGCCTTAAAGCTGGGGTTGGATCATCAATTGATGTTGTCCCTCAGCAGCTTGCATAGTATCCTCCAAAAGTATAAGAGCTAGCCTTGCGGGGCAGGGGTGGGGTGGGGGTGGGGGGTGGACTTCAGCTTAGTTCCAACTCTATTGTGCCAAGTCCTGTGTCCAAAGTATGTCCTAGTTGGGCATGGTGGCACATGCCTTTATTTTTTATTTTATTTTATTTTATTTTATTTTATTTTATTTTATTTTATTTTATTTTTTGTCTTTTCGAGACAGGGTCTCCCTGTAGCCCCAGCTGTCCTGGAACTCACTCTGTAGACCAGGCTGGCTTTGAACTCACAAAGATCCGCCTGCCTCTGCCTCCCAAGTGCTAGGATTAAAGGCGTGCGCCACCACGCCCAGCTGGTGGCACATGCCTTTAATCCTAGCACCTGGGAAGCAGAGGCAGGCGGATCTCTGTGAGTTCAAGGCCAGCCTGGTCTACATAGTGAGTTCCAGGACAGCTGGAGCTACAGGGAAACCCTGTTACACATACACACACACACACACACACACACACACACACACACACACACACAAAGACCAAAGTATGTCTTTATCTTTAGCAGTAAGGTGTGGGCACCCATAGAGGCCAGAGGAGCTGGAGTTTCCCACAGTTGTGAGCTAGCCAACATAGCTGTTTGAAAGCCAACCTGAGTCCTTCAAAGAGTAGCAAATGGTCTTAACTGCTCAGTCATCAATCCAGGCCCAAGAGACGTGCTCTTGAAGGGGATCTGGGACTCTCCTACCCTTCTGTGTTTCTGGGGTGCCGAGAAGTAAATGAGTGCTTCCTGCATCTGCTTCTGCTGTGACCTACCGTGCGACCACTGGCCCAAACCTAGAAATCATGTGCTGGACTAAGCTCTTGGTCCTTTTAACGTGATTCTCTCAGGAATTTTGTTTGATTATCATGGTGATGAAAAGCTGACTAACATAGTGTGTGTATCCAGTATGTCCTGTCAGGCCCCAGCCTGCCTTCTTATTTTCATACTGTTTTTGATGAGCAGGCATTTCTTATCCTGATGAAGTTCTTTTTTTTTTTTTCTTTTCCTGTCATGTTTTATGTCATGTTTTAAAAATATTTTCTGTGGGGAATGGTTTAGCTTGTGCCAATTTCACCATAAACCAGGATTAGAGGAAATGAACCCCAGATTGCCAGAGCCAAGTGTCTGAGTAATGTTTAGCCACAGCCCGGGATCACCCACACTCAGGGCAGAGCTGCACCAACGCCATCTCACAGATGCCTGCTGGGACTGGGATCCCAGCTTTGTCAGTCTGTGACCGGGGCATGTGACACACATTGTCAGTTTGCAAGGCCGTCTTAATATGGCAACAATTCAAATGATAGAGATGTGTCCTCTCAACCTCCTAGCCTGATGTAGGACTCATTATTTTACTTTGTAATTTTTGCTAGTTAATAAAATTAAGAAGGACTCAAAACATATCTTCCTACATTTTCTTTTCTTTCTTTCTCAAAAAAAATTTTTTACTGAGTATTTGTACAACTTGTACAATGGTTCTCAATCAAACCAAGTCCCCTCCATTCCTTAATCCCCCATCAGAACTCATGCGTTACAACATCCAAGCTAAGCCCCATCCAGTCAAGCTCCCAAACCCAGATGTCCTTCTGTGCAAATAAGTCTCCTGGAGTCTAGTCAGCATATCTAGGAATCAATCCTAGGTAAGGCATATTCTTTCTCACCCAACAGTACTCAATCTCCTGTAGTTCTCAGTCCAGGGTCACTCCCCACCCATGTCCCTTGCTCTGCTTTGAGACCTTGTCCAAGTTGGCATGGGTCCTGTGCCTGATGCTTACATTGCCACAAGTTTATATTTGAAAGCTTACAGTCAATTGTCACTGCTTCTCTATGTTCACGCACCAGCCCTTGCAGGAATTCCATCCAGAGTAAGGCATGTGGAAGGAAACAGTAGGCACTGTTACATACATGTGTGTGTTCTTCCCATACCCTGGAACTATATCACTGTCCTGGATGTAGGTAGCTCTATTGACAAAGCTATAGATGACAGGCCAGTGACCAGGGTGGGTTAGGGGATGCTGAAAGCAAAGTTGTGAGGTCGTGAGGTTTCTGTTCTTTCAGGTCCTTGGTGTCGCAGGGCTTACCTGCTTTCTCTGTCCCATCTGTTAAAATTATCACGGAGGAGAGAATTGAGATGCACCTCTTTCACAACATGAGGCTCAGATGAAAAAACTCACTTGAATATCTGTGGTTTGACTGGACTAAGTGCTGAGGGATGAAGGCAGATGGCGAAATCTTATGCATCAGGGGAACAATTGATTGGGAACCTGAGTATTAGCATCGTGAATGACAACACTTAGGCAACTGCCTCGCCCTTTTACATGCAGAACAGATGTTTTCTTGACAAAACTTGTTAAACAACAAGCATCTTCCCTCCTTACACGTCCTCCAGAGACCATCCCTTTCCATTCTCACGGTCTAAAGTTGGCAAGGATGACAATCTAGAAGTCGCTTCCTAAGAGAGGAGGAAGTTTTATAATGTGGAGAAAACAAGGCTTGATCAACTCATTCTAGAGATGAGTTGAAAACCTCAAAGAGATATCTAATTATTCCCAGGTATTTATATTAATTTTTCTCTAGACTATGCTGTTTATGCTCAGTTTATGGAGGGACTGATGCATATTTAATCCTCTATAGCGATTCTTCTTTATTGAGTAGAAACTTTTTTTCTAAGTATAAAATACAGACAAGTGTCCATGGTGGTGCTTGCCTTTAATTCCAGCACTCTGGAGGCAGAATAAGGCAGATCTCTGTGAGTTCAAGGCCAGCCTGGTCTACATAGCAAGTTTCAGACCAACGGGGGCTAGGGAGACCCTGTCTCGAAAAGATCAAGGAAAAAAGAGGTAGAATTTATATCCTTATATTCAGGCTCTAGGTATGCTGGGTGTGTGGAAATTCCTGGACAAAGATTTTCCTCATTTCTCTGACCATGAGAAATGCCTGAAACTGCAAGAACAACTCAACTTTTTTTATTGCAAAAATTAATCAACATTCTAGCCATAGCGGGGCATGGTGGTCCAAGCCTTTAATTCTAGCACCCTGGAGGCAGAGGCAGATGGATGTTTGTGAGTTCAAGGTTAGCTTGGTCTACGTAGTGAGTTCCAAGTTAACTGAGGCTACAGGGAGACCTTGTCTCAAAAAGACACAATAACAACAACAACCACCACCACAGCAAAAGGATTCTAGCTAGACAAAGCAAATTGTCTGCTGATCTGCTGAGGACTCTGGTTTTTCTTTCAAATACGCTGCTGGTAAAGGGCTGGAAGTGAGGCCCTAAGCAGCTGAGTTCTGAAACTCCACAGCTGAAGGCTTGCGGATGTGATGTTGGGTTAGAGGTGGACTGCACCGAGGGAAGGAAGGGGCTGAGCTGTGGGAGGCTCTGGACTGACTAACCCTAGTGAGGTGTTGATAGAAGTGTGCAAAGTCAGGATGGGACAAATGTATCTAAAGCCAGTGTGTGCTGTGGCTGTGCCCCGCCGAGGGTGACCGTCTGGAGCTGGGTCACCAAGGGTGAAGGGTGGAAGCAAATTTAGAAATCTGAGTCAAAGAGGTGTCAAATATTTTCTTCTTTAAACATATTTTTACATTTATTTATTATTTATGTATATGTATATAGATGTATGTGTGTCACAGAGTGCATGGGAATGTCAGCGGACAACTTGTGGGTGTCTGTTCCTATGTGGGTTCTAGGAATTGAACACGGATGCTCAGGCTTGGTGGCAGGTACCTTTACCTGCTGAGCCGTCTTGTTGGTCCAAACATTTTCCATCCTAAACATGTTCATCAACCCATAGCTTTTCTTACTTCGGAGTGTGAGAGTTGTAAGAATCAAAATGGAGTTACTTTTGCCAAACTCTAAACAAATAAATAAATAATCGAGGCTGGGATGCTCTGAAGGAAGGAATCTCAGTCTTCGGTTTGATAACAACAGATATTCCCAGAAGGCTGTGTCAGAACCATAACCTTGTCCAGAGGCCACTGCAAAGTTCCTTCTGCAAGGACTTCTGTCCACTGACTGCCCTTCTGACCTTCCAGCGACAACCTTGTTAGTGATCCTTAGAACCAAGAATTGTTTCAAATAATTTATATAATCTTCCTCTGCTTTGCCTTTCAAACTTCCCTCTTACTCCCACCTCCTTGAATACTTTGGATTTCCTGTGACATGGCGTATCCCTTGAGGTACTACACCCTTATTAATCTTTGGAAAATCTCCCTCTTCCTAACTTAGGTGCCATAGTAATTTTTTTTTCTCTTTCTCCATAGGATAAAAGAACCAGTAATTTCAATAACCCCACCGGCTTCTGAGTACCTTCCAAACAATGCCTAAAATCTCATATGAGTCCAGGGTTCAGAACTTGGCTTAGTAGCCTGGTCTGTGAGTTGAGGTGTGGTTTTGTCAGTTGAAGGGAAGTGAAGGAGAACCAATCCATACTGAATATACATCAAGCAGCCTGGTGTATTGAAGTTGAGTCAGCCAATTTTTGTGATTAATAATTTGAAATGGCAAGGTGGAGTTGTATTATGTAATCAACTTTGTAGGCTCTGTCACTTGGAGAAAATTGTGAATCTGCCAAACACAGGCACCTCACAACATATGTCAGCTCACGCCTTGTGAAAAGTGGGCCCAAAGATTCTTATATGAACATAAGGAAAACACTCAAGGGTTTCTTTTTCTAAAAAGTATTTTTAAAGGTATGGGGGGGGCCCAGGGATTGAACGCAGGTCATCAGGCTTGGGGACAGCTGCTGTTATCTATGGAGCCACCTTGCCAGCCTTGAGAAATGTTAATTTTGAATTTGGTTTTGATGTGGATCAATTGTATCTGGGACTGCCTGATTGACAAGTGTGTTGCTGGTTCAAGGCAGACTCCTGAGTTCCATTCCTGATGTGCTAAATTACCCTAGAAGTGAGCTTAAGAATCCACACTTCATCTTCACAATATGGTAGGCTAATAAGACCTGTATATAATGACCCCAGGAGATGGGGAAATTTCACAGGGTCCTACCTCTAGGAGGAAGGGAGAATCAGTTTTCTCCAGGGATGAGCTCTCTGATAAGTTAGCTAATCCCAAGTGGGCAGCCCTAAATGCAGGTACCTTTGAGAGCCACTAAATGGCCTCAGTGCTTTATATATGCACATATACATTTATAAATGCATATATGTATACATAACAATAGTCAAAGAAGAGGACAAGAAATTGAGAAGGAGGGGTCCATGGGAGGGGTGGAAATAACGAAAATCCAATACTCATGTATGAAATTCTCAAAAAATAAAAATTGTGTAACAACTATTTATAATGAGTCCTAATGGAACTTACCTTCTAGGTGCCACAAAGTTTTAATATGAGAGATTTTCTTACCTTTCCTTCATAGAACAAGGAGGAATATGATGATGATGAGGTCATTCTCTAACTGTAAACTGGAGCCAACTGTCATAGAGGTAATCTCTTATAAAACCAGTAAAACTGCCTTCTTTAATGACTAATAGACATAGGAACTATGAAAAGGATTATTCTCTATTCAGAACCAAATATAATACTAAAGTCTCCTTAAGCTGTGCACGTAAGCAAAATATATTATCACAGGAGAGCTCTCATATCAGCAATGGATTATTCTACCAAGGAGATGTTGGCCAGAGAATCCAAGCCCCCCGCCCAAAAAGTAAAGGCTTCTTGCCTATAAACTAGGATACCTGCAAGAAGAGAGGCGATAAGGCCCTGCTGTTGAAGACCTGATGTAAACATGGGAAAGATGTGTTGAGACCGCACTTGCAACTGCACAGTTGGTCTCTGGAATACCAGAGAGTGTTACCAAAGGCCACTAAACTAATAAAGCAAATATAGGTCTCCTTGAGTCAAGCAAGACTCCTCTGTCAGTACCAGCTACACCTCACCTGCCTGGAAATACTGTGCAGCAGTGGCAGCCATATGCCTGTATATCCCAAATCTAATTGGCTCTTAGCTCTCTCCTTGGAGGAATAATCCATGGCTGATGCCACAAGCTTACATCCTCTAGTGGTTAGGAGATGTTATAAGCCACAGTAAGACCCTGTCATATTTTACAGAAAAAAATGTAATGCATAGATTAACATACCATCCAAATATATGTGTCTATACCAAAGTAACCTACCAAAACAATTAGTACTGTTTAAATACCTATATATCTAATTGCCTGTGCTTCATTAGTAGGACTGAAAGGTTATTCCTGGACAGACTCTCAGCCCATGAAAGGAAATAGCCAGAACTGACCAGAGTCCAAAATGACAGCTCCAGAGAAAGTAGACTGTTTTGCTTCTCGTCCACCCGTGCCCCTTTTCTAAGCCTAGGGAACAATCTGCAGAAGAGGGGGTGTGGTAGAATGTAAGGGCTGCGATTGGGGTGAATGGTGAAACTACAGCAATATAGACCAGACACTTATTTGATCAACTTGATTGAACATACAAGCCCCTCCAGCTGGATGGTGGGACCCTTGGGCTATGTGGGTTTGGGCACAACTGCTTGCAAATTGGTTTTACATGAAGGATTCTTGTACTCATAAATTATTACTTATTGTTAAAAAATGAAAATAATAAAAGTAATGAAAAAAATTGTGATAAAAGAATAACCATTAAATATTGAAATGTCCTATAAACTGATTAAAGATGGTTAAAATAATCCTTCCAAAAGAATCCATATTAAAAAAAATCTGCTTCCTTGTGATTCTTTTTGTTTGTTTGTTTGTTTTGAGACAGTGTCTCCCTGTTGTTCCAGATGTCTTAGAACTCACTTCGTAGACCAGGCTGGCCTTGAACTCACAGAGATCCACCTGCCTCTGCCTCCCAAGGGCTAGGATTAAAGGTGTATGCCACCATGCCTGGCCCTTGTGATTCTTATATGAATTAAAAACTTAGAAGCCCAGTAACTCACAATTTGACATCCTAACTGATAGAGGTATAAAGGTAGAAACCAGGACAGTGTTGTTAGACAGATGTCATTTCTTTTTTTTTCCAAAGCCTATTTTTTATTGACGCTCTGTGCATTTCATACAAAACTACACATCAAATCTAAACCCGTGCTCCCCTCTCTGCCCCCCCACCCCACCAGAGCTCATGCATTCTGCCAAAAATGTTTTTCATCTTTTTCTCAGTCTCAAAAATTCTCGATGCAGAAGTTTACTGTTTCAAGGGAGAAGTTTACCGTTTCAGTCAGTTCTTTGATGTAGTCTTTCTGTTGTTATTCCTTCCAATATGCATCACTCTAAAATATGCACATATGCATGCCACATATATCATAGATTTTAGCATCTTCAGCTTATGATTTTTTTTCTTTATTAGGCCGAAAGATGTCATGTTTGAAGTCTCCTCCGTGGCAAGCCCAAACCACCATCAGTTCTGCCCTTGTGCCCCACACTGGGATTTTCTCTTCCCATGGTCACAAATGAGGTCCAGTAAGCACCACGTCCTGTCTTGATCCTCCTGTACTGGTCTCCATGATACAGCCTGGGTAGTCCAACAATGGCAGTCTATACTATGAAGAGGCTGAAACCCCAATAGTAGCTCAGTCCACAAGTTGGATGTCTCAGCAGTCCCCATCTGGCACTGAAAGTTTGGAGGATTCTTGGAGAGACATGAGTCTTCAGTCCATATTGTAAGGTTGAAAAGTTGTGTCTCATGTCTTTGAAGGATGGCAAAAGCAGTGGCAGCCACAGGGTAGCTGCACTTGCCTGTAAGACAGAACAACTGTGCTCTCTCTCTCTCTCTCTTTTTTTTTTCTTTTACCTTTTGTTTTTTTTACTAAGATCTCAAGTTTTATACCTGAAGTACAATTTCTCAGGCCTAACTATTTATATATTTCTGGTTATACTTTCCTTTTGGATGTTTAAGGCCACATAGCCCAGATTAACCAAGGTTTTTGTTTTCTCAAGGTCAGTTGAGGATCTGGTCCTCAAGGGTCACTCAGGGTTTTTTTGGGGAGCCCCTGGCTCCTTTTGGCTTTTCAATCACCGGTTCCATTCACTCAAGGACAAAGTCAGGTCTTGCTAGACCAGGCTTCCCTTTTTGAAGCATGAGCAGACTTTCCTCTTTATAGACTGGACATTGGCTGAAGTCCCATTAATGGATCTCCAAGACCTCCCTGAACAGGAAGACTGGTGACTCATATTTGCAGGACATTTCAAGAGATGTCCCCATGCCTAGTCCCCTGGGACTTAGTTGACCTCTGAGGACAAGGAAAAAAGTTATCCCTTAAGACCCTTGGCCAAATTGGTGTGGGCATTAAGTATGATCATTAAGCATCCAGAAAGGCTCAGTTACACCAGCCGGATACTTTTAACTATTGTGTAATATTTTAGAAAAGGCTTGGACAAAAGCTCAGTAGCCTTGTATAAGAAATACTAAGAAGCACTCCCATAAAGTAAATGCTGTGGTTAGACATAATGTCATGACAAACTAGTTTTTTCTGAATTCCTTTGATCTTATATTATTCTAAAATATGCATACATACCCTCCATCCATATACCAAAAATTCCTAACTCAGAAAGTAAATGGTAGCTTAGTTCTAGAACCTGTTAAGGGATTAATAATATAAGAGCATAGTTGTTTTCAGATCAGGAGGAATATAACATTAATATTGCTCAGTTTGCCTTACAACTTTGTAATTTGTACTAGCATCCATAGATGACGGATATCATTCATCATCATTTGTTTTTCTGGGACTGTGATACTTCATTTAACTTATCTTCTAGTTCCATCCATTTACCTGCAAAGTTCATGATGTCATCTTTCTTTACTGCTTCATAGAACTCCATTGTGTAGATGTACCACATTTTCTCTATCCAGTCATCAGTTGAGGGGCACTTGGGTTGGTTCCAGCTCTTCGCAATAGCGAAGAGAGCTGCAATAAACATGGCTGTGCATGTATCTCTGTGGCTGTACAAATTTACATTCCGACCAGCAGTGGATGAGTGATCCCCTTTTCCCACAACCTCTCCAGCACTTGGTATCATTTGTTTTCTTGATCTTGGCCAGTCTTATCAGAGTGAGATGATATTTTAAAGTGGTTTTAATTTGCATTTCCTTAATTATTAGCGATATTGAACACTTTTTTTTTTTTGGTCTTTTTGAGACAGGGTCTCCCTGTAGCCCCAGCTGTCCTGGAACTCACCTTGTAGACCAGGCTGGCCTTGAACTCACAAAGATCCGCCTGTCTCTGCCTCCCAAGTGCTAGGATTAAAGGCGTGCGCCACCACGCCCGGCTTGAACACTTGAACACTTTTTAAGATGTTTCTCAGCCATGTCTTGTAGACAATCCCCCAGGCCTGCTGGGGAATTTCGTGGTCCGACTGTGAACAAAAGGTTGTGAGAGGCGCAGAGTCAAGAGGCAGACCCTGGGAATCTGGTGAACGCAGACAGACAGAGGGTGAGCTGCTGCAGACTCGTTTATTGGGGGCAAGGTTAGGGTTTATGTACTGTTCACATTCCGCTCTCCTCTTAGTGCAGTTGTGTCGCCTTGTGATTGGCCCAGGTCTGCAACTTGGCTGCTTGTATGATCTTGCCTGCCTAGGGTAGGTTCTGTTGAGAGACAAGCTCCGGGCAGGCGCACTGCGTAATTCTCAGCATACTGGCTACTACAATCTCTAATTCCTTACCTGTGAAGTCTCTGTTCAGCCTTTGCTCCATCTTTTGAGTTTTCTTTCTTCTTAATTTTTGAGTAGTTTATATATTCCGGAAATCAATGGGCAAATGCCATTTCTACAAAGAGAAACCTGTAAGAATTCCAAGGAAAGAGCTAAAGCAGATGCTGGCATTGTGCGGCAGTCAGAGCGAGAGGATGCAGGTCCATTCTGGGTTCCTGTGATGGGCCTGGCCCTCCAGTGTTTCGTTAGCCCAATGCCATGCCCCTGGTCCCAGCTGAGGATTCTATGTCCAGGCAGAGGGAGTTTTGTGATCATCAGAGTGTAGACAGTAGGCACAGGACAACCACATTGTTGGGCCATGTCGTATGTCAATTAAAAAAAAAAAACAAAAAACGAAATCTAAATAGCCAACCCGCTCAGCGTCTCTGCACAGCTCGTGCCTGTGGAGTAGTTATTTTCTGTGTCATTTCCATTTTAACCTTTCAAATGGTGTTTTCCTGGCCTCTGACCCAACTATTGGGGAGAAAAGAAATGCAGAGTTAGATATGAAAACACCTCTTTCTTTACATCCACACTGCATCTTCACAGGGTGCCTCGTAAAGACCAACAAGGTTGGCATCCCAAACCTTACCTGACACTAATGGATGATGTCTTTGCACAATCCTTAGAGATGCTAGAAGCCTCTGACTTCAAAGCTATTGCACACAACGCCGGGGGGCACGTTGCCAAGAATTGCTGAAATAGAATGACAGTTCCGATTTCACAAGCTCTTTAAACTCTGGCTTTCCCCATCGAGGCTTTCGTCACTCCACACTCATTCCTGGCCACACCTCCCGCTGCATCCCGCCCGCCTAACTCCTCCTGGAAAAAGCTGTTTGTCACACACTTAAAAATGGATAATGCGTCAGGGCATGAGTGCCTCCTGTCATCTGTCAAATCCCTTTAAAATGACGAGAATCAACTCAAGTACTCAAGGGTCACTGGGAACCAGCCATCCTTCGGAAAGCCGCTTCATCTCTTCCTCAGTTCCAGCGCTGCCTCCACCTGCTTGCTCACACATTGCCCAAGGACAAGGATGACATCCTTCCTCTCCCCATAAATCTACATCCCCTCTGCTTTCAAAACCCACAATGCCCCGCGCCTCTCTGTTTGCTCTTGTCTTGCAGCACACATGCCTGTCACCTCATCTGTTCCATGTACGTTTTGTTTGTTTACATGTGTACCTTCCCTCAGATCTGACTGCAATCTCTTCCTCGCAGGCTGTTGTCTTGCCTGGTCCTCATTTTATATCCTACAGCATCCACACCTCAATTGCCTAGCAAATAAACCTCATCACTGTCCAGTGGGAAAGGTGGCAAGTAGCCCGTGTAGGTGTTTGGAGTCGTGAAAAGCCTTGGATGAGCACGTCTTAGTCAAAGTCTTCCATTTTGAAAGCCACCAGATGAATGTGTCTTAAGTCTTCCATTTTGCAGGACAGAAAAATCTAGAATCAGTTTGAAATTATGGCACTTTTTTTTACAGTGTAAGAAAATTTTATAAATACTATATAAGCAACATAATTTATATCAGAAATCCCTAGGACAGTAGCATTTTTCATAAATGTAAGTTAATTATTGTTTAGTCAACAGGTGTCAAAAGTCTGAAATGGCGCAAGAAAAAACCACTTGTCTCCAAGTGAGTGGGAACACAGAATAACTAGAATATTCTAGACCCTTGGCATGGCTCTCCTCACCCAGCACAGCTGGCCTGAGACCAGGTAGGAGACCACAAGTGCTGGCTGCACCACTGCCCCTAAGTGCATCGTGTTCTCACAGCACTTGTTAATCAGAGAACTGAAACTAGACTTAGCTGCCAATTAGATATTCATTAATTTTTTGAGACAGTCTTGCTATGTAGCTATAGCTGGACTGCAATTCACTATGCAGCCCAAGATAATCTTTGGGCTGGAGAGATGACTCAGTGGTTGAGAGCACCGACCGCTCTTGCAGAAGACCTGGGTTCGATCCCCAGCACCCATATGGTGGCTAAGAACCGTCTTTAAGCTGGGCATGGTGGCATATGCCTTTAATCCCAGCACTTGGGAGGCAGAGGCAGGCGATTTCTGTGAGTTCAAGGCCAGCCTGGTCTACAGAGTGAGTTCTAGGCCAGCTTGGGCTATAGGGACACCTGTCTCAAAAAAATAAAAAAAATAAACAAGATAATCTTCAATTTGAAGCACTCCTTCTGCCTTAGTCCCTGCTGCACCCCAAGTGCTAAGATTACAGGCATGTGCCACCATGCCCAATCTAGCTCTCAGTTTAAATAATCTCTTTTTTAAATATTTATTTATTTATTTATTTAATTATTTATTTATTTGTATGAATGTACTGTCTGCATGTAGGTTTGTGTACCCATGTCGTGCAATGCCTCGGAGGTCAGAAGAGGGTGTTGGATTCCCCTGGAACTGGAGTTCTCTTGGAATTGGAGTTACAGACGGTTCTCAGCCACCATGTGGGTGCTGGGGATCGAACCCGGGACCTCTGCAAGAGCAGTCGGCACTCTTAACTGCTAGGCCATCTCTCCAGCACCTTAAATAATCTCTTAATGATCCAAAACAACAACAACAACAACAACAACAACAACCCCACAGCCAAGCAGCCAGGCTGCTTGCCTGACAGTAACCTGGGCCCCAGGTTCTCTGAATGCTGACCAGAGGCTGCAGACGCCTGATGTCCTTAATCTGTTCTTTTTAAATTGAAAACTAAATTAATTTTTTTTATGTGTATGAGTGTCTTGCCTGCATATATGTAAATGTACCAACTGTGTGCAATACTGGTGGAGGCCAGAAGGTGTTGGATCCCCTGGAACTGGAGTTATGGGTTAGCTGCCATGCAGATGCTAAGAACTGCATGTACCTAGTACCTCTACAGAGCAGCTAGTGCTCTCAACTGCTGAACCATCTTTCTAGCCCCTTAATCTGTTCTTACAAGTGAGGAGATTGGTAGTCTGTCTAACCAAGTCTTATCAAGAGCTTGCTGATTTGATGTAAGCCACTAACTACCTTCATGGTGTGCAGTTCCATGGGGATTGTCCACAGTGTATTCAAACATAGAATGCAAGTTTGTGTTTTTTGTTTTTTTTTTAACTATGGACACAGCTACTTTTCAGTAAAAACATATGATAGAGATAAAAAGGTTCTTATGGGATGGGTTGAACTTCATCCTACTTCTCAAGCTTGCTGGATGTGAACAGCATGGTGTCCACAGCATGGGCTTCGGGAACAGCTGAGCACACTTGTCTGTGCAGGTGTGCCACCTGTGGCGAGTTTCTTTATCGTTCAGATCATCCTCTCCTTTGTAAATGGAGGATAATAATAACTACTTTACAGGGATGAGAGAATTACATGGAAAATGCATGTATTGACTTGGTGTCTGCCGTACATATTGGAATTACATAAATGGAAGGTTGCCGTATCTTCATTTCCACCCACCTTTCTTTCTTTCTTTCTTTCTTTCTTTCTTTCTTTCTTTCTTTCTTTCTTTCTTTCTTTCTTTCTTTCTTTCTTTCGTTATTTATTTATTTTTATGTGTATGAATGTACTGTCTGCATGCATGTCTGTGCACCCGTGTCGTGCAATGCCGAGGAGGTCAGAAGAGGGTGTCGGACTTCCCTGGAGCCGAAGCTAAAGAGGGTTCTCAGCCGCCACGCAGGTGCTGGGGATCGAACCCGGGTCCTCTGCAAGAGCAGTTGGTGCTCTTAACCGCTAGGCCATCTCCCCAGCCCCCACCCACCTTCTTTAATGTGTATGGGTGTATTGCCTGAATGTATGTAAGTGCATTCTTGTCATGTAATGGCAGTGGAGGTCAGAAGAGGATGTTGGATTCCCAGGAACTGGAGTTACAGATGGTTGTTAGCTGCCATATAGGTGCTAGGCATCAAACTCAGGTCCTCTGCAAGAGCAGCCAGTGCTCTCAACTGCTGAGCCAAACTCTCCAGCCACTCCAGGTAACTTCTTATTTATTGTTTTGACACACAGGTTTTTGTAGCCTAGGCTAGCCTCAAACTTGCCATGTGGCCAATGCTGGTCTTGAACCCCAGATCCTCCTGTGCCTCCCAAGTGCTAGAGCTACAGGTGTGTGCAGCCATGCCCAGCTCAGGTTTTGAATTTTTGATTAATTTTTAATACTTGAAGTAGGCGAGCTAAGACAACCAGAACGGGCTGAGTTCCTAAGCCCCTTTTCCTTCTTTTCTTTCCTGATATTAGATGTGGGCCTCGGAGACGGTGTTAGGTGATGCTGGGTGATCTCTCTGTGTCCCGCCATTCTTCTTCTGCATGTCTGGTCCTCCTTCTGAGCAGACAGGTGAGTGCTCCTCTCTCTCTTCCTTACTCTCCTCTCACCTCCAGTTATACCAACTCCATCTACTTCTCTCCTCTGGCCTAAGCTACCTGTGAAGGCCACAGTTATCTCTCCTCTGAATAACAGCAATGCCTTCCCCTGGCCTCCCCATCAGCCCTGCTCTTCAGTGCATTCTTTGCACAATAGCCAGAGTCCTTAAAAGTAAGGCGGGGGGGGGTGCTGGAGAGATGGCCTAGCAGTTAAGAGCGCAGACTGCTCTTGCAGAGGACCCGGATTCGATCCCCAGCACCCACATAGGGGCTGAGAACCGTCTTTAACTCCAGTTCCAAGGGAATCCGACACCCTCTTCTGACCTCCGTGGCATTGCACAACACGGGTGCATAGACCTGCATGCAGACAGTACATTCATACACATAAAAAATAAGTAAAATTTAAAAAAGTAAGGCTGGGAAAAGAAATCATAAGCTGAAGACGCCAAAACCCATGATGTCATAATCTTGATATATGTGGCATGCATATGTGCATATTTTGGAGTGATGCAAATTGGAAGGAACAACAACAAAAACAACAAAAGACTGGGTCGAAGAACTAACTGAAACGGTGAACTTCTGCCTGAAACAGTAAACTTCTGCACTGAAAATTTTAAAAGAGACTGAGAAAAAGATGAAAAACATGTATGGCAGAATGCATGAGCTCTGGTGGGGTGGGGGGCAAGGAAGGGGAAACGGGTCTGGACTTGATTGAGAAATATATGAAATGCATAAATCTTCAATAAAAATTGGCAAAAAAATTCAATAATCTTCAAAGCCAGAAAAAAAAGTAAGGCTAGGGTTGGGGTGTTAGCACTGCTGGTAATGATCTTGTCTAGAATGCAGGAAACCCAGAGTTTGAGCACCAGAACTGCAATCAATCAAATCAAATCAAAACAGTCAATCAGTCAGTCAATCAGTCAATCATAAAAAAAGGCAAGAGTGATTATATTGTTTCTTCAACCAAAGTACTTCAAATAGACTTCCATTATCTTTTGGAAGAAGTCCTCATTTTGTTTTGTTTTGTTTTGTTTTGTTTTTGAGACAAGTTCTATTCCTTTTTTTAAAATTTTTTATGTGTATGAGTGTACTGTCTGCATGCAGGTCTGTGCACCCGTGTCATGCAATGCTGCAGAGGTCAGAAGAGGGCATCGGATTCCCCTGGAACTGGAATTAAAGAAGGTTCTCAGCTGCCATGTGGGTGCTGAGGATCGAACCCGGGTCCTCTGCAAGAGCAGTCGGCACTCTTAACCGCTAGGCCATCTCTCCAGCCCCGAGACAAGTTCTATCCTTTAGTCCAGTTGGTTTGGAACTTACTTGTAGTTCAGGTGCCAAACTCATGACAATTCTCCTACCTCACCTTCCTAAGTGCTGGAATTATAGGCTTGAGCCACCATGCCTAGTAAAGTTGTTACTCTGTTCTTTACCCTGAATAAAATCACTTTATTTTAATTAAGCTCACAAACTAAAACATCAGACTGTTGGTTTAAGGAGGCCAAACACTTGACCAGCCCTGAGCTATACATCTTGGTGAACCTCTAAACAGTGAGAACATTCTTTTTTTTTTTT
>VZQC01009652.1:488467-575775 GCA_009823505.1 Rhizomys pruinosus | reverse complement strand
CCCCCCCACCCCATCCCAGATCATGCATCTGCCATAAAACTTCCTGCATCTTTCTCTCAGTTTTTTTTTTTCATTTTTAGCTATAAGTGATAATCCATGAGTACAAGCATCCTTCATGCAAAACCTATCTGCAGGCTGTTGTGCCCAAACACCTACAGCCCCACCATCCAGTGGGGGGTGACAGGTTGTTTGTTCAATCAAGTTGATCAAATGAGTGTCCAGACTACATTGCTGTAGTTTCACCATTCACCCCAATCGCAGCCCTTACATTCTACCACGCCCCCTCTTCCGCAGGTTGTTCCCTAGGCTTAGAAAAGGGGCACAGGTGGATGAGAGGTAAAACAGTCCACTCTCTCTGGAGCTGTTGACTTGGACTCTGGTCAATTCTGGCTGTTTCCTTTCATGGGCTGACAGTTTGTCCAGGAATAACCTTTCGATCCTACTGCCCTGGCGCGTTATGGCGTCTCCCTTGTTTATTTATTTCTAAGTCTGCACTGCCTCAGCTCATCATCATATGTTATTCTGGTTCTGAGGCTGCTTCAGAAATTCATTTTTAAAAAGCCAGGATTGGGGCTGGAGAAATGGCTGAGTGATTAAGAGAACTGGCTGCTCTGGCAGAAGACCCATTTGGTTCAGAGAACCCATATGGAGGCTAACAACGGTTTGTAGCTTCAGTTATCGGGGATTTTGTGCCCTCTTCTGGCCTCAGTGGGCATTGCATGCACTTGGTACACATACATGCAGCGAAAACTCTAATACACATAAAAAACAATTTAAAAAGCCAAGACCACCAGATGTCTGCTCCCACCTGCTGGGCTTCCTAAGCTCCTGGCAAGCAATGTTAGGCATAGTGGGCTCAGCTGAGCTCCCCAGTGATGCTGTGACTCAGTGTGTGCCCCACTGAGGAACCCTTAGGCACAGCAGGTACAGTGCTTGTCATCTGGACCATCAGGCCTGGCTGCTGCGGTGCGGTGCAAGTGAGCCAAGGGCAGATGGTGCGGCTGTGGCTGGCAACTGAGCACAGGGGCTGGGCTGGGAGCCGCTGTTGTCAGAGTGACCAGGCCAGGAAAGAGGCTTTGGTAGGTAGTCACACAGCATCTTGAGTGTGCGTCTGCGGTGCCTCTTAACACTTGGCTTCCAGCAGGTTCTCCCAGGGGTCTCTTCTATTGCTGGCGCCAGAACCCCATTCCCTGTTCTCCTGGCTGATGCTTCTTGGTCTTTCTAGCCTGCCATGGCCTGTTGAGTACTCCTCTCCCCCAAGACTGAGCCACCAGTATCTCAGAATGTGGCTGTGTTAGGAGAAGTGGTCTTTGCAGAAGCCATTGGGTGGGTCCTAATCCAGCATGACTGAAGTCCTCATGGATGCCAAGACCCACAAGGAAGGAAAGAACAGGTGAAGACTCAGGGACAGATGTGACGACAGGCCAAGGAGAGGAGCCTCAGAGGAAACTAGCCCTGCACACCCTCACCCCGATTCCAGAACAGCCAATGATATATGGCTGTGGTTTAGGTCACTGGTCCATGTGCTTAGTTTTGGCAGCTCCAGCACCAGGCGGAGGCTGAAATGTCATTTTCTCTGGGACACATCCACTTTCCCCTAACATTTGCGTCCCTCTGGGGTAGATAGAGTTCCACAGCACTTGTATCGTAATGACTGTCCTGCAGTTCTTTCCACAGTCTCCTGGAATAGCTATTTGCTTGTTTCTAACTTTCTTCTTTTGGCTTTACATTATCTGAGTTACAGCTGGACGCAGTTATAGTCACAGGCAGGGATTGTGTCTGTGCTGTTCGGCATTTCATATCTGGTATACAGAATACTGTCTCACCTATTGCAGACATTCAACAACTAGTTGAAAGAAAGAATGAATAAACTACGCAGGGTGAATGTCTGGGAGAACGAAAGTTGGCTAGACCTCTAGACCCATTGTGCAACTTTGGGACGTAACCTGAAATTCCACAGTGTTAGAGACCCCTTTTGAAAGGACCTCGGCCAGGTTACGGTTCTCAGACCAAATCAAAGAGGCATCTTCTATTTCCTTGGTTACCCAGCAACCCCCAAACCACAGGGAAGGACATGTCAAGGCTGATGCAAACTACACTGTAACACCAGAGGGGCAGAAGGTAACTGATTCAGACCAGTGAAAATGATTCATGTGCTGTAAGTGAAATCCAGAGCAGATTCAGCAGTGACAGGGAGTTCTCATAACCTTCTGCTGCTTATTCCAGGAACCAGTGCTGTGCTTCCCTCCGGGCACTGTGACTCCTCTTTATCTGATCTGTAAGTCTGTGCAAGGAGGTGGAGCTCTTGAATTTCATGGAGGTTAAAAAAAAAAAATAAAAAAGACAGAGCAGAGCCTGGAGACCACAGTGAACCAGGCATGAAAGCCAGGAAAAGTTAAATAAGTCAGACCAGATGTGTAGTCAGGTTACTGGTGAGTCACTCACTCTATAAACCAGGATGCTCACAACCTGTATGATGAATTCCAGGCTGGGCATGGTGGCTCATGCCTATAATTTCAACACTGGGGAGGGTGAGGCGGGAGGATTACCATGAGTTTGAGGCTAGCCTGAGCCACATAATGAGCCTATCTTGGGCTACACGAGACTCTGTCTTAAAATGAAATAAGGTAAAACAAAAACAATAACAGTAAACCACAAAACAAAACCCCGAACTCCAAACCAGGCTCCCAAAATAAATAGAGATTACTTGCTGCTTTGTGGTTAGTCAGGAAAGATAGTACAATAGACTATGGTCCCTTTGGGTCAGAAATTCATGTGTGTGTGTGATTTGTAAAATACTGTTAAGTCATTTTCCATGGAAAGCCAGGAAATGTAATTAGGACAGAAGGCTTATTTGATGAGCCAGGAAGCCCAGCCATGGTCTGAGACAAACTCCAGAGATGCTCTGTTCATAATGAGTTTTGTTGTAAGGAGCCTGCCCCTGTTCTTTAAAGCCTTTCTATTGAATTACAGTGCACTCAACGAATGAGTTCAGTTATGATTTATTTGTTTATTTTTGACACAGAGCCTGCTAGGTAGTGTGGGCTGCTCTGAACCTATGTAGCCCAGTGTGGTCTCAAACTTATGGTTCTCCTGCCTCAGTTTCCCAAGGGCTGGGATTAAAAGCACCTCGGCCAGCCTGCTTTTAACCTTTTATTTAACTACATTTACTCATTTATTTGTGTGTGTGTGTGTGTGTTGTGTGTGTGTGGCATACACCACAGCATGTGTGTGGAGGACAGAGGACAACTGGCAGCTGTTCTCTTCTGACATGTGGGTCCAGGGGTGGAACTCAAGTCACTTGCTTCGTGGCAAGTGGCTTTACATGCTGAGCCATCTTGCCAGCCAACTTTTAGCTTTTTAAATACTACGAGTCTTATGGTAGTGAGATAACTCAGCAGGAAGAAGGACTTGCCATTCTCCACTCATGTGCCATGGTATATGCATGCCTGCACACACACACACACACACACACACACACACACACACACACACACACGCTAGTAAATAAAGTAAAAATAGCATTAGTTTAGGGGCTGGTAATATGGCTTAGTTGGTAGAGTATTCACTTACCATGTATAAAGCCATGGGTTTCATTTCCAGCAATGCATAAAACTTGGTTTGGTGGTTCATACCTGTAATCTCAGCACTTGGGAAGTGGATGAAGAGGGATCGGAAGTTCAAGGTTGACCTCAGCTACAACGTGAGCTTGAGGTCAGCCTAGGCTACATGAAGGCCTATTTAAAAAAAAAAAAACAACCAAATGTTAAAACCAAAAATTACTTTATTTCTCAGATTATGAAGATAATATGCATATTCTAGAAATTTGAAAATATATAAAGTAGACAATAACTATTATAATCTCACTCATAATACTTCTACACAGAGGGGCCTTCTAAGGTCAAAAACTGTCCACGATTCCAGTTCTAGGGAGTCTAATACCCTCTTCTGGCCTCCATGGGCATTGCATGAGATGGATGCACTTACATACAGGCAAAACACATACACATAAAAAAAATATTTAAAAAAAAAAAAAAAGGTGGTGCACGCCTTTATCCTTAGCACTTGGGAGGCAGAGGCAGGCGGATCTTCTGTGAGTCAAGGCCAGCCTTTCTACAAAGTGAGTTCAGGACAGCTGGGGCTACAGGGGACCCTGTCTGAAAAGACAAAAAAAAAAAAAAAATATATATATATATATATTTTTTAAGAAATATAGAGGTTTAGCATGGCACATGCCTTTAGTCCCAGGACTCAGGAGGCAGAGGTAGGTGGATCTCTGTGTTATTGAGGTCAGCCTGGTCTATATAGCAAGTGTCAGGCTGGCTGGGGCTGCAGGGAGGCCCTGTCTCAAACACACGCACACACAGACACACAGACACACAGACACAGACACACACACACACACACACACACACACACACACACACACGTGCGCGCGCGTGGGAAGAATGGGTTCTTTAGCACAAATCCAGGTACATTTTTGATTACTATTTTATTAAATAATACAGTACGACTACTTCTATTGCATTTACATTGTGTTAGGTATTTTTTAAAATTTTATTTATGTGAAACGTCTGCATTTAGGTCTGTGCGCCCGTGTCGAGCAATGCCTCGGGAGTTCAGAAGAGGGCTCGGATTCCCCTTGGACTGGAGTTATCCATGGAATTTGGAGTTACAGATTGGTTTAGCATGCCCATGTGGGTGCTGGGGATAGAACCTGGGTCCTACTGCAACAAGAGCAGTTAGTGCTCCTAACTGCTAGGCTATCTCTCCAGCCCCCATTGTGTTAGGTTTTATAAATCATCTAGAGATAGATGATTTATTGTCTATAAGAGGATGTGTGGTGAAGGTTATATGTAAAAACTGCATCATTTCACATAAGGGTCTTGAGAAGTTAAGAATTGTGAAGTAATTGGAAGTTTTGGAGCTAATTCCCTATGGAACGGAGGGGCCGTGTGACTAGTGTCACGTGGTGATTGCATGGCTCATGACTTCTTTGTTATTTGTATTGTCAACATTCTTTTTTTTTCAAAGCCAATATTTTAAATTGAAGCTTTTGTGCAATTCATACAAAATTACCAATCAAATCTAGAACCCCTGCCCCCCTCCCTGCCTCCCCCACCCCACCAGAGCTCATGCATTCTGCCAAACATGTTTTCATCTTCTCAGTCTCTCCAAATTCTCGATGCAGAAGTATACTGTTTAGAGTAGAAGTTCACCATTTTCAGACAGTTCTTTGATGCAGTCTTTTTGTTTTGTTTGTTGTTGTTGTTGTTGTTATTCCTTCCAATAGTATCTTCTCCAGCTCCAGAATGTTCTCTTTTTTAATATCCATCATTTTTTCCCATTTTTTTTTTTTATTTCCAATGTTTTATTTTTTATTATTTATTTATTTTTGGCTTTTTGAGACAGGGTCTCCCTGTAGCCCCAGCTGTCCTGGAACTCACTCTGTAGACCAGGCTGGCCTTGAACTCACAAAGATCCGCCTGCCTCTGCCTCCCAAGTGCTAGGATTAAAGGCGTGTGCCACCACGCCCGGCATATATCATAGGTTTTAGCATCTTCACCTTATGATTTTTTTTCTTTATTAGGCTGAAAGATGTCATGTTTGAAGGCTCCTCCTTGGCAAGCCCAAACAACCATCAGTCCTACTCTTGTGCTCCACACTGGGGTTTTCCTTTCTCATGGTCACCAAATGAGGTCCAGTAAGCACCATGTCCTTCTCTGATCTTCCTGACTTGTCCCTGTGATACAAGCCTGGTAGTCCAACAATGGCAGTCTATACTCTGAAAGGCTGAACCCAGTAGTAGCTCAGTCCACAAGCTGGATGTCCCAGCAGTCCCCACTGGCACTGAAGGTTTGGAGGATTCTTGGAGACATGAGTCTTCAGTCCATATTGGAAGGTTTGAAAAGCGTGTCCAGTCTTTTTGAAGGATGGCAAAAGCAGGGCAGCCACAGGGTGCTGCACTTGCCAGTAAGACAGGCAAACAACTATGCTTTTTTTTTTTTTTTACTTTTTGTCTTTTTACTAAGATCTCAAGTTTTATACCTGAAGTACAATTTCTCAGGCCTTACTATTTATTTATTTCTGGTTATACTTTCCTTTTGGATGTTTAAGGCCACACAGTTAGCCCAGATTAACCAAGGTTTTTGTTTTCTCAATATCAGTTGAGGATCTAGTCCTCAAGGGTCACTCAGGTTTTTTTTTTTTTTGGTGTGTTGGGGGAGGGAGCCTCTGGATCTTTTTGGCTTTTCAATCACCGGTTCCATCCACTCGAGGACAAAGTCAGGTCTTGCTAGACCAGGCTTCCCTTTTTGAAGCATGAGCAGACTTTCCTGTTTATAGACTGGACACTGGCTGAAGTCCCATTAGTGGATCTCCAAGACCTCCCTGCCCAAGAAGACTGGTGACTCACATTTGCAGAACATTTCAAGAGATGCCCCCATGCATAGTCCTTTGGGACTTAGTTGACCTCTGAGGGCAAGGAACAAAGTTATCCCTTAAGACCCTTGGCCAAATTGTTATGGGCATTAAGTATGGTCATTAAACATCCAGAAAGGCTCAGTTACACCAGCCTAATACTTTTAACTACTGTGTAATATTTTAGAGAAGGCTTGGACAAAAGCTCAAGCAGCTTTGTGTAAGAAATACTAAGAAGTACTCCCACAAAATAAATACTGTGGTTAGACACAATGTCGTGACAAACCAGTTTTTTCCTCATTCTTTTGATCTTATATTACTCTAAAATATGCACACATACCCTCCATCCATATACCAAAAATTCCTAACTCTGAAAATAAATGGTAGCTTAGTTCTAGAACCTTTTAAAGGATTCACAGTATAAGAGCACAGTTGTTTTCAGATCACACGGAATATAACATTAATGTTGTTCAGTTTGTCTTACAACTGGGTAATTGGCGCTAGCATCCACAGATGAAGGATACCATTCATCATTTGTTTTTCTGGGACTGTGTTAATTCACTTAACATAATACCTTCTAGTTCCATCCATTTACCTGCAAAGTTCATGATGTCATCTTTCTTTACTGCTGCATAGAACTCCATTGTGTAAATGTACCACATTTTCTCTATCCCCTCGTCGGTTGAGGGACACTTGGGTTGATTCCAGGTCTTCGCTATTGTGAAGAGAGCTGCAATAAACATGGCTGTGCATGTATCTCTGCAGTAAGATGAGTCTTGTGGGTACGTACCCCGGAGTGGTATGACTGGGTCAGGTGGTGTCAACATTATGATACATTCTTCTACAACTTGACATTTGTTTCTTCTACTTCTTCATGGCCTTTTCCCTAGTTCAAGCCCATGGTTGATTTGTCCTCCTTGTCTGAGAGAGGGATGCTATCTATGTACCCAGAAGCAGTTGTTAAGACTTTCTGACTTCTGTTTCAAGAGCCTGAGTCTGGAATGGAGAAGTCTTCTTGAAATCAAAGTGAGACTTGAAAACATTTTCTCATCTCAGTGGAAGGAAATCCCCAAATGTAAAAAAAAAAAAATCCCTGAGGCCTGAAAGACAGAAAGGTGGGAAGAAAACCCACCCCATGGTTGGGACAGTCTCCCCTGACTTCAGAAGTGGATGGGATCGAGGGAAGATGACTCATGTTGGGCTCTCACCTCCCCAGGGCTCCTCTTTCCTAATGAGGCTCTGTATTTTGTGGAGCTGAGGCCTCTGTCCTCTTAGGAGTCATGTTACGGCTCTGGTCATTGGTATAATTTACACAGTTCGTACACTTCTACCAGAAGTGTAAGTTCCTACCACTGTGTTCTTATAGTTGTTTTAATCAGGTGTGTGGTAGGGCTTCCCAGACCTTGGTTGAAGGGTGGGGCTGTCACCATCTTGGCAAACAGGGGAGAAGTTAAGGCATGCATTCTCGATCCTTCTCACACTTTAGACTCTGATCATGTAGAAAAAAGACAGGGCTGAGGGGACGTCAAGCAGGGGTCACACCTAGAACTTGCTGTTCTGTGAAGTCGGTGTAAATGAGCTCTCCTCACTCACACAGAGTTCCTGGAAATGGATGCTCTTCAGCAGTACAAAGAAGGTTTTTAGAGGGTATTTCCCACTGGAAATTTTCAAGTCTAAACACCTGCAAGGTTGCAGTTCTCAGAAGTGTGAGGACAATCCTGGAAGGAACATAAACCCTTTAAAAATGACATGAGTTATATGGAAGATGTGATTACTTTTTTTTTTTTTTTTTTTTTTTTTTTGAGACAGGGTCTCCCTTTAGTCCCAGCTGGCCTGAAACTCACTCTGTAGACCAGGCTGGCCTTGAACTCACAGAGATCCACCTGCCTCTGCCTCCCAAGTGCTAGGATTAAAGGCATGTGCCACCATGACCCGCTTAAAGATGGTTCTTAGATGCCATGTGGGTGCTGGGAATGGAACCGGTCCTCTGCAAGAGCAGTTGGTGCTCTTAACCACCGAGCCATCTCTCCAGCCCCAGGAAATCCCTTTTCATTGAGTCCATGTTATTTTACTTATCATTACTATGTCATCAATTCTCTTCTCCTATGGAACATTTTCTAACTCTAAAGATCTTTCCTAAAGGAATTTTCTAGATTGTATTCTGAAACTGGTTTTTTGAGTGTGTGTGTGTGGGGGGGCGGCAAAGATGGGCTATGTTTTACTTTGTTTCTAATGTTCTTTCAGAACTATTCAGGCCCGTTGTTGTGGGGCACGCCTTTAATCCCAGCACTTGGGAGGCAGAGGCAGGCAGATCTCTGTGAGTTCAAGGCCAGCGTCGTCTACATAGAGAGTTCCAGGACAGCTGGGACTACAGGGAGAGCCTGTCTCAAAAAAAAAAAAAAAAAAGCCATTCATTTTCTGAGCTGTCCAGTGAAAACCTCTTTCAGTCTTCCAGAACCATCTTCATAATGTTTCCAAATCTGTCAGCAGGTTGATTTCATGATCACTTCGGAAACTTCCACAAAGGGTAGACAGCATTGCCACCAAGTGGCCAGTGGCCCTTTGGCTATCTTTACCCAGAGGGGCTATCACAGACTCATAGCATTACTGCATCACAGGTCGGAGGGGAACTTAAATTATTCCACGACCTCATCACTGGTGGGAGATCATGGTGCTGTCCGGTCAACAGTTAAAAATAAGAAGTTTTTTTCAAAGATAAACTTGTAGGCCTACTTTATCATGTATAAAGCCGGATAAAAAGAAACGTAGCTGGGGCTGGAGAGATGGCCTAGCGGTTAGGAGTGCCGACTGCTCTTGCAGAGGACCCGGGTTTGATCCCCAGCACCCACATGGCGGCTGAGAACCGTCTTTAACTCCAGTTCCAGGGGAATCCGACACCCTCTTCTGACCTCCGTGGCATTGCATGACACGGGTGCACAAACCTACATGCAGACAGTACCTTTATACACATAAATAAATGAATAAAAAAAAGTTAAAAAAAAAAGAAATGTAGCTCACAAAGGCAGCTCGGGGCTCTCCTCGGTTTCAACTGTTATTAATCATTGATAAGTCTGTTGTTAAATGATATTATAGCTTTCTAACTGTTGTTTCCAGTTAAGTACTCCACAGAGATGTTTTAAGACAGGGTCTCCCTTAATCCCAGCTGTCCTGGAACTCACTCTGTATACCAGGCTGGCCTTGAATTTACAGAGGTCCACCTGCCTCTGCCTCCCGAGTGCTGGGATTAAAGGTGTGCGCCACCACACCCCACAGAGATGTTTTAAAACAGCTTCGTATCAAAAGGCCTTGCAGCTTACCATGATTGTCTTTTTTTTTTTAAATTTTAATTTATTTCTGTATGTGTATGAATGTACTGTCTGCATGCAAGTTTGTGCACCCGTGTCGTGCAATGCCGCGGAGGTCAGAAGAGGGTGTCGGATTCCCCTGGAAATGGAGTTCTCCTGGAATTGGAGTTTCGGAAGGTTCTCAGCCGCCATGTGGGTGCTGGGGATCGAATTCGGGTCCTCTGCAAGAGCGGTCGGCACTTTTAACCGCTAGGCAATCTCTCCAGCCCCCATGATTGTCTTTTTAAATCTGTGCACTCATGTGCGTGCGCGCGCGCGCGCGTGTGTGTGTGTGTGTGTGTGTGTGTGTGTGTGTGTGTGTGTGGTCAGAGGACAACCTCGTTGGTTCCCCTTGCCTTTCCTTGCTCTGAGGCAGGCTCCCTTTGTTGGTTTCCTCTGGGTCGTCAGACGAGCTGGCCTAGGGGCTTCCATGTCCCCGCAGAGCACTGGGGTTTCCGACTACTCAGTCCAGCGTTCACGTGGGTTCTGGGATTAGAACACATGTCCTCACACTTTCTTGGTAAGTGCTTAGCCCACCGAGCCGACTAGTTCAGTTTTATCTTTTGGTTAAAAGCAGAGCAGCAGCCACTGACACTCCGCAGGGTCGGGAGCCTGCTCCCTCCACCGCCGTGTTCATCTCTTGCGTAGTGGGGAATCACACATACATGTCTTTGGTATATTTTCTTTTGTTGGGGGGCTATTTTTGAGACAGGGCCTCCTTTAGTCCCAGCTGGCTTGCAGCTCACAGTAGACCAGGCTGGGTTTGAACTCATAGAAACCATCTGCCTCCCGAGTGCTGGGATTAAAGGCGTGTGCCACTAGGCCCGGCTTTCTTTCTTTTCTTTTTCTTTCTTTCTTTCTTTCTTTCTTTCTTTCTTTCTTTCTTTCTTTCTTTCTTTCTTTCTTTCTTTCTTTCTTTCTTTCTTTCTTTCTTTCTTTCTTTCTTTCTTTCTTCCTTCCTTCCTTCCTTCCTTCTTCCTTTCCTACCCTTCCTTCTTCCTTTCCCCTTCCTTCCTTCCTTTCCTTCCTTCCTTCTCCTCCTTCCTTCCTCTTTTCCTTCCTTCCTTCCTGTTCCTTCCCTTTCCTTCCTTCCCTTCCTTCCTCCTTCGGTTTTTCTCCTTCCTTTCCCCTTCCTTCCTTCCTTGCCCCTTCCTTCCTTCCCTCCTCCTTCCTTCCCTTCCTTCCTTTCTTCCTCCTTTACCCTTCCTTCCTTTCCCCCTCTTCCTTTCCTCTTCTCTTCCTTCCTATTCGTCCTCCGGTTATTCGGATGTCCTTGCCATCTTAACTAGAAACACCTATCACTTATCCTAATCCTTCCTCTTCGTTCCTGTCGCTCCTTCGCTTCCTTCCTTCCTTCGTTTCTCGCTTACGCTCTCCTTCTTCCCTTTTCTCTTCGACTCGTGCCTTTCCTCCTCCTTCCTCCTTGCCTTCTCCTCTCGCCATCCTCCACTCCCTCCCATTCCCTCCTCTCCCCCTCTTGTCCTCTCTCATCTCTTATCTTTCTTCTTGTCATGCTTCTTTCTTCTCTGATGCTCTTTTTCTTCTCTTTCTGCCTTCTTCTGCTGTGGTCTTTCTTTCTATTCTTTCTTTCTTTCTTTCTTTTGCTTTCTTTCTTTCTTTCTTTCTTTTAACTGCTTTTTTTTGGAAGTAGGGTCGTCCCCCTATCATTCCAGCTGCCTGGAACTCACAGAGATCCACCTGCCTCTGGCCTTCCCGGAAGTGCTATAGTGGATTAAAGGCAGTGACATCACCGATTTGCCAAGCTTAAAAAGAACGATTACTGTAGCCGAAATTTAGGTGCTGGGAATTTGAACCCTGGGATCCTACCTGAAAAGAACAGTCGGTGCTCTTAACCGCTGAGCCATCTCTCCAGCCCCTCACTAGGTTTTGATCTTTGTTTCTTTTTATTCCCTTCCGTTCCCTACTCTCCCTTCCTTCTCTGAAGTAGTTATTTATGATGCTGCTGGAGAAGGAACCCAGGACTTTGCTCCAGCTAGGCATGAGCGCCCCTGCTGAGCCACACCCCATTCCCCTAGATCCTTCTTCAGCAATAGCGACTTAGCATCCAGTTCCTGTGGGCAATCCAGACCAGCTCAATAGACAGTGTTGTTTGATATACTAGTTTCTTTTTCTTTTCTTTCTTTTTTTTGAGTCTTTTGAGTTAGGGTCTTCCTGTAGCCACAGCTGGCTTGGAACCCGCTTTTTAGACAGGCTGGCCCCACTCACTGAGATCCACTGCCTCTGCCCCCCACGTGCTAGGATTAAAAGCATGAGCCATTATGCCCAGCTGAAATATTATTTTCCTAATGAGCCATTGGATGCTGTTCACTAATATTTTATAAGATTTTGCACAGCATACACAGGTTACACTGCTCTGTCCTCTTCTTGGGTCACTTTGGTCATGTTTAGAAGCCAACGTTACGAATTTGGACATTTTCTCTTCTCTAGAATAATTTAGGTTATATTGGGACCATCTGGTCTCAGAAGGGATAATGGAATTTTCCCTTTGAAACTAAGCCTGGTGCTTTTCTTCTGGGTAGTTCATTGATAATTCTCTGTTTATGTTATGGACATTGGTCTGCTCATTCCTTCTATCTTCCTTGCAGCCTGTTTTGGTAAACTATTGCTCAGGAAATTATGTCTACTTTTTTATTATCTAATTTTATTTACTTTTTCAAGTATTTAGCAATGGTGATGCAGGGGATTACATTAATAAAATATTTTCTTGGACTTAAATGGTTACTTCTCTTTTATTGCTTGTTCTCTCTCTCTCTCTCTCTCTCTCTCTCCTCTCTCTCTCTTGCTCTGGCTCTCTCTTTCTATTCATGGGTGTGAATGCAGATGGGCACCCAACATAGTGCATGTGTATAGGCCAGAGGACAGACAGTATTACAGGATTGGCGCTTACCTTCTACCTTGAGTGTCTTGCTCACTGTTGCATAGACGAGTCGGCTCCAGAGCTCCACGATGCTCCTGATTTTCCGGCTCCCATCTCCTGATAGGGGCAGGTTTCAGATTAGAGACGACTGTGCTACTGTGCTTGACTTTTAAGGGGATCCAGGGCATTTGAATTCAGGCTGTCACTCTTGTTCAGCAAGCCCCTTTACCCACTGAGCCACTTCCAGCTCCGTAGTCTTCAGCTCACTTAAATTAAAAGAATTTTTAATGTTTATTCTCTCTTTTATTGCTTTCTAGTTATTTAATCTATCTTATTCAATTAAAATTTTGTTTTGACAGTAGTATCATATATACCCTGGATGCTGAACGGCTATGTAGACAGGCTGCCTTTTTTTTATTTTTTTGTCTTTAGTGACTGGGGACTAAGGCTACACCTAACACCAATGGTTGCTTATTTGTAGTGTAGTGTGTGATCGGTGGTGTAGTGATTACATATTCTTGTTCTTATCTGTGTCATGTCTCACAGCATCTAAAACTGGACCAACCAGAGCAAGCTAAACAAATGCATGTGAATTAAGGCCATGCACAGCTGTGATCCTGTCGAATACTCGGGTATTTTCCTCAAGTTACTCTCCACTTTGTTTTTATGAGATGGATGTTGTCTTCATTGAACCTAGAGTTTGTTCAATTGGGGAGACTTCGCTGACCAGCAAGCCCTCAGACTCCCCTAGACATTTTTCTGTCTCCTCCCAACTGCGCAGTTTTACTACGTCGATGTGCGGGTGCTGATCTGGGAGCGCTGGGAATCCACCAAAGCCCGTCCTTTGCATTGAAAGTACAAGCATTACTGAATCGTGCTGTCTCCCAGCCCCTTAAGTCAACTTTTCATCATCTTTAATTTTAATTGTTAATCAGTGATCCTGACACATTTTCTGTTTCCCAATCCAAAGCTCACCTGATAATGGGGGAAGGAGGAGGGGTGAGCATTAACCGAAGTTCTAAGCAAAACAGACTTTCAAACAAAAGAGTATGACTAGAAAGACACAGCGCTTCCTAGGTGATGGCTCCTTACTGTAATTCCAGCACTTGGGGCTGAGACAGGATGATCTGTAAGTATAAACTGAGTTCAGGCTTACATAGTGTGTTCAGGCTATCTTGGCCTAAAGAGAAAGAAAGGACACACACACACACACACACACACACACACACCACACGCACGTGCACACACACCACAACACACACACACACACACACTGAATCTGAATTCATTTTAAAAATGGTAAGGGCTGGGGCTAGAGAGATAGCCTAGGGGGCTTAAGGCACCGCCTGCTTGCAGAGGACCGGGTCGATCCCTAGCACCCACATGGGCTGAAAAAAAAAACCGTCTTTGACTCCAGTTCCAGGGGAATCGACGCCCTCTTCTGACCTCCGCGGCATTGCGCGGACAGGGTGCACCAACTACATGGCAGACAATACATCATCACAATATGAAAATAAATTAAAAAAAAATTAAAAAAAAATGGTAAGGGCTGTCAAGGGCAGTGTGTGATCCGGTTAATCCTGGGGTCCAAAACTTGAACTGGACTAAGGACAAATATAGAGAAAAATAGGGTCTTTGATTGGACCGCCTCAACCGGATGGCCCATCCCATATGTGGGCTTACCTTCTTCGCTGGCAGTAACTAGTAATTAAAGGCCACGGCAGAAGGAGCTGGTCCCATTTTCTCCTCGTGCTTGCCTCTCT
The DNA here is from genome assembly GCA_009823505.1 of Rhizomys pruinosus. Taxonomy (NCBI): domain Eukaryota; kingdom Metazoa; phylum Chordata; class Mammalia; order Rodentia; family Spalacidae; genus Rhizomys; species Rhizomys pruinosus. The sequence goes on along the minus strand of VZQC01009652.1, from coordinate 561,370 downwards.
CATCTGGCTTTGTGGTTTGTCTTGCTGCTGCTGATCAACTTCGGATCCCAACGATGTACTGCGACTGGCAGATCTCTGGAACTCCATGGGCCTTCAGCACTGGATTGGGACTACCGAGAACAGGTCCAAGCCTTGCGGACAAGCAGTTCCCTGGATTCTCGTCTCAGCTTTTCAGATGGTGGTGCAGCTAAACTGTTATGAAATCATTGAACTCTGTCATGTAAGCAAATATCAATTCTATGTATTAGCCTATTATATATTCATCACGTGCTTCTGATTTCTTTCAGAGAAACCCTGACTTAATACAGATTTGTACAAGCGTAGGACAGAAAGTGGTTCTAGAGTAACAGAAGTGAGAGGCATGAATTTTCTCTTTAGTGGCTTTAGGATCTCTTCTGGAGCCAAGCTCGTTCCAACTCCTCAATTGGCGAGCTTGAGTAGAGTTACTGAAGGTCTTTACACTCAGGTGCAATGAAGAGAAGAATGAATCCTTGGTGACAGGACTATTTGATGTTATTATAGAGACTAGATCCATTTGACATCACCTGACTCGCCTCTCTGTGAGAAACCAACCAGGGAATTTAGCGACTCTAAATATAAAACGTTCCGAGATGCGGAAACAAGAATCGGAAAATAAATAGATTTGCGGTTGCTCCTTGTTGACTGCCTAGCAATGTCCTGGATTAAAGCATGATAGAGGAAATAAGGAGCTCAGTTGTATAAAAATGACCAAAGTCTCCGGATTCGAACACAACAATTAAAGGTTTCCAAGTGTTCTCTGGAAGAGGATCTCTCTCCAGTCTAGCCAACAGAGCTAAAGCTGTAGAAAACTCAAGCTGGAGAGCCCTATCTATAAAAGATTGGCTGATTTACGAAGCGCAAAATTTAATTCCCAGCCACGAATAAGAGTCAGAATCTAAAGTCCGAGAGCACTGTGGGGAATAGGTAGGAAACCCTGAAATTGGGGATGGAGATGTGAGATGGACGAACCATGATGATGGAGATTTTGATACCCCGGCTTCTGACCGGCTGATCTTCTTTATCTGAGGAATTATTTCTCCCACCCTCAGCAGAGAATCCACACCCTGCAGATCCCTCTCCCACCCTTGCCTGAAGAAAACAATCCCCCCTCCCAGTGGGAATAACGTCCCTCAGGGCCCCAATCAATTGTTGCCTCGTAGACCTATACAAACCAGATCTTTGGAAGTCATAAAGCAAGCCCTGCTCAAGGTGATGATAGAAAGTGTGGTGCCATGTAGGGCAGGCTGCATATCGACCAAACTAAGAATAACTAATGAAGTTTGGCTGATCTTCCGGCCAGCAGATAGCCCTAAGGAATATGGGTGGGAATGGATTATTAAGGGCTCGCTGGGATAGACTGGGTGATGCGAAGGAATTAAAAATTGGCATCATAACTGAGTTTATGTGATATGACGCCCCACTATAGAGATTATAGGTGTTAGACGATGGAGCTCATCGAAGCCAGTTAAATAAGGTGTTACTGTTTAACAAGTTCTTGAACATAGCGATATCAAATTAAGCGAACAATCGTTGGCTGACTGTAATTATGTTAAAACAATGGCCTACTACACAGCGATTAGAGTAACAATGCCTGAATGATTCTTATGGCTTATATATTGATTGAAGGATTGTTGAAGGGTCAGGCAAGTCGTGGGCATAAGCTCGAATGGATTCTGAACATGATTAAACACCACATTCTCTTACAGATATGTGAGGACTCCAGAGATATGACATTCACTGAAGTGTATAAAAGATGGAACAGTACTGAACGAGACAGTCTACAGAACATTTGAAAAGACTTGTTTTGTCATATCTATCTTATGCCGTAATGTCTACAGTTAGAGATAGTTGCTTAGCTCATTGCTCATGAAACTAAATGTACCACATAATAAGGTTCTAAAGGACCAACGGGGGTGAGGAGCTACAGGTGCCAGCACTGAATAGCAGAAGGGCCCAGATGAGCGTAGTAGTTTACCGTAATTTAATAATCGGTTCGGCAACCGAGAGCAAAACAATAACTATAATGGCTATGACCGACAATAAATCTTTGGAACTGGCTTGAATTAATTCCATGGCACTTAACCCAAGGACCCAAAATACATATAAAGAAGCCTCACTAAAGTTTTATTTGATACTTGTAATGAGAGCAAAACGACGTCTAGAACAAATGACAGGACAGTCACAAATTTCAGATTCTTAGGAGAATGCTAGCGAATCTCCGCAGGTAGACCAGTTTCCAGACTTGAGACATGTCACCGACCCACGAACCCAACTCTGAATGAAGGCGGTGACCGGGTCCATATGTCGTAGGAAGGACCTGTGTCACAATACCAACAAAGAGTTATGTGTATTGCCTTCTCCTGTCCTTCCCCAGAGGGACCTAGAGCCTTTTACTAGGGTAACGTGTACAACTGAGGGAAAGAGGAATGATAAATAACTTTTTCGTAGGCCTATTGGATACTTTTTCTGTAGATTGACCACTGATCCCAGGAAACCCCTAAACAAGCATGTTGGCCCTCTGTTTAACAGTAAGGGCCTCATGGAGTGGCAGAGTGATATAATGGTATTTGGTAATCCAGACTCACAGTGGTGCCTCATGGGTCCCAGAGAACTACCATCCTGTGGTTATTCCCAGTCCCCAGAATGTATCGACTTGGGATAGATTCATAAATTAAGAAATTGGCAGAAATCCCCCACATTGTTTCCCTGACTGTAGACTGTGATGGGCATAATATGGTTGGAAAGGTCCAAATGGAATACCATTGTGATGTTACCTCGTTACCGGGAATAAATAACAAAGCCTATTCTCGTTATCCTGTGGAAAGATTGCAGAGATTAGTGCTACCATAAGGATTTAAGATGCAGGGAGTGGTGTTTCCTACACATCTCCATTTAATTCTCCAGTTATTGGCCTGGCAAAAGAGACAGATGGATCATTGAAGAATGACAGTTGACTATCGAAAACTCAAACAAGTAGTGACACCAATATGAGCCGCTGTACCAGATGTTGGTGTCTTACTTGAGCAGATTAATATGTGCTCCTGGTTACCTGTATGCGCTATTGATCTGGCAATATCTTCTTCTCAACTACGCGTTCATAAGGACCAACCAGAAGCAATTTGTTTCAGTTGGCAAGTGCCAACAGTTACCTTTACTTGCTCTTACCTCAGGGTATGTTAACTCTCCAGCCTTGTGCCCTATAATTAGTTAGACGAGGATCTTGATCCTCGGACTCTTCCACAAAATATCACATGCCACAGATATTATGCTGATTGGACCCAGAAACAGGAAGGTAGCATGCTAGTCACTAGACCTCTCGATTGGTAAAGCACAAATGCGCATCGAAGAATGGAAATAAACTCACAACTAAAATTCAAGGCCACTCTCCTCGTGAGTTTCTAGGATACGTTGGTGTGGAGCATGCAGGACATTTCCTTTCTAATAGATAAATGAATAAGTTGTTGGCAACCGCTGGCCCCTCCCCACCAAGAAATGAAGACATCACGTATTGGTGGGTTTTTTGGATTCTAAGGCGGACGCAGCACATTCCTCTTGGACTTGGGTAAGATGTGATAAGCTACAGATTCCCATAAAACGATATCCAGCTGTAACTTCGTGTAAGAGACTAGCAAACTTGAGTGGGGATTGGAACAGGAAAAGGCTCTTCAACAGGTCCATGCTGCAGTGCATGCTGCTCTACCCCTAGGGCCATATGATTGGTACCAGACCCAATGGTTGCTTGAGGTATAGAGTGGCAGATAGAGTTGCTGCTCTGGAGTCTGTGCAGGCTCCCTATAGGGGAATCACAGTGGAGGCCTTGGGATTTTGGAGCAGGCTCTACCTTCATCTGCAAAAACTATATTCTCATTTTGAGAGACAGCACTCTTAGCCTGGGCTATTGGGCACATATAGTGAAAACTAGAACATGTTAGCACAAGGGCCACAAGATCACCATGCGACCTAGCTGCCCATCATGAAGCTGAAAAGGTGTTATATGACCCGACCAGCCATTAAAGAGGACGAACCTGCACAGCAACAGTCTATTGTCAAATGGAAGTGTACATATGGACAGGGCCCGGCAGAAGTCCCTGAGGGCACAGAGCAAGCTACATGAAAAGTTGCCCAAATGCCTATGGTTCCCTCACTGTTACAATGCCTCCTGGTGCTTCAAAAGATGTCACCTATGGCTTCAAGGGGTTTGCCCTCTGATCAGGTTACTGAGGAAGAAAATGACTAGGGCGCTGCAGGCTTAATTTACTTGAATGGTTTGCATGCGATATGCAGGCACCACCCAAGAGGATGGACAGCTGCATGCCTACCTTTACAGCCAATTGAAACAACCCTAAGAGGACACTGTTTGTGATGGAAAATCATTCACGTGGGCAAGAACTTATTGGGCCAGTGCCACGAATGGTTGTGCATTTTGCCTGGAGAAGAGAAATAGCCCAGAGTGATAATTGTTTGGGGGTTGATTATATACTGATTCTTGGGCTGTAGCCAATGGTTTGGTTGTGATGGTCAGGGACTTGGAAGTTAGCATGATGGAAAATTGGTGAAAGAATTTGGGGAAGATGTATGGATAGAGCTCTCTGTAATGGTCAAAGAGGTGAACATACTTGTGTCTCAGTAAAAAATGCTCATCAAAAGTTGATCTCAGCAGAGATGAGTTTAACAATCAAGTAGATCAGATGAATTGTTCTTGTGGAGTAGTCAGCACTCTTTTCCCATCTATCCCTGTTGATTGGCTCAATGGCCCCATGAACAAAGTGGTCTGGTGGCAGAGTGGAGATTATGCATGGGCTCCGACAGCATGGACTTCCACTCACAAGGCTGACTGGCTACAGCTGCTGCCGAGTGCCAGAGTTGCACAACAGAGACCAACATTGAGACCCCATATGGTGCTTTCCCCGGGTGTAACCAGCCAGAACTGGTGGCAGGTTGACTACAATTGGCCACTTTCCATCATGGAGGGGACAGCGTTTTTTGTCCATTACGGGAATAGTATATTTATTCTGGCTATGGATGTTGCCTTTCCTAGCACGAATGAATGCTTCTGCCAAAAACTACAATCATTCCTAAGGGACTTTACGGAATGCCTTATCTACATATCATGGTGATCTCCTCAAGCCATTGCTTCTGACAAGGAACTCACTTCACAGCCAAAGGAATGCGANCCCAGTGCTAGGATTAAAGGCCTGTGCCACCATGACCCGCTTAAAGATGGTTCTTAGATGCCATGTGGGTGCTGGGAATGGAACCGGTCCTCTGCAAGAAGCAGTTTGTGCTCTAACCACCGAGCCATCTCTCCAGCCCCAGGAAATCCCTTTTCATTGAGTCCATGTTATTTTACTTATCATTACTATGTCATCAATTCTCTTCTCCTATGGAACATTTTCTAACTCTAAAGATCTTTCCTAAAGGAATTTTCTAGATTGTATTCTGAAACTGGTTTTTTGAGTGTGTGTGTGTGGGGGGGGGCGGCAAAGATGGGCTATGTTTTACTTTGTTTCTAATGTTCTTTCCGAACTATTCAGGCCCGTTGTGTGTGGGGCACGCCTTAATCCCCGCACTTGGGAGCAGAGGCAGGCAGATCTCTGTGAGTTCAAGGCCGAGCGTCGTCTCTACTAGAGGTTCCAGACAGCTGGCTAGGAGAGCACTGTGCTCAAAAAAAAAAAAAAAAAAGCCATTCACTTTTCTGAGCTGTCCATGATGAAAACCTCTTTCAGTCTTCCAGAACCATCTTCATAATGTTTCCAAATCTGTCAGCAGGGTGATTTCATGATCACTTCGGAAACTTCCACAAGGGTAGACAGCATTGCCACCAAGTGGCCAGTGGCCCTTTGGCTATCTTTACCCAGAGGGGCTATCACAGACTCATAGCATTACTGCATCACAGGTCGGAGGGGAACTTAAATTATTCCACGACCTCATCACTGGTGGGAGATCATGGTGCTGTCCGGTCAACAGTTAAAAATAAGAAGTTTTTTTCAAAGATAAACTTGTAGGCCTACTTTATCATGTATAAAGCCGGATAAAAAGAAACGTAGCTGGGGCTGGAGAGATGGCCTAGCGGTTAGGAGTGCCGACTGCTCTTGCAGAGGACCCGGGTTTGATCCCAGCACCCACATGGCGGCTGAGAACCGTCTTTAACTCCAGTTCCAGGGGAATCCGACACCCTCTTCTGACCTCCGTGGCATTGCATGACACGGGGCACAAACCTACATGCAGACAGTACTTTATACACATAAATAAATGAATAATAAAAAAAAGTTAAAAAAAAAAAGAAATGTAGCTCACAAAGGCAGCTCGGGGCTCTCCTCGGTTTCAACTGTTATTAATCATTGATAAGTCTGTTGTTAAATGATATTATAGCTTTCTAACTGTTGTTTCCAGTTAAGTACTCCACAGAGATGTTTTAAGACAGGGTCTCCCTGTATCCCAGCTGTCCTGGAACTCACTCTGTAACCAGGCTGGTCTTGAATTTACAGAGGTCCACCTGCCTCTGCCTCCCGAGTGCTGGGATAAAGGTGTGCGCCACCACACCCACAGAGATGTTTTAAAACAGCTTCGTATCAAAAGGCCTTGCAGCTACCATTGATTGTCTTTTTTTTTTAATTTTATTTATTCTATATGTGATGATGTTACTGTCTGCATGCAAGTTTGTGCACCCGTGTTCGTGCACACCGTGGGGTCAGAGAGGGTGTCGGATCCCTGGAAATGGAGTTCTCCTGGAATTGGAGTTTCGGAAGGTTCTCAGCCGCCATGTGGGTGCGGGGATCGAATTGGGTCCTCTGCAAAGAGCGGTCGGCACTTTTAACCGCTAGGCAATCTCTCAGCCCACATGATTGTCTTTTTAAATCTGTGCACTCATGTCGTGTTGCGCGCGCGCGCGGCGCGCGCGCGCGTGTGTGTGTGTGTGTGTGTGTGTGTGTGTGTGTGTTGTGTGTGGTCAGAGGACAACCTCTTGGTTCCCCTTGCCTTTCCTTGCTCTGAGGCAGGCTCCCTTTGTTGGTTTCCTCTGGGTCGTCAGACGAGCTGGCCTAGGGGCTTCCATGTCCCCGCAGAGCACTGGGGTTTCCGACTACTCAGTCCAGCGTTCACGTGGGTTCTGGGATTAGAACACATGTCCTCACACTTTCTTGGTAAGTGCTTAGCCCACCGAGCCGACTAGTTCAGTTTTATCTTTTGGTTAAAAGCAGAGCAGCAGCCACTGACACTCCGCAGGGTCGGGAGCCTGCTCCCTCCACCGCCGTGTTCATCTCTTGCGTAGTGGGGAATCACACATACATGTCTTTGGTATATTTTCTTTTGTGGGGGCGCTATTTTTGAGACAGGGCTCCTTTAGTCCCCAGCTGGCTGGAGAGAAAAGTCGAACCCCAACAGGATGGGGTGGAAATCCAGAGAAACCATCTGCCTTCCCGAGGGATGGGACTATGAAAGCATCGTGGGACACGAGGGAACGCGATGATTGCTTTGACTTTGGGGGTGGGGGCGGGAGGGAGGGGAGGAGGTTGAGGTGTAGTGGATGCGGAGGTGAGGGGAGCGAGGGAGGGTAGGGCAGGGTTCTGGAGGGAGGCGTGGAGTGAGGGCGGGGAGGGAGGGAGGAAGGAAGGAGGACGGCGAGGGTAGGACGTGGAAGTGTCTGATAAAGGAAGGAAGAAAGGGAAAAAAAACGGAGTCCAAGACGAGTAAGGGGAAGGAAGGCCAGGAAGGAACGAGGAATGGATAGGAAGGAAGGACAGGAGGGGAACGGAAGGAAGGTCGACCGGTTGCAACGGAAGGATAAGGCAGGGACGGGGAAGGACGGCACAGGGAAGGTGAGTCCGTACGGTACACTGTAAGGAGCGGAGTGAAAATTCCAGCTTACGCGACAAGAAGTACGGAATTGCAGGAAGAAGATCAGGAGGAAGGACAAGGACATTACTTGCCCCGTAAGGACGGCAGGACATGAAGGAATCGCAAGGAGGAATTGAAGGCAACTAAAGGAAGCAGGAAGGGCAAAGGAGTAAGTCCCGTGGACGTCAGGAAGGCAGCGAATTGAAGTATGGGACATGCCTGAGTAAGGATGGAAGGCATGAATTAGTACTTAATGACTTAACTTCCTTCCTCCCTCCATCCCTCCATCAATACCTCCCTCCCTCCCCCTCCCCTCCCCTACCCTCTCTACCCTCCCTCCCTCCCTCCCTCTCTCTCTCTCTCTCTCTCTCTCTCTCTCTCTCTTTCTTTCTTTCTTTCTTTCTTTCTTTCTTTCTTTCTTTCTTTCTTTCTTTCTTTCTTTCTTTCTTTCTTTCTTTCTTTCTTTTTTTGAGATAGGGTCTCCCTATATCCCCAGCTGGCCTGGAACTCACAGAGATCCACCTGCCTCTGCCTCCCGAGTGCTAGGATTAAAGGCATGCATCACCATGCCCAGCTTAAAGACGGTTCTTAGCCGAAATGTGGGTGCTGGGAATTGAACCCGGGTCCTCTGAAAGAACAGTCGGTGCTCTTAACCGCTGAGCCATCTCTCCAGCCCCTCACTAGGTTTTTGATCTTTGTTTCTTTTTATTCCCTTCCGTTCCCTACTCTCCCTTCCTTCTCTGAAGTAGTTATTTATGATGCTGCTGGAGAAGGAACCCAGGACTTTGCTCCAGCTAGGCATGAGCGCCCCTGCTGAGCCACACCCCATTCCCCTAGATCCTTCTTCAGCAATAGCGACTTAGCATCCAGTTCCTGTGGGCAATCCAGACCAGCTCAATAGACAGTGTTGTTTGATATACTAGTTTCTTTTTTCTTTTCTTTCTTTTTTTTGAGTCTTTTTGAGTTAGGGTCTTCCTGTAGCCACAGCTGGCTTGGAACCCGCTTTTTAGACCAGGCTGGCCCCAAACTCACTGAGATCCACCTGCCTCTGCCCCCCAAGTGCTAGGATTAAAAGCATGAGCCATTATGCCCAGCTGAAATATTATTTTCCTAATGAGCCATTGGATGCTGTTCACTAATATTTTATAAGATTTTGCACAGCATACACAGGTTACACTGCTCTGTCCTCTTCTTGGGTCACTTTGGTCATGTTTAGAAGCCAACGTTACGAATTTGGACATTTTCTCTTCTCTAGAATAATTTAGGTTATATTGGGACCATCTGGTCTCAGAAGGGATAATGGAATTTTCCCTTTGAAACTAAGCCTGGTGCTTTTCTTCTGGGTAGTTCATTGATAATTCTCTGTTTATGTTATGGACATTGGTCTGCTCATTCCTTCTATCTTCCTTGCAGCCTGTTTTGGTAAACTATTGCTCAGGAAATTATGTCTACTTTTTTATTATCTAATTTTATCTACTTTTTCAAGTATGTTAGCATGGTGATGCAGTGGATTACAATTTAAAAATATTTTCTTGACTTAAATGGTTACTTCTCTTTTATTGCTTGTTCTCTCTCTCTCTCTCTCTCTCTCTCTCTCTCTCTCTCTTGCTTTTTTTTTTTTAATTTAAAAAATTTTGTATGTAATTGCATGTTGACATGTATGTGCATGTGTATAGGCCAGAGGACAGACAGTATTACAGGATTGGCGCTTACCTTCTACCTTGAGTGTCTTGCTCACTGTTGCATAGACGAGTCGGCTCCAGAGCTCCACGATGCTCCTGATTTTCCGGCTCCCATCTCCTGATAGGGGCAGGTTTCAGATTAGAGACGACTGTGCTACTGTGCTTGACTTTTAAGGGGATCCAGGGCATTTGAATTCAGGCTGTCACTCTTGTTCAGCAAGCCCTTTACCCACTGAGCCATCTCTCCAGCTCCTGTTTAGTTATTTTATTCTCTAGCTCATTTTAAATTTAATAATTTTTATTTTAGATGTATTAGTTCCTCCTTTCTTTTTGGTTATGTGCTTTTATTAGATATTTTTTTATCTTTCTATCTATGTCATTCACTTTATTTTGCTTTGTTTTGGGGGACAGAGTCTCACTATGTAGCCCTGGCTGGCCTGCAACTGGCTATGTAGACCAGGCTGGCCTTAAATTCCCGGAAATTCACCTGTCTCTGCCTCCTGAGTGCTGGGACTAAAGGCATGCACACATCACCCTCACTCCATTATTTTTGTGTGTGTGTGGTGTGTGTGTGGTGTGTGTGTATGTGTGATGTGTATATGTGCAGCGCCAGAGTGATGTCAATATCGGGTATTTTCCTCAAGTACTCTCCACTTTGTTTTTTGAGATGGGGTGTCTCATTGAACCTAGAGTTTGTCAATTTGGGGAGACTTGCTGACCAGCAAGCCCCCAGAATCTTTCTGTCTCCTCCACAGCACTGAGTTTACAGGTGTACACTGCCCAAGCCTGGATTTTTGTGTGGGTGCTGGGGAGCGCTGGGAATCCAAAGCCCGTCCTTTTGCTTGAAGTACAAGCATTACTGATCGTGCTGTCTCCCAGCCCCTTAAGTCACTTTTCTCATTCTTTAATTTTATTGTTAATCAGTGATCCTGACACATTTTCTGTTTCCCAATCCAAAGCTCACCTGATAATGGGGGAAGGAGGAGGGGTGAGCGTTAACCGAAGTTCTAAGCAAAACAGACTTTCAAACAAAAGAGTATGACTAGAAAGACACAGCGCTTCCTAGGTGATGGCTCCTTACTGTAATTCCAGCACTTGGGGCTGAGACAGGATGATTGTAAGTATAAACTGAGTTCAGCTTACATAGTGTGTTCAAGGCTATCTTGGCCTAAGAGAAAGAAAGGACACACACACACACACACACACACACACACACACACACACACACACACACACACACTGAATACTGAATTCATTTTAAAAATGGTAAGGGCTGGGGCTAGAGAGATAGCCTAGGGGTTAAGAGCACCGCCTGCTCTTGCAGAGGACCCGGGTTCGATCCCCAGCACCCACATGGCGGCTGAAAACCGTCTTTGACTCCAGTTCCAGGGGAATCCGACGCCCTCTTCTGACCTCCGCAGCATTGCGCGACAGGGTGCACCAACTACATGCAGACAATACATTCATACACATATGAAAATAAATTAAAAAAAATTAAAAAAAATGGTAAGGGCTGTCAAGGGCAGTGTGATGGTTAATCCTGGGTGTCAACTTGACTGGACTAAGGGACAAATAAGAGAAAAAAGGGTCTTCTGATTGACCGCCTCAACCTGGATGGCCCACCCAAATATGGGCATTACCTTCTTCCGGCAGCATTATTTAAGGCCACGGCAGAAGGAGCTGGTCCCTTTTTTCTCCTGCGGCTTGCCTCTCTCATCTGGTGAGTTTGTCTTTGCTGCTGTGATCAACCCTTTCGGATCCCAGGTGTACTGAGACTGGCAGATCTCCTGGAACCCATTTGGGCCTTCAGCACTGGATTGGGACTACTGAGACATCCAGCCTTGCAGACTAAGCAGTTCCCTGGATTCTCGTTCAGCCTTTCCAGTGTGGTGCAGCTACTGTTGGAATCCTTGAACTCTGTCATGTAAGCAAATCAATAAATTGTATGTAGCTATATATATTCATCCTGTTGCTTCTGTTTCTTTAGAGAACCCTGACTAATACAGATTTGGTACCAGAAGTGGTTCTAGAGAAACAGAATGAAAGGTGAATTTTCTTTAGTGGGCTTGGTACTCTCTGGAGCCAGCTCTCCAACTCAATGAAGCTTAGAGTTACTTAAGGCTTTCCTGGTGGCATGAAGAAGGAATGATAATCCTTGGTGCAGACTATTTGATGTATATTATTAGACTAGATCCATTTGACTCACCTGACTCGCCTCTTGTGAGAAGCCAGGAATTTAGCGACTCTATATATAAAACGTTCGAGAAATTGCGGAAAAAACGGAAAAATAATGATGTTGCCCTTGTTGCTCCTAGAATGTTCTGGAATAAACTGATAGAGGAAATTAAGGAGCTCAGTTGATAAAAATGACCAGCTCCGGATTCGAAAACAACAGTTTAAAGGTTTCCAAGTGTGCTCTGGAAGAGATCTTCTCCAGTAGCCAAAGAGCTAAAGCTGCTAGAAAATCAAGCTGGAGTCCCTTATTATAATGATTGGCTGATTTACAACGCAAAATTTAATTCCCGCCACGAAAGTGTCAGCATTAAAGTGAGAGCACTGGTGGGGAAAGGGTGGAACCCTGAAACTTGGGATGGAGATGTGTGGAGAACCATGATGATGAGGATTTTGAAACCCTCGGATTCTGAGGGATTTTCTTTATCTGAGGAATTAATCTCCCACCCTCAGCGAGAGAATCCACACCCTGCAGATCCCTCCTCCCACCCTTGCCTGAGGAAACTAATCCCCCCCTCCCAGTGGGAGTAATGTCCCTCAGGGCCCAACAATTGTTGCCTCTAGACCTATAACCAGATTGAGTCAAGCAAGCCCCTCAAGGTAGATAGAAAGTGTGGTCCATCGAGGAGGTGCACTTATACATAAAGAAATTAATGAGTTTGCTGATCATTCCGGCAGAGAAGCCTAAGGAATATGGGTGGGAATGGATTTTAATGGGTGTGGGATAATGGTGGAAGGAATATAAAATTGGATCATACTGAGTTTATTGATATGAGCCCACTGAGTAGAGATTCTAGGTTTACATGGAAGCTCGAGCAGTTAAAAAGGTGTTAAATGTTTATTTGAATGGTTGGCTGATGTATTTTATAAAACATGGCCTACTAACAGCGAGTTAGAGATGCCTGATATTCCTTGGCTTAAGTATTGATGAAGGGATTGTGAGGGTCAGGCAGATGGGCATGCTCGAATGGATTCGAACTGTAAAACCACATTCTTACAATATGAGGATCCAGAGGATATGCCATTCACTGAGTGTATAAGATGAAAAGTACTGAGGAGAGACACCAGAACATTTAAAGAGCTTTGTTTTTGCTCTATTTCTTATGCGTAGATCTTACAGTTAGAGAAGTTGTTGCTCATTTGCTAAATTAAATGTACACATAATAGGTTTAACAGGACCTCAGGTAGGAGTCAGGTGGCAGCACTGAATCGCAGAAGGCCAGATGAGCAGTAAGTTACCTAATTATAATGGGTGGCAAAGGCAAAACAATACCTATTAATGGCATGACCGAAATGATCTTTGGAAACTGGTCTAGATTAATCAGGTTCCCAGGAACCAAATACATAAGAAAGCCTTACTAAGTTTTTATTTGATCTGTATAAGCAGAAAAGCTCTTAGAACAAATGACCGGAAGTCAACATTTGATTTTAGGAGTAGCGAATCCGCACCCATTAGACCAGTTTCCAGACTTGAGGACAGTTCACAGACCCAGAACCCCTTTGAATGAAGGCGGTGGCCAGGTTCCATGAGAAGGACCTTGTCACAATACCAAAGAGTTATGCTGTTTGCCTTCCTCCTGTCCTTCCCCAGAGGGACCTGAGCTTTTACTAGGGTAACTGTACACTGGGGAAAGGAAATAATCAGACTTTTCGAGGCCTATTGGATACTTTTTCTGAGTTGACACTGATCCCAGGAACCCTAAACAGCATTGTGGCCCTCTGGTTAAAATAGGGCCTATGGAGGTCAGGTGATAAATGTGAGTTTTGGCTGAAGTCCGACTCACGGTGGGCCCAGGGTCCCAGAACTCCATCCTGTGGTTATTTCCCAGTACCAGAATGTATAATTGGGATAGATATAATTAGAAATTGGCCGAATCCCCCACATGGTTCCCTGACCTGTGGAATGAGGGCTATTATGGTTGGAAAGGCCAAATGGAAACCATTGGTGTTCCTCTACCAGGGAAAATGAACCAAAAACAGTATCGTATCCCTGGAGGGATTGCAGAGATTAGTGCCACCATCAAGGATTTGAAGATGCAGGGGTGGTGATTCCTACCACATCTCCATTAACTCTCCAATTTGGCCTGTGCAAAGGACAGATGGATCATGAGGAATGACAGTTGACTATTGAAAACTCAACCAAGTAGTGACACCAATTGCAGCTGCTGTACCAGATGTGGTGTCCTTACTTGAGCAGATTAATATGTCTCCTGGTACCTGGTATGCAGCTATTGATCTGGCCAATGCTTTCTTCTCAATACCGGTTCATAAGGACCACCAGAGAGCAATTTGCTTTCAGTTGGCAAGGCAACAGTATACCTTTACTGTTTTACCTCAGGGTATGTTAACTCTCCAGCCTTGTGCCATAACTTAGTTAGAAGGGATCTTGATCGCCTGACTCTTCCACAAAATATCACACTGGTCCACTATATGATGATGTTATGCTGATTGGACCCAGTGAACAGGAGGTAGCACTAGTCTAGACTTGTTGGTAAAGCATATGCGCATGAGAGGATATGAAATAAATCCAACTAAAATTCAAGGGCCATCTACCTCGGTGAAGTTCTAGGAGTACAGTGGTGTGGAGCATGCAGAGACATTCCCTCTAAGGTAAAGAATAAGTTGTTGCAACTGGCCCCTCCCTCCACCAAAAAAGAAGCACAACGTTTAGTGGCCTTTTGGATTCTGGAGGCAGCACATTCCTCACTTGGTGTGTTACTACGACCCCATATATCAGGTAACTCAAGCAGCAAACTTTGAGTGGGGCTTGGAACAGGAAAAGGCTCTTCACAGTCCAGGCTGCAGTGCAGGCTGCTCTGCCCCTAGGGCCATATGATCCAGCAGACCCAATGGTGCTTGAGGTATCAGTGGCAGATAGAGATGCTGCTGGATCTGTGGCAGGCTCCCATAGGGGAATCACAGGGAGGCCCTTGGGTTTTTGGAGCAAGGCTCTACCTTCATCTTCAAACAACTATTCTCCTTTTGAGACAGCTCTTAGCCTGCTATTGGGCTTAGTGGAAACTGAAGTTTGCAATGGGCCACCAAGTCACCATGCGACCTGAGCTGCCCATCATGAGCTGGGTGTTTATCTGACCCACCAGACTCATAAAGTAGGACTGCACAGCAACAGTCCATTGTTCAAATGGAAGTGGTACATACATGACAGGGCCCGGGCAGGCCCTGAGGGCACAGCAAGTTACATGAAGAAGTTTCCCAAATGCCTATGGTTTCCACTCCTGTTACAATGCCTCCTGTGTTAAACATGCACCTATGGCTTCATGGGGTTTGCCCTATGATCAGTTAACTGAGGAAAAGAAGACTAGGGCCTGGTTTACTGATGGTTTTGCAGCTATGCAGGCACCACCCAGAGGTGGACAGCTGCAATACAGCCAATTTCTGAAACAACCCTAAAGGACACTGGTGAAGGAAAGTCTTCACAGTGGGCAGAACTTTGGGCAGTGCACATTGGTTGTGCATTTTGCCTGGAGGAGAAATGGCCAGAGGTTGATTATATACTGATTCATGGGCTGTAGCCAATGGTTTGGCTGGATTGTCAGGGACTTGGAAGGAGCATGACTGGAAAATTGGTGAGAAAGCATTTGGGGAAGAGTATGTGGATAGAGCTCTCTGATGGTCAAAGGATGTGAAGATACTTGTGTTCATGTAAATGCTCATCAAAAGTGATCTCAGCAGAGGATGAGTTTAATAATCAAGTAGATCGGATGACTCGTTCTGTGGATAGTCAGCCTCTTTCCCCATCTATCCCTGTTGTTGCTCAATGGGCCCATGAACAAAAGTGGTCATGGTGGCAGAGTGGAGGTTATGCATGGGCTCGACAGCATGGACTTCCACTCACCAAAGCTGATCTGGCTACAGCTGCTGCCGAGTGCCGACAGATTTGCCAACCAGAGACCAACATTGAGCCCATATGGTGCTATTCCCCGGGTGACAGCCAGTGAAACCTGGTGGCAGGTTTACTACATTGGACCACTTCCATCATGGAGGGACAGCTGTTTTGTCCTACAGGAATAGATACTTATTCTGGTTTTGGATTTGCCTTTCCTGCACGTTAATGCTTCTGCCAAAACTACCATCCAGGGACTTACGGAATGCCTTATCCACCGTCATGGTATTCCTCACAGCATTGCTTCTGACCAAGGAACTCACTTCACAGCCAAAGAAGTCGACGGTGGGCCCATGGTCCATGGTATCCACTGGTCTTACCATGTTCCCCACCACCCAGAAGCGCTGGCTTGATAGAATGATGGAATGGCCTCTTGAAGACACAGTTACAGTGCCCATTAGGTAGCAATACCCTGGTGCTGGGGCAAGGTTCTCCAGCAAGCAGTATATGCTTTGAATCAGCTCCACTATATGGTACTGTTTCTCCTATAGCCAGAATTCATGGGTCCAGGAACCAAGGGGTGGAAGTGGGAATGATTCCACTCACTATCACCCCTAGTACCCAGTAGGGAAATTTTTGCTTCCTGTACTCACGACCTTGTGTTCTGCTGGTCTAGATGTTTTGGCTCAAGGTGGGGGGGGAGTGCTTTTGCCAGGAGATACAGCAACATTCCATTGAACTGGAAGCTAAGACTTCCCCCTGGCCACTTTGGGCTTCTACTGCCTTAAGCCAACAGGCTAAGGAAGGAATACAGTAGTAGGAGGAGTGAGTGATTGTCCAGATACCAGGGGGAAATTGGACTTTTTCTCCACAATGGGGGCAAGGAGATTATGTCTGGAGAGGCAGGAGATGCTTAGGACGCCTTCTGGTGCTACCTAGTCCTATGATTAAGGTCAACGAGGAAACTCCAACAACCCAAACCAGACAGGACAATAAATGGCGCAGACCTTCAGGGATGAAGGTATGGTGTCACTCCTCCAGGGAAAGAGCCAAGACCTGCAGAGGTGTCTTGCTGATGGTGGAGGAAACTACAGAATGTGGTATAGAAGATGGGTAGTCATAAATATCAGCTGAGGGCCATGGGACAAGTTGCAGAAAACATGGATTATAATAGATATTAACTTTTTTCTTATTTGGTTAAGAATGTGCTTGTTCATGTGTTTCCTTATTATATATATATATTATATATATATATATATATGTACATTAAGTGGATACTTGTGTTGTTCCTTTTGAATGTGCAACTGATATGTGTTAAGTGTTGTCTATTTAGGTTATTAGATACTGAAGGACTAAGTTCTTACAAGGACCTTACCACCTACTCTAAGATATAATGCCTTGCTATTGCACCGAGATACTTATAACATGTCAGGTGGAATTATACCCTTGCCATCTTTGCAATTGACATTTAAGCATAACATAAGGAGGGTATTTATTGGGTGTCAAGTTGACAAGGGGTGTGGACTTGTGATGGTTAATCCTGGTGTCAACTTGACTGGCTAAGGGCACAAATAAGAGAAAAGGGTCTTCTGTTGGACCCTCAACCCGGATGGCCCACCCAAAATTGGGTTACCTTCTTCTGGCAGGCAGTATTTAAGGCCCTGGCAGAAGGAGCTGGTCCCTTTCTTTCTCCTGCGCTTGCCTCTCTCTCTGGTGAGTTTGTCTTGCTGCTGTGATCAACCTTTCGATCCCAGCGTGTATCTGAGACCCAGATCTCCTGAACCCATTTGGGCCTTCAACCACTAGATGGGACTACTGAAAGCATCCAGCCTTGCAGGACTGAGCAGTTCCCTGGATTCTCGTCTCGGGCCTTTCCAGTGTGGTGCAGTACTGTTGGAATCCTTGAACTCTGTCATGTGAGCAAATCAATAAATTGTATATAGCTATATATATATTCGTCCTGTTGCTTCTGACTAATACAGGCAGTAATGAGAAAAGAACAGAACTATTTGGGTTTGTAGCTTATGGTGTTCAATAAGCCGGATGTATTTTGTAAGCATAATAAGAAATGTTCATGTTTTATGTATCACTATAAAATAATAAATAGTAGAGTGTCTGGAAGGAAAGCTGAGAAGGGATTTCTCTGGTTTAAGAGGAAAAGGTGCCCCCGGTGTTGTGATGCACACCTCTGATCCCAGCACTTGGGAGGCAGAGGCAGGCAGATCTCTGAGTTCAAGGTCATCCTGGTCTACCAGGCCAACTGGGGCTAAAGGAGAACTTGTCTCAAAAAAAAAAAAAACAAAAAAAAAAAAAGAGAGTGGAAAGGTTGATGATGCTCTCTGGCTTCACTTGCAATTCAAATATATTCATTAGGTGACAGCAAATCTCTTGGCTATGGTACCCTGCAAGCATTCAAATTACAATTTCTGAATAGATGACAGTACAGATTTTATGCCTATTTTTCAAATAAAATTAAATTTTTTTTTTTTTTTTTTTTTTTGGTCTTTTTCGAGACGGTCTCCCTGTAGCCCCAGCTGTCCTGGAACTCAACTGTGTCGGACAGGCTGGCTTGAAAACTACAAAGATCTGCCTGCCTCTGCCTCCCAAGTGTGCTAGGATTAAAGGGCTAGGATTAAAGGTGTGCCCCACCAACCCGCGTAAACATTTTTTATTTTTTTTTAATTTTATTTATTTTTGTATGTGTATGAGTGTACTTGTCTGCTGTAGGTCTGTGCACCTGTGTCGGTGCAATGCGTGGGGGTCAGAAGAGGGTGTCGGATTCCCCTGGAACCTGGAGTTCTCCTGGATGGATTGGAGTTACAGATGGTTTCTCGGCTGCCCTGTGGTGTGTGGGGATCAAACTGGGTCCTCTGCAAGGCAGTCGGTGCTCTTAACTGTTAAGCATCTCTCCAGCCCCAACATTTGAGTATTTTAAAAGACCTTCTCTTATACTATTTAAAAAAAAAAAATAAAAAAAAAGTATTTAAATTTTTTTTTATTATTTTTTTGGTATGAGTTACTGTCTTCATGTAAGTAGGTGTACCGTGTGTGTGTTGTGCTCATGCTGCAAAGGTCTCAGAAGAAGGTGTCAGATTACCCCTGGAAACTGGTAAGTTAAAAATGGTTCTGTCTGCCATGTGGGTGCACGGGCCAATTGACCCCCGGTCTTCTGCAAGAGCAGTTGATGTTCTTAACCGCTGAGCTACCTCTCCAGCCCCAGAAGTCATATATAAAAACCAAGGGCTGGAGAGGTGGTTCAGCTGTTGAGAGCACTGGCTGCTCTTGCAGAGGACCCGGTTACATTCCCAGTACCCACGTGGCAGCTAACAACCATCTGTAACTTCAGTTCCAGGGGAATTCAATACTCTCTTCTGAACTCTGCAGGCATTGCATGGCACAGGTGCACTCACACACATGCAGGCAATACACTCATACACATAAAAATAATAAATAAAAATTTTTGAGACAGGGTCTCCCTATAGCCCCAGCTGGCCTGGAACTCATCTGTAGACCAGGCTCGCCTTGAACTCACAGAGATCCACCTGCTTCTGCCTCCCGAGTGCTAGGATTAAAGGCATGCACCACCGTGCCCTGCTTAAAGACGGTTCTTAGCCACCATGTGGGTGCTGGGAATCAAACCCGGGTCCTGTGCAAGAGCAATCAGCACTCTTAATTGCTGAGGCATTCCTCCAGCCCCCCAAAAATATTTTTTAAAATAACATTATAAGTTTCTTTTTTTTAAAATTTTATTTATATTTGTATGTGTATGAATGTACTGTCTGCATGTAGGTTTGTGCACCCATGTCGTGCAATGCTGTGGAGGTCAGAAGAGGGTGTCAGATTCTCCTGGAACTGGAGTTAAAGATGTTTCTTAGCCGCTATGTGGGTGCTGGGGATTGAACCTAGGTCCTCTGCAAGAGCAGTTGGCGCTTTTAACCACTAGGCCATCTCTCCAGCCTCATATATTAAGTTTCTTTTACTTGGTCTCTATTCTCACCCTCAGACTAACTACAAGGCAACCCTTTCATTCTCTCTAATACTCTGTTATAATATAGAATGTGAATAAGAAATAGGTGGCATGGTCTGGGCCTTTAAACTTGATAACTCTTGATTTCTTGCAGGTTCTGTCTGCTTCTGGGAATACGATACTGAGGTGTAGAAAATAATTGTCCTGATTGCTTTTTTCACTTGTCTGTAAGTTTCCATTTGCTCTTCAGAGTTTCACCGTTATCCCTTCTATTGGCAAAATCAAGAAATGAAATGTATGATCTACTGAGACCAAAAAAAAATTCCCCCTTCTACCAAGTTAGGCTTTATGGGGAGGGCAGCATTTGCTTGTACAGCCACAAATTCATAGTGTGATATCGGCCTTTCCCCGTGAGCTTTCTAACTGGAAACTTATTTCAGCTATTTTACATGTGATCATACGTGCTACAAATTTGAGTTACTATAATTAACTTTATTTTTTTACAGTATTGGGAATACAATTAATTTTAGAAGCAAAATTTTACTCACAGAGAATTTTACAGCTAATATGTAAAGTTTCCAAGCAAGAGGTCATTAAGTACTTAATAGTTTTTGTATTTTAATTAAAAATACTTTATTTTAGAGCCAGGCGTGGTGGCTCACACCTTTAATCCTAGCACTTGGGAGGCAGAGGCAAGCGGATCTTTGTGAGTTCAAGGCCAGCCTGGTCTACAGAGTGAGTTCCAGGACAGCTGGGGCTACAGGGAGACCCTGTCTCAAAAAGACAAAAAAATACTTTATTTAGGGGATGGAGAAATGGCTCAGTGGCTAAGGAAGGACTGAGCTATTCTTCCAAAGGACCTGGGTTCAATTCCCAACACCCAGATGGCAGCAAACAAACTCCACTTACAGGGGATCCAATGCCTTCTTCTGGCTTTTGCAGGCTTTGCATGACATGGGTGTACTATTTATTATTTTTTATTTTATGTGTTCGAGTGTATTGCCTGCATGAAGGTAAGTGCACCCATGTCACGCAATGCCTATGGAAGTCAGAAGAGGGTGTGAGAGCTCCTGAGACAGGAGTTACAGAAGGTTGTTAGCTGCTATGTGGGTGCTGGGAACTGAACCCCAGTCCTCTGCCAGAGTAGCCGGTATTCTTAAATGCTGCACCACCCTCCTTAATAATATTTTAAAACAAATTCCTTTAGCTTTTAAAAATTTATTTTTAAGTTTTCATACCTGTTGTATACCCCTTAAATTTTTTTTTAAAAAAGATTTGTTTTATTTTATTTTCATTTATGTGTGTCTGTGTATCTGTGTGTTTGTTCACTTATGTGTAAGGGTGCCTGAGGAGGCCACAAGAGAGCATTGGATCCTCTGGAGCTGGAGAGGTGGTTGCGAGCCACCAATGGGTGCTGGGAACTGGACTCCTGTCCTCTGCAAGGGCAGCTACCACTCTTCATCTCTGAGCAAAGTCTCCAACCTCATACCTTAAATTTTTTATCCGCCTGATGGTGCATGATGGTGCACGCCTTTAATCCTAGCACTTGGGAGGCAGAGGCAGGTGGATCTTTGTGAGTTCAAGGCCAGCCTGGCCTACAGAGTAAGTTCCAGGACAGCTGGGGCTACAGAGAGACCCTGTCTCAAAAAGACCAAAAAAATTTTTTTTATCATGTAACTTCCCAAAATTCAGCAAGACAGTACAATAAATAACCCATATTCACATCTACTAATATTTTCAATGAATCAATGAACTATTAATATTTTCCCCAGACATGTTTTAATGTGCACACATTTTTGTGAAGCATTTTTTGTGAAATAGTTGAGAGCAAGTTGTAGTTGGTGTAAGCGTTCACCCCAAACTGCTCATCATGTGATTCCTACAAATAAGGCAGTCTCTTATATAACCACATTATCATACCTAACAAAATTCACAAAATCTCCTAAATTTCATCTAAAGGTCACATTTGCATTTCTCCAAAATTCAAGTCTGACACACCATGTCTAATGATGTTGAGTTCCTCTAAATTCGTACAACAAAGATTTACATTTTTTGGTGATTCAGGGGACTAAATCCAAGGCATTACCAAATGTCCTACCACTGGGCTACAGACCCAGCTTCAGAAAGGCCTTAAAAAGTCCACACACACACACACACACACACACACACACACACACACACACAGGAAGGCTGGCCAAGGCAGTACACACCTGTAATTTAGCACACGGAGGATTGGCAATTACATGTGCCGAGTATGTGTGAATGCATGTGCTTCTTTTAGGAGTCCGGGCAGTGGTCCTTTACATGCCAGCATCTTGTATTGTTGGGTTTTCCTTGTTAGTGTTTAATTTAGGACAGCCAATTCCGATCAGCATGTGGAGCTTTCCAGAAGTGGCGGTGCTTTGAGGCCACAGTCTTTTTGTCTGGGTGACTCTTTCATGGTTCAGAAGCCTTGTAACCGTAGACTGTTAGATCAGGGAAGCCTACTCCCACACAGTAGAAAACAGACCCAGAAGGGGTAGGTGTAACGGTTTCCTGTTGCTGTTGTAGTTACCACAGATTCGGAGGCTTCTCACAGTATACATGTATCTTTTAAACTCATGGAGGTGAGAAGTCCATGGGGTTCTTGAGGTCACATTGCAGTGCTGAGAAGCTGGAGACAGGGAGAACATGGGCCTCACCTCCAGCTCCTGCTCCACTTGGCTTCTGGTCACTCACATCTGCGGAGCCAGCAGCCCTCCATCCCCAGTCCTCTCTCACCCTGAGCTTGACTCTCGTGCTTCCCTTTTCCACTTAAAAGAACCCCTGAGATGACCTTAAACCCACTTGAATAATCCAGGATGCTCTTCCAGTCTCAAGATCATGCCATTAAAGGTCACGACATGGACAGCTACAGGGGCCATTGTTCTTCCTACTGTTCTGGGCAACTGGACAGTTCTTACTAGAAACAGTGCTTTAATACACTGCGATTTCTTTCTTTTTTATTTATTGTTAATTTTTAAATTTTGTTTTTATGTGTATGAGTGTACTGTCTGCATGTAGGTTGGTGCACCCATGTTGTGCAATGCCTTGGAGGTCAGAAGAGGGCATCGGATTCCCCTGGAACTGGAGTTAAAGACAGTTCTTAGCCACCATGTGGGTGCTGGGAATCAAACCTGGGTCCTCTGCAAGAGCAGTTGGTGCTCTTAACCGCCGAGCCATCTCTCCAGCCCCTTATTTATTATTTTTATGTGTATGAGTGTACTGTCTGCATGTAGGTGGGTGCACCTGTGTCGTGCAATGCCTCAGAGGTCAGAAGAGGGAGTGAGATTCCCCTGGAACTGGAGTTAAAGACAGTTCTTAGCCACCATGTGGGTGCTGGGAATTGAATCAGGGTCCTCTGCAAGAGCAGTCGGTGCTCTTAACCGCTGAGCCATCTCTCCAGTCCCATACACTGCAATTTCAACAAGTGGTGAGAACTGAATTCTGCTCAAGAGTTGAATAAAAGGTGTTGAAAGGACTGTAAGATAAAATTAAATTCATTATTTTTTATTTTTTGTCTTTTTGAGACAGGGTCTCCCTGTAGCCCCAGCTGTCCTGGAACTCATTCTGTAGTCTAGGCTGGCCTTGAACTCACAAAGATCAGCCTGCCTCTGCCTCCTGAGTGCTAGGATTAAAGGCGTGCACTATCACGCCCGGCACAACAATAATTTTTATTAAATAATTATTATTAGTCAATATTAACAGTGTTTGACCATTCGAATTATTTATTTATTTAGATAGGATACAAAACAATGGATTTTATCATAACATTTTTTTTTCATACAAATGGCTTTTCTGAAGACATATAAAAAAGAGTGGAGCCAAGCATGGTGGCACACTTTTGTAGTGCCAGCACTCAGAAGACTGAGTCAGGAGGATTTAGAATTCAAAGGCAGCCTAGGCTGCAGTGTGAGAACCTGTTCAAGGAAGCAAGCAAAGGAAGAGAGGAGAGAGGAGGAGGAAAAAAAATCTTCAATCCTGTTGTGATCTCCTTTTGCACCTTGCCTAGTGTGTGTCCTGTGTCTCTGTTGTAGTTCTGCCTCCTTACCTGTAGCAACATAGATTCTGTAGGTTCCATGTCAACAACTCATGCCTTCTTGTTTAAAATTTCACTATAAAATATACTGGCGTTTTTGCTGGGCGTGGTGGCACATGCCTTTAATCCTAGCACTTGGGAGGCAGAGGCAAGCGGACCTCTGTAAGTTCAAGGCCAGCCTGGTCTACAGGGCCAGCTGGGGCTAAAGGGAGACCCTGTTTCAAAAAAACAAAACAAAACAAAAAACAACAACAAAATATCCTGGCTTTTTAGAGGCTTCTTTCTAGTTGCTTGATTTTTTTTTATTTTTTTTATTAATTTTTATTTCTGTATGTGTATCAATGTACTGTCTGCATGCAAGTCTGTGCACCCGTGTCGTGCAATGCCGTGGAGGTCAGAAGAGGGTCTCGGATTCCCCTGGAACTGTAGTTCTCCTGGAATTGGAGTTTCAGACAGTTCTCGGCCGCCATGTGGGTGCTGGGGATCGAACCCGGGTCCTCTGTAAGAGTGGTCAGCGCTCTTAACCGCTAGGCCATCTCTCCAGCCCCCGCTTGTTTTGTTTTACTTTCTATTTTTCCTGTGTTGGAGATTGATCTGGGATCTTTTATTATTTTTTTAAATGAATTTATTTTATGTGTATGAGTATATTGCCTGCAAGTGTATAAGTGCACCTGTGTCATGCACTGCCTGTGGAGGTCAGAAGAGGGAATTGGATTCTACTAGAACTGGAGTTACAGACACTTGTTAGCCACCAGGTGGATGCTGGGAATCAAACCTGGGCCTTCTGCAAGAGAGCCAGTGCTCTTAACCGCTGAGCCCTCTCTGCAGCCCCTGATCTGGGATCTTGTATATGGTAAGCAGGCATGCTACCACTCGAGCCAGATCATTAGACCCTTCCTTGTTTTTATTGATCTGGTGGACAAGTGCAAAGCAAGAACTCTAGGCTGTGAGGATTTATAGTAAATTCTTTTGTGTGCTCTAGGTCCTGTTAAAAGAAGTGTCTGAGGGACAAAGTGGACATTGAAGGATGGTTGGACAAGGTAGAGAAACACTGCAGTGTTTTATACTAAAGCTTCTGAACCAGGTCCCAACGGATCATTCTAGAAATGAGCATGGACCCACACATGCTAAAGTCCCACTTCACAGACCAAAACTGCTGGGAAAAAAATTAGAAAGCAGCCAACTGATTAGAACTTTGGTGATTGTGGAGAGTTTGGAATGTTGCAGGTCCAGAGCCTAATTACCATTTATCTTGAGCTACCTGTAGCCCCCAGATAGCCATTCTTTGTCTACCTAGGAGGTTTCTGACCTAACATCCTATTACTAACAGATAGAGAAAACCCTTTGGACTGTATTAACAAAGCCCTAGCTCCCACCAAAAGGCTGAGAATCATCAGATAGGCCTCTAGTTGAGATTTCTCTTTTGAATGATTTTTTTTTAATTTATTTTTTTGTGTGTATGAATGTACTGTCTGCATGTAGGTCTGTGCACCCGTGTCATGCAATGCTGTGGAGGTCAGAAGAGGGTGTCAGATTCCCCTGGAACTGGAGTTCTCCTGGAATTGGAGTTATAGACGGTTCTCAACTGCCATGTGGGTGCTGGGGATTGAACCCAGGTCCTCTGCAAGAGCAGTCTGTGCTCTTAACCGCTAGGCCATCTCTCCAGCCTGAGATTTCTCTTTTGTTGTCAGCCTACCTACCTAGTGTTTCCACCAATGTATTTGGAAAGGGTCTCAATTTATGACTTTTCCTTGTTCTGTTACTATAAAAACTTCATGAAACTGCTTCCATGCTGGAACATGGAATTTAGGGTAACTTGAACCTGTGTTTCTGGGCCACTCATATTTGGCGCCAGAATCAACTATCTTATTTCCTTTGAGGTGAGAGTTGTGTTTTTGCATGGACAAAACCAACTTCCTCTGCTCAGCTTACTGGGTTACCGACTGTGGATCGAAGTGTTGTCTGATTCTAGAATCATAAAAGAAAACCAATTACAATCTTAAGTTGCTATAATTTTCTTTGGGGGGGTCTTTTTGATACAGGGTCTCTCTGTAGCCACAGCTGGCCTGGAACTCACTCTGGAGACTAGGCTGGCCTCCATTTCACAGAGATCCACCTGCCTCTGCCTCCCAAGTGCTAGGATTAAATGTGTACCACCATGCCCAGCTTTGAGTTGCTGTAATTTTTGACCTTTTTAAAATCACATCTCTCTCTCTCTCTCTCTCTCTCTCTCTCTCTCTCTCTCTCTCCCCATGTGTGTGTTTGAACGCCTGTGCATGTACCCTATGGAATGCACAGAGAGGCCAGAGGACAGCCTGCAAGAGTCAGCTCTCTCCTTCCACCGTGTGGGTTCCAGGCTCTTATTCAGGTTGTCAGGTTTGGCAGCGGTCTCCTTCACCTGGGAGCCATTTCACTGGCTCTGTGACTGCGTTCTTTGATGAGAGTAAACAGGAGGGCACAGGGCTTCCCTTGGCGGCTTGCTTCTTCTGAGTGCAAAGCTGATAAGCACAACCAGAAGGTCAAAGAGTGAGGATAGGCTATTACAGCAAGCATGCAGCCCACTGGAGAGAATTCTCCAGGCAGTGCCTCTCCAAAGAGAGCAGGAGGCTGTGCTGAGAAAGCATATATTTATTCAGGAAAGACTTACCATCTTGAGCAGAGGCGGGCACATTGTTGAGCATGCTCAGTTGGAAGTCTCATGTTACACATTCTAAAAATGGCAGATTGGAATGCCTCGGTGGAGAGTTTAGTATTATATGAACAAAGTTTACTCTAGGTCACCTAAAAAGAATCAAAGTGACTGTGATTTTCACTGGTTCCTTGTTTCTTGGGAGACCCGTATCTGAAACAAACAGTTCTGTAGGAACATTAACATCCAGTTAGAGGAGAAGCAGGTCCCTTTTCCTCTTGCAAGCATAGGTGGTATATTGCTTCTAAAAGTACCTGCCTAGTAGCTCGCACTTCTATTAAGGAATCTTCAGAAGAGACGTCTCTAAGCAGTGGAGGGGTCTGTTCTATCCGAGTGTGCCCAAGAAAGCATTCAGTATGACAGGTAGCAGTGTGGGGACTTCCTGTTCAACCTTTTCTTCCCATGTCCTGGCCTTGAACGGGTTAAGCACAATAGGTAGGAAGAGGAGGGTTGTGTGGAGATGGTGCTCTCTTCCTTATCCCTGCACTTAAGGCTTGTGGCCCACAGCAGGCCCGAGCTGAGGGAGGAAGGAGGCCCGATTTAGACACAAGCTTAGCGATGGACTTTTTTGTTTCTTTGGGGCTGAGGATTGAATGGAGAGCCCTACTGTCTAGTTTTGCTTCTCTAAACACCATGACCAAAAGCAACTTGGGAAGGAAAGGGTTTATTTCAGCTCCCAGCCATAATCCTTCACTGAAGGAAGTCAGGGCACAAACTCAAGGCAGGACAGGACCTGCAGGCTGGAGCTCAGGCAGAGACCAGGGAGGATGCCGCTCGCTGGGTTGCTCCTCTTACCTGCGCTCAGCCTGCTTTTCTTATACATCTTAGGATCACCTACCCAGAGATAAGATCACCCACAGTGGGCTGGACTCTTCTGTATCAACCAGCAATTAAGAAAATGTGTCATCTACATGGCCACAGGCCAGTTAGATGGAGGATATGCTTCTCAGGTGTGTTAAGGGGACACCCGCATCTATCCAGTACACCCACCCGTGTTCTGACATGTCTACCTCTAAGCTTCTATCCTAGTCTGGATAGCTGCTGACTGGGACTGCGTATCAGCTAAGAGATGTCCAAAGAGTCATACTCAAGATTTCCAGTTAGAGACAGGAAAGCTGTCTTTATTTACCCAGTAGCTCTAGGTGGGTAGGCAAAGATGAGTCACTGAGGATTGGTTGCTCATGACTGTTACTATTGTGACAGCTCAGGGTAGCACTGCCTGATGTCTTAATTAATTGTGAGAGTACAAACATCCTTGCAGGAATGAAGATACTGTGAAGAGACCCGTGCGCCTCTCCCTTTGGCAATTAGACTTTATGGAACAATGACCCAGAGAAATGGGAATTTCCCTAGGAGTCTCATGTTGGAAGAGGGAAAGGGGTAGGAGCTTAGCCAGGGGCGGGGCTTTTCTCTGGGAAAGAGATTTCACATAGTGTGACACCTGAAGAAAAGGCTGGAGGGCACACAATGCTGATCTGAGGGACCACGCCGTGGCCAACTGCCTGGTGATGCAGACTGCTTGCCCTCTACTTAGACCTAAACCTCATGTTAGGACTCCAAAGATGGACTTTTGGGGGGTGGGCATCACTGGACCTCTTCTGGCCATGGTAGACAGGTCCTTTTCACTATCTGTCTCTTTAACTGGCTTATTGAGGTCAAGTGGTCTAGCCTCGTCTATTAGGGCAGCTAGGGACCAGGTTCTGACCTTAAGAACTCTGGTAATGGGAGAGGGAGAGGACTAACAAAAAAAAAACTAGAAGAGAAGAGACCAAGTCAGGTTTTACTTGTTGATGTTATATTTGGTGTGAAATTTACTTTCGAAAACCTCATAAAGTGATTTGAAAAATGATTGTTTTCCGTTCCATGTTAATATTGGACAAAGTGTGGGCAAGGGATGCACAGTCCCTGTAGCTTCTCCAGTGAAGCCCTCTGCTGGATCCAGACCTGCACTCTACACTAGTGTTTGGCTTGATTTAGCTCAATAGCCCTTGGTGTGTGTCTTCCTGCCCACATAATCTTGGCTTCATTAGTGCCCAGAGGCCTGCTGACAATGCCTCAGAAGACGCTGTGGTCCCCTCTTGCCTGACTCCCCTCTTTCTTCCTTTCCTTTGTTCAACGAAGCTGTATAATTTAACAAAAGAAATTTAGCAGCAGAGTCACTTTTTGGATTTGTGGTGCAAATTTAGTTTGGTTTTGAAGAGGGATCCTGTTGTCACACGCTGAGCATCCCATGCTACTCCATAGCCAATTCGCTCTATGCTTTTGTACTTCTTAATCAGAAATTTATCTTCATGGGAGACTTTCAGGTTCTTTTTGTTGTCATTACTTGACTGACTGATTTCTCAGTGACTAATCTCCAGTCAAGTCAGGGAAATTTTTTTGTGTGACTTTTAAGTCGATGAATTTTTAAAAATCCTTTGGCTTGTTTGTGATAATTTTTTTCTAGCAAAAAAAAACAAAAAAAAAACCCTCCACAAAGGTAAAGGAATACATAATGAAGCTCCTCGTGCCCACGCCCAGCTCCAACAGCCGTAACTGTGTCCTGTCCACCTCCCTTTACACACTTATCCTCCACAATGCTGTATTTTTAGTTTTTCAAACAGTTTAATTTTTTATTTTTGGGCTTTTTGAGATAGGGTCTCCCTGTAGCCCTAGCTGTCCTGGAACTCACTATGTAGACCAGGCTGGCCTTGAACCCACAAAGATCCACCTGCCTCTGCCTTCTGAGTGCTGGGATTAAAGGCTTGTGCCACCACACCTGGCTAATTGTGGTATTTTTTAAAGTGCGTGTGTGGGGCTGGAGAAATGGCTCAGCGGTTAAGAGCACTGACTGCTCTTGCAGAGGACCCAGGCTTGATTCCCAGCACCCACTGGAGTTAAAGACGGCTAAGAACTGTCTTTAACTCCAGTTCTAGGGGAATCCGACGCCCTCTTCTGACCTCCTTGGCATTGCACAACACGGTGCACCAACCTACACGCAGACAGTGCACTCATACACATAAAAAGTAATAAGTAAAAAAATACAAAAAAATTTGAAGAAAAATAATAAGCGTGTGTGTGTGTGTGTGTGTGTGTGTGTGTGTGTGCAGTGCCTACAGAGGCTAGAAGAGGGCATTGGATTCCTTGGAGCTGAAGTTGCAGGAAGTTGTGAATCCCAGTGTGGGTCTTGGGAACCCAATTGTGTCCTCTGCAGGAGTAGTACTGGGTCTTAACCACTGAGCCATCTCTTTAAAAGAAAACCCCAGACATGGTCAGATCACATACATGAATACTTTATTGTGCATTATGTTTGTTAAATGACCATGACACAAATGTCATTGTAAATGGGATAAAAATTAACGTCAGCAGTAAGTGATCTGAGCAGAGGGGAGGGACAGGAATTCTTACACTACTTGTACTTTCACAGATTCTCTGTAAGTTTGAAATTATTTCTAAATGAAAATTAAAAACCAATGAACAAATTAAAAAATGACTGTAGACTGGGGTCTCAACACTTGGAAGGCAGAAACAGATCTTTATGAGATCAGAGCCAGCTTGGTCTACATACCATGTTCCAGGACACTTGGGGCTACTGGGACCCCACGACTGCAATATCATCATGTTTAATAACCCTAGTGACAGATTTCTTTTCGTTTTATGACAAATTATACTCGTAGAAATTATTTTATTTTTATAATTTAATTTATTTTGCCGTGCCGGGGAGAAACCCAGGGCTCTGTGTGTGATCGGCAAACATCCCACCACTGAACTACAAATACAGCTTTCTTTTTTTAAATTTGTATTTATTTATTTATTTTTACGTGTATGAATGTACTGTCTGCATGTAGTTTTGTGCACCCGTGTTGTGCAATGCTGCGGAGGTCAAAAGAGGGTGTCGGATTCCCCTGGAACTGGAGTTAAAGATGGTTCTCAGCTGCCATGTGGGTGCTGGGGATTGAACCCAGGTCCTCTGCAAGAGCAGTTGGTGCTCTTAAAAGCTAGGCTATCTCTCCAGCCCCAGCTTTCTTTTTTAATGGAAAGAATAATCTATTTTTGTTTTCTCTTTGTGGAAAAAAGTTAATGAAAAACAAAACCCAGGAAAATAATGAAAATAAAACTCATGCATAATTCTAACACCCAGATACAATGACTGTTAAAGGACTGTGCATTTTTCTCTGTACTATTAGATACTGACACACATATGAAGATGCACAAAGCAAATACTCATGGCTGTAACAGAATCCCTTCATTCCCACGCTCTCTGCAGAACTCCCCTGCCCGCCTGTCTTATCTACCAGCGGGTTGCTGCTCCTGGCAAAACTGTCTCTGCTCTCCTCCAATATCTGCTCATCTGCCACAGCTGTGGAGATGAAAGGGGATCATATTTTGCTTGGCTTTTCTCAAGAAAATGTGGTTTCCATTTTATGTTTGATCTTAAAGATGTGGTTTGGCTTCGTGGGTGACAGATTGGCTTATTTGTCACAGACTGTGATCTTCTTCTAGCATGTTCTTTGCAAGAGAGGCTAGAAAAAGGCAAAGCTTGGGCTGGAGAGATGGCCCAGCAGTGAAGAGCGCCGACCGCTCTTGCAGAGGACCCGGGTTTGATCCCCAGCACCCACATGGCAGCTGAGAACCGTCTTTAACTCCAGTTCCAGGGGAATCCGACGCCCTCTTCTGACCTCCGCAGCATTGCACGACACGGGTGCACAAACCTACATGCAGACAGTACATTCATACACATACAAAAATAAATAAAAACATGTAAAAAATAAAAAAAAAGAAAAAGGCAAAGCTACATTTCGAGACTGACTGTTGGGGACAGATCTGCCTGTGACTGACAGAATCAATTGGGCTGATGAGAGGGGCCGAGTACCTGGCAGAGGAGCCGGGTCTCTCAGCTGCAAGGAAGGCTCAGGATCTGGTTCTTTGTGTTTAAGGGAGGGGAGGCCAGATAGTGAGACTTTTGTCAAACAACTCCCTGGAGGGATGAAGTACAAGCTGTTCTTTTGTCCCATCCAAGCTTGAATCATTGGCTTCCTGACATTTTATGTGCTCTAATGCTTTAGAATAAATCCCTTTCTGATTAAGTGACTCAGAGTGGGTTCAGTTGTCTTCAATTAAGAAAGATAATAGAAGAAATAAGTGAATTCAACAGTTCCTGAGTATTTCAAAGCAAACCTCATGGTTTTAGTGCTTATCAATATTTTCCTCCTATTCTTGAAGGTGATACTCTTTTTCCTTTTTTTCTCCTTCTCTTCCTCATCCCCTCCCCCTTGCTGTCTTTCCCCTTCTCTCCTTCTTTCCTTCCTTTTTTTTTTTTTTTTTTTTTTGTCTCGAGACAGGGTCTTTATTTGAACTGGTTGATTCTCTTGCCCGTCTTATTCTGAGTGCTAGAATATACGGTTGGCATTGACTTGCTTTTTTTTTTTTTTTGGTCTTTTCGAGACAGGGTGTTTCCCTGTAGCCCCAGCTGGCTTGGAACTCACTCTGTAGACTAGGCTGGCCTTGAACTCACAGAGATCTGCATGCCTCTGCCTCCCGAGTGCTAAGGATTAAAGGCGTGCGCCACCATGTCCGGAAGATGCATTACTTTTAAAATGTAAAAATATTTTACTTTTATGTGTATGAGTGTATTGCCTACATATATGGAGGTGTACACATGTCATGCAGAGGTCAGAAGAGGGTGTCAAATCCCCTGGAACTGGTTGTTATTGCCATGTGGGTACAGGGAACCAAACCCAGGTCTTCCACAAGAGCAACCAGTGCTCTTAACCACTGAGCCATCTCTCTAGCCCCTGATATTATCCCTGATATTTAAAAATTTGTATTTATTTATGTATATGAGTGTGTGCTACATGTGTGCATCCACAGAGGGTGTAAGATGCCCTGGGACTGGAGTTATAGGAGGTTGTGATCTGTTTACCCTGGGCTTTGGGAACGTAACTCGGGCCCTCTGGAAGAGCAGTGTTCTTAACTGCTGACCCATCTCTTTAGCCCCACACCCATCTTTTAAAGTTTAACTGGCACTTTCTTTTGGTAGTGTTGGGGATTGAGTCCTGGACCTATGTATGCTATGGATGTGTTCTAGCACTGAGTTACATGACCATCCCAATACTTTTTTTTCCTTGGTCTTTTTGAGACAGGGTTTCCCTGTAGCCGCAGCTGCCCTGGAACTCACTATGTAGACCAGGCTGGCCTTGAACTCACAGAGGTCCACCTGTCTCTGCCTTCCGAGTGCTGGGATTAAAGGCATGCACCACCATGCCCGGCCCATACCAATATTTTTACATAAATTATTTTATTTGGCATATGCCCAAGTTTGGAATTTTACTAGGGAATATTCTATCTACCTCACATAGGAAACTGAGACAAGGTAAGGTTGTGATGCTGGTTGGAATTCCCCTCCTGATTTTCCACTAATCTACATGGTCAACATGTCCATGAATAAATAAAACATAAAATGTTTCATAAACCATTGCTGGGCCACTTAGAGCTCCAGGAAAGCTTTATGGGGCCAGGGGTAACAGTCCTAATATAGTGATTCTCATCTGAAGAAGTGCTTATTTGTTTAAACTTTGGTTGCATGTTTATTTTAAATTCTTTAAAATGTTTAAATAAATTTTATTGTGTATATGAAAGGTTCACAACGTGATGCTATGGGATAAGTATAGACGGTACAATGGTCACTATGGTGAAGCAAATGAACATATCCATCATCCTACACAGCTACCTTGGTTCACTTTGTGCTGGGATTAAAGGCATGCATCACCAGAGCCAAGTTAGCACTGATTTCAAATGCAGGTGACCCAACAAAGGGGAATTCTGGTGCTGGGCAGAGCCGGCCTCCAGCCGTGTGACTGCAGCCAACCCTACAGGAGAGACAACATTTCTCTGAAATGTGGCTTTTGAAGACAGAGTTAGGACAGTCCTGGGTTTCCCAATGTTAGACTAATGCAATCAGACTTTTGAAGATCACAGAGCCTTCCTTTAAAATCTTCTGGGATTTCATTTAACTGAAAACCCTCTCTGTATAATTTATTTTTATTTTTAGAAATAAGCTGTTTCCCATTGTCAAGAGGTCCTGAGGATTATTTCTCAACAATGTAGCTAAAGGTGATCATATGTGTAGCTCTTAAAAGAGAACAATCACTAGTGTGTTGAAGCTACTGTTTCTCAGGTTTCTGCTGCTAACAGATAACAGGCTGGACCAACATTTTTGTTAGTTTTCTGCATTCAAGTCCAGCAAGACTCAGACTATCAGGTTTATATTTCCCACCCAGGTTTGGAGTCTAGACTACTAGAACCAGTCTGTGTTAGGAGGACCTTGTCTAAGGGTGAACTAGTTGGAAGGAAGGAGGCCACAGTGTAAGCAGGAATAGATGTCTGAGAAAGCTTTAGCCTGCAAAGCTCAGAAGAGAAATGACAATAAAGATGTACATGGGCTAGGGACATAGCTCAGTGGTAGAATGCTTTTCTTCCATGCATGAAGCCCTCGGTTCAATCCCCAACACTGGAAAAAAAATTCCTGTTATTGCCCAAGCAAATGACCACAGTCCCAGTGGCTTAAAAGAACACGAGTTTATTATCTTAACATTCCAGTGGTCGGAAGTCCTAGAAGGTCTCAGTGGGATAAAACCCAGGTACTGGACACTATGCATCTCCTTCCGGACGTTTGTTTGGAGAACCAGTATTCTTCCTTCGTCTAGCTTCTGGGCACAGCATACATCCCTTAGCCCCTCACTTCTCTCCTTATGAAAAGCCATGATGGATGGTCTGTGGAGTCTTCCTCAGATTGTACCACCTGACACTCATTTTTCTGAAGAGGTTCCTGCCTCCTTGTTATGCAGAGGGAATCTTAATTCAGTCACCGACCTTAGATGATCCTTGCTTCATTAATATAATAACAGGCTCTAGAGTTGGGACTCAGCCATCTTTGGCTGGACCCTCTTCTGCCTGGCATACAAGTGCACACAGGCTTGGCAGTATGTGACTAGCTTCTCATATAGTGAGTGATCTGTATGCTTGTTGTCATATATGAATTATCCGTTTGGGCATGGGTGGGCAGCAGTCAAGCAGATTCCAAAGAGAGAGCTCACGCAGCTTCCTGGTGCCCAGGAGTAGCCTGAAGTGACTGGATGGAGCTGACAAGCTTGGGAAGGGGTGGGTACCCAGGTGAGATAGTGATGCATCCATCAATCTTGTGGCTGGGAACCCAGTGGAGATGTGATACCTTTGTCTGGACACAGTTTCCAAGAGCTTCATGTGTTGAGTGCTTGCTCCCTAGTGTGGGTAGTGTTGAGAGGTGATGGAAGTCTTCTGGAAGGTGCTTTGGTCACTGGGGGTTCTGTTTTAGGAGGAACCAAGGTAACTCTTATGGGAACCCTGAGGTCTCAAGAGTGAATTTTTAGAAGAGTGAATGAGACCCAGGACCTCTCTGGCTTCCTGTTTTGAGATGTGATCTCTCCCCCTTTGAACTCATGCTTGCCATTTTCAAGTACCCTTATTCCCTATACAAGGCCAAATCACCAAGGAAGGCATGATCTTGGGCCCTGAGCCTGCAGAACTAGGAGCAAAGGAAACCTTGTTTCTCTATTAAGTTAGTCTGCTCAGCTTTTCTGAACAGTCTCAGAAGACAGACTAATACAGGTACATCAGAGGAAGTCAGCGTTGAGGTATAATCACTGAGGGTCAGAGAAGATGACACTCAGCAATGCCAAGAAAAGCCGAGGATGATTGAAGACCTTCATCACCACAGCTCACCTGGAAAGAGGAAGAAAAAAACCCCAAACTCTGAATTGATGCCTAAACATCTAAATTAATGGAAAGACTCTGAAATCCCTGGGGAAACCCCCTGTTTGACTCAAGCAGAGCTCCTGTTGCCAGGCTGAATAGGAATTAGAGACACAAATTAGCTTGTTAGAGAAAAACAATGGAAGTTTCTCTCTTATTCCTGTGATTTGGTGCTGAGAGTTGTGGCTACTGCCTTCAAGTTGGGATGTGTTCTGCCTATCTTTCTGAAGAGGATATTCAGAAAGATTACTTGACTTGCGAGCCCCTGGCAGAGAGAGGAGAGAGAGAGAGAGAGAGAGAGAGAGAGAGAGAGAGAGAGAGAGAGAGAATAATGCTTGCTCTTTTTTTCCTTACTAAGCCTCTTTTTTTTTTTTTTATCATGGGATGAGGACATTACTTGGAATCAGAACAGGAAGAATGAACATGCGGCATTTGGTTAAGGTTATTTCTACACAATTATTGAGACACATTTTTAAAGTTATTAAACTTTTGGCTATTTTTTTTCCTAAGTGAAATGTTAAAAATAAATCTTCACTCAGCAAGGGGGCCTTGCTCAGCGAGTGACAGCAGAGGGGCAGGCGTTGCCTGGCTGTGCCCTCTCTAGGTAGAGTGTTGGTGCCTCACTCCTGTCTGTGACAGGTTTACGTGCTATGGTTTGGTCTTGGTTCATGGCAGCTTTTAGTGTGATCTGATCTGAGAAAATGATAGCTGGTCTTTGCTCAATGCTACACGAGGTGCTGGTACCTCAGAGGAGGAGCATTGGGTCTCTTGGGGATGAAGTACGACTTGCCTTCTCCTGATCCCTTGACTAGGGCCTCAGGAATTTTGGACTTGTGAAGAAGGTTAGTATCTCAGGCGAGTCAGGCATTAAAATCTGAATGGCTAATAGAATTTTTGTTTTAACTCCTGTGTTAATCAGACTTCTGCCACTATAATAAAACACTTGAGATAATTAGAAAGCAAAAAGGTTTATCTTGGTTCACAGATTCTAGTCTGTGCTCAGGCGGACCTGTTGCTTTGGGCCCTGGTGGGTGCGGGACAGTAATGGGGGGTAGCTAGCTGGTGGCAAAGTGAACTGCCACCTCATGGCCAGGAGATAAAAGAGAAAGAGGAAGGAGCCAGAGTCCCACAATCCCCTTCAAGGGCACATCCCCAATGACCAAAGATGTCCTACATCAGTGCCGCCTCCTAAAGGCTCCACGATCTTGCAAGAATGCTACTTTGGGAACCAATCATTTACTACGTGTACCTTTAGAGTCATAATCTGAACTACAGCATAGTCTAAGCAAGTGAAAAACAGAATTAACGCATCACTAATAGTATTCCCTAGTACTCATTCCATGCTTACTATGTGTAAGGCACCATGCTAACGTACTTTACATACATCATCTCACTTAATCCATGGTGAGCTCTGAAGAAAAAGGGCAATCGTTAATCCCCATTTTAGAGTCAAAGAGAGTTTCGAGACTTAGACCTAGGGCTCCCTCTCTACAGTCAACCAGTTTGCAAGTGATCAAGCCAGAGCCTTAACCCTGGCCTCTGTGGTGCAGAGTCAGAATTCTCAGCAGTAACGTGGTCATTGGACATCTCTACCTCAGTGGAACTTGTGGTGTTCACTGGAAAGCACACTTGCTTCTGGGAGCTTACTCCCCACAGGCCAGGTATGCATCTGGCTTCAGACAGCTTTGGGGACAGGGATGGAGGACGGTTCTGGTCCCCAGGGCTCTGAGAGGGGTCATATGGGGCTCTGCTAATGGGGTGAGGTGTGGTAGTAGGAAAGGAAAACAGAGCTCAGTAATACTGCCTTGTGGAATCCAGACTGTGACATTTCTTTTTTCAGTTTATAATTGTCCACAGACCATTACAACAGAGGCATTTTCTTAAGGATAAAGCTATGTACAGCAATAGTAATTACAGTTACAGCTCACTGGACTTGTTCAGTCCTTTTCCAGTGATTAGAGGTGATCTTGGAATCCACACACGGCATCACCGTTGCATCCTGGACCAATCCAGCAGACATGTTGTCAAGGGAGGGATGCAAACTTGCTAGATGTCACACAATAGTAGCAGCAGGAGGGGGCCGGGACAGCAGGTCTCAAAGTTTTTATAAATAGGAGAGGACACATCCCCCTGACGTCTTGAGCGTCTGAAGTTCTGTCCACTTGTCAAGGTGTGGGACAGTCCTGACGACTGTCTGGCTTTAGACTGCTAACTTTAGCGCTAGCATATTAGATGTGTCATCAGTCCCCACTGTCCAGGTCGTGTCGTCTGTGAACCTGGAGGCAGACATCTCTGAATTACATGCGTTTTTAAAGGAGGGAATAGGTAGCCTTGCTTTCTTCTGAGCTGTTGGGTGGATAGAGGAGAGGAGGAGACCATGGAATTGGATGACAGCAAACCTGGGCATGGCACCAAGCTCTAAAAAACAACCGGAAACATGGCTCCTCTGTCAGTTTTAAGGGGCATGCGTCAGCAGTTTGCTATCAAAGTAGTGCAACTGAGTTCCGACTTTTGATGCATCTATTTTACTCCGTTCCTTGGAGGAAAGGAGGCCTGGTTCTCCTTCCTGTCACTCTAAGAAGCCTCTGTCGGCTCTTGGAGACAGGCTTTCCCCGCTTAGGAGTGCAGTATGTTCTCTGTGACTGTGCCGCCTCCGCCGCTAATGACAAAGCTCCGGGACTTGGCCACCACCAGTGCTGGAGGCCGCTCTTCTGGGCTCTCCGCTTCTGGCTGTCGGTCCCCCGCCATAGCCCCTTGCAGGCTTGTTTCCTGAGTGGTCATTTCTGAGTCCGTGTCCTCATACTGCAGTGGGAGCAGTGCTTGGTGTCGGCTCAGGGTGTCGTTGCCCTTCTGCGCCTCCAGGGAGTTCTGACGCACCGAGTTCCTGTGAGCCATGGCGTTCTTCTGAGGCTCGTCAAAGCTAAGAGAAAAGGTGACCGTGCCACTGCCGAAGATGACCTTCTGTTTGCATCTCGGCTGCGGTGGCTGCTGCTGCTGCTGCTGCTGCTGCTGCTGCTGCTGCTGCTGCTTCTGTTGCTGTTGCTGCAGATCTTGCTGGGTCAGGGCCCGCGGCTGCCGTTGCTTCTGCCTCTCCGGCTGGGGGAACGGGTCTTCGCTGTTGCTTTTGCTGCTGATGGAAGAGGAGGGGATGGAACCCGTGGAGCCCCCGAGGCTGCTGGATCGCTTCCGGGACACGTTGCTGCGGCGCAGCGTGGCCCGGGCTGCCACCTTGAAAGCGTGCGCCGCCGTGCTGCAGCGCACCTCTTCGATGGTGTTCCGGGAGGGCTTGAAGAGGATGATGTAGACCTTGTTGAAGAAGATGCAGGCTAGCAGGCCAAAGCTGGCCGCTAGGATGGCGATTACCTCCACGGCCGAGACAAACTTGCCGTAGGTGCTGGCGTAGGCGGGAATGAACGAGATCCAGACAATGAAGAAGATCAGCATGCTGAAGGTAATGAACTTGGCTTCGTTGAAGTTCTCGGGCAGCTTCCGGGACTTGAAGGCGAAGAAGAAGCAGATGGCAGCCAGCAGGCAGGTGTAGCCGATCAGGGAGCCGAGCGCCATGAGCGACCCCTCGTGGCACGTGATGAAGATGATCTCGTCCTCCAGCTCGTGGTTGCGGTAGCTCGAGGGGGGCGCCGTGTAGAGCCAGATGGCGCAGATGACGATCTGCATGAAGGTGCAGAGGAAAACCAGCAGGAACTGCAGGTTGAGTCCCCACCACTTGCGGTGGAAGCTGGTGGGTATCTTGGCCTCAAACACCAGGAGGACCCGGTTGGTTTTCACGAGGATGCACGAGATGCAGAGCACGAAGCTGATGCCGAAGGCCGGCTGGCGCAGCCGGCACGTCCAGTCCTGCGGCTCCCCGATGAAGAACAGGGAGCTGGAGAAGCAGCAGAGCAGGGAGAAGAGCAGTAGGTAGGACAGCTCGCGGTTGGTGGCCTTGACGATGGGCGTGTTTCGGAACTCGATGAAGACGCCCAGCACGAGAGCGGTCAGGACGATGCCCAGCACCGCCAAGAGAGTGAGCGCGATCCCAAAGGGCTCGGTCCACGCCAGAAACTCGATCTCCTTGGCAATGCAGGAAGTGTGGTTCTCATTGGACCAGAAGTCATCCGGGCACTTGTCACAGGCGCTGGCATCTGTAAAAATGGCGCAGTGCAGGGTCAGTTACCGGGTGGAAGGATGGAAGCGCTCACATGTACCTTAACCAGCTAAGCCATCCTGTCCGCGGTCCCTAATTGTGCGTTGGGTTTTGGGTTTTTTTTTTTTTTCTTTTTTTTTTCTTTTTGAGACAAGGGTCTCCCTGTAGCCCCAGCTGGCCTTGAACTCGCTTTGTAGACAAGGCTGGCCTTGAACTCACAGAGATCCACCTATCTCTGCCTCCTGAGTGCTGAGATTAAAGGCATGCGCCATCATGCCTGGCCTACATTTCTTTTTTTTCTTTTCGAGACAGGGTCCCCCTGTAGCCCCAGCTGTCCTGGAACTCACTCTGTAGACCAGGCTGGGCTTGAACTCACAAAGATCCGCCTGCCTACTGATGGTTTGTAGTACAGGTCTAACATGGCCCAGCAAACGTGTTTCAAGTTCTAGTTTTTTAAAAATAAGTCTCATGGCTCATATTTGGGTTTGGCAACATGGTGTTGTAGTATGCACACAGATAGTGAAATAGAATAGCCAAGAAGTGCATACACCTTTAATCCTAGCACTCGGGAGGCAGAGACAGGTGGATCTTTCTTTGTGAGTTCAAGGCCAGCCTGGTCTACAGAGTGAGTTCCAGGACAGCTGGGGCTACAGGGAGACCCTGTCTTGAAAAGACCAAAAAAAAAAATAAAATAAAATAAAAAGTAGCCAAGAAGCTTAATATCGTTACCAGGTCACACGCAGCCCAATTTATTTTGGATATGGCTAGACTTTGGAGACCTGCCACAGGAAATGTCCTTTTGGACGAAGGCCAGTGTCCCCTGCATGTGGCCAGTGTTTCTCTTTAAAATTTTTTTTTTTTAAATTTTATGTGTATGAATGTACGTACTGTCTGCATGTAGGTTGGTGTGCCCGTGTCGTGCAATGCCACGGAGGTCAGAAGAGGGCGCCGGTTTCCCCTGGAACTGGAGTTAGAGACGGTTCTTAGCCACCATGTGGGTGCTGGGAATCGAACCCGGGTCCTCTGCAAGAGCAGTCGGTGTTCTTAACCACTGAGCCATCTCTCCAGCCCCAGTGTTTCTCTTACTCCTCATGGCCACACCCCCAGCTTTTCAGTGAGGGAGGGCACATAATTATCTAGGTGATGGACAGTTACTCTCTCTGGTGTATGCCAGGCAGGGTGCAGTTTGGGGCAGGGAAGGGAGAACAGGTGTTGTAGTTAGAGTGGATGGAATCCTGACCGTGCCATAGACTAGCCATGGGACTCTGGTCAGGCTCCTTAGCTTCTCTAAGTCTGAGTTTCCTCATTTGTAAAATGAAAACAATGATAAGCTCGATGTGCCCAGGTTGAAGGAGTGAGGATTACAGCTAATATTTATATAACTGCTTCTAATATGCTAGTCAAAGTTTTACTTAGAACTTAATATTATTTTTTTAATTGTCACAGATCTATAAGACAGATTTAATTATTATTATTACTTAAAAAAAAACCCTCAAAGCACAAGAAGATCACTAATGAGACTGCAGAGTACCAGGCACCAGTATCAGGGCGTATTAACTTTAGAGATGTAATAAATGACACTTTGTCCACTCAGGGCCACGGAAAGCTAAGAAAAGGGACACTTTATTGGAGGAGCAGCACCAGAGGGAGAGAGGTGTGTGACAGGGACACCTGCAGTGTTAAAAAGACACATGGCATTCTCTTTGTTTTCCATCTCATGCCCAGCAGGCCCTGTTTGGATGGGAAGTGGGGCTTCGCTGGCTCTCAAGACAGCCCGGGGCCTACACAGAGTCTGTGCCCCCCCCCCCAGCTCCTTTACCTGTTTCGTCACTGTACTCCCCGTCGGGACACTCTACACATTCAAAGCAGCAGGTGGGCTCACCCTCAATGATCCCCTTCCTGGTCCCTGCCAGACAGTCCCGGCTGCAGTTGGAGAAGGGCACCTGAGGGCAGAGAGCAGGAAGTGAGCAGCTGCAGCTGGCGTCCGAACGTCAGCTGCTCTCACACGTGCAAAGTGATGAGTTCAGGTTCAAAGACCAGTGCAGCTGACTCTGGGCCACTCCAGGTAGAGGGGAGGCCAGGGTCCTTAGTCCTCTGCCCTATGAAAGTAAATGGTGCCATAGACAAGCGTACACACACACACACACACACACACACACACACACATACACACACACACTGATGTGCCTCTGTGTTCAATGTTAGGCATCTACAGTGATGGAGATCCTATTTACACAATCCCTTAGCCCATCCCTGTCAAGACCCAGAACGAGACATCTCTTTGTGCTTGAGACAAGCTGAAAGATACATAAACAGGAACCTGTAGGCAGGGAGTTGGTCACAGGGGCAGGGAGGTACAGTGACCAGGGGTAATTTTTTTTTAAAATGAGGCATGGCCAGCCTGATCTACATAGTGAGTTCCAGGACAGCTGGGACTAGGGAGACCCTGTCTCAAAAAAAAAAAAAAAAAAAAAAAAAAAGAAAGAAAAGAAAGAGAGAGAGAGAGAGACAGACAGACCTAGGCAGTAAACTGCAGCTCCTGCATATTAATTAATTTTAGGTTTTACAGAATGATTTCTGAGACACTTGCAACTTTTCAGTGAGGCATTCTAGGGGGTTGTTGGTTGCAGCAGCAGCAGGCAATTATTAACCAAAGGAAAGCTGCATTCATTTCAGAGTACAGAGGATTTTATTTATTTATTTAGTAAGCTTGGGTATGTACAATTTCATTGGCCAATTGTAATTCTTGCTTCCTTACATCATTACTGGTCCATTCTTGAATCCTTTTTTTTTTTTTTTTGGTCTTTTTGAGACAAGGTCTCCCTTTAGTTATAGCTGGCCCGGAGCTTGCTACGTAGATCAGGCTGACTTTGAACTCACAGAGATCTGCCTGCCTCTGCCTCCCAAGTGCTGGGATTAAATGCATGTGTCACCACACCTGGCTTGAATTTATTTTTTAAATTATGTTTTATGCTTTTTATTTTATGTGAATTATGAGTATATTGCCTGTATGTGTATAAGTGCACCTGTGTTGTGCAGTGCTCACAGAGGTCAGTAGAGGGCTTTGGATTCCCTGGAACTAGAGTTCTGATGTTTGTTACCTGCCACATGGGTGGTAGGAATTGAACCCCTGTCCTATGCAAGAGCAGTCAGTGTTCTTAACTGCTGAGTCATCGATGGCTCCAGCTCCCTGAATCTCTTTTACTTAATCATTTTTAACGTCTACATCCAAATTAAAAGTTGTTGCTGGGACCAGAGCCTTCATCTAACTCTTTGCTTAACTTCCACCCCTCCCTACTATTGCCAGATGTGTTCAGTCCTGAAATGGCTGTTGTCCTGCGTTCATCACAGTCAAGTAATGTCAGCTTTTAAGGAAGAGGTCAATATATTGCAAACTACCAGAAACTTTTTTAAAAAAGGATAATTTTTCTAGCTTCTACCAAACTTGGCAAGTGTGTATACATATGGACAACTGCCACAAAGATACAGGTGTGTACACTTGCACAAGCAAATATATACACACATATCACCCACATATGAACACTGACATGACTCTGTGTTTAGACCAATACCCAAAGTAGGTAAGAACAATATGAACACCTTTCAGGTGTGCTGGGATTAGTGGTACACACCTTCAAGCTCGGCACTCAGGAGACAGAGGAAAGTGGATCTCTATGTGTTTGAGGCTAGCCTGGTCTACATTGTTAGACTCTGTCTAAAATAATTTACAGGTATATCTCAAACATTTTTTTTTTGTTATCTGCAGGAACAACCTATGAGCTGAGGATTTACATGTAGTGATTTATAAAGTTTTCCCAATGGAAACAGGCTAGCATGGGGGTCCGGGACAAATAGAAATTCGATCTTGGCCTGACAAAAGAGAAAAAAACAAAAGAAGCTGGGCCGAGTGACACATGCTCTAATTCTCATATTTTGGAGGTAGAGGCAGGAAAGTCTTGGGCTCAGGGGGAGTCTGACTGGCACAGAGAGACCCGACAATCCCAAACCAGAAACAAAACCCCCCTAAAACAGCCCATCTGGGGATGGCAGAGCTGAGGGTGGAGCACTTGTCAGCACGGTGGAGCACTTTCCAGCACGTCCAAGGCCCAGATTTCAATCCCCAGCACTGCAGACCAAAAAGAACACGAAAAGAAAAGCAGTCAAAGAAGACACACAAATGGAATTTGAACAAAAGATGACCACCATTTTCTTCTAATGAAAGAGAAAGAGACACAGTCCTGGTGATTTCCAGAACTCTCATGGCTCCAGGAATGGAAGAAAAGGGCAGGAGAAGGATAATTCACAGTGGCATCAACTTGTAACAAGTCAATACATTTTGTCATTGTTTTAAATAGGGCCTCACTATGTATCCCTGGCTGGCTTGGAACTCAAGATTCTTCTACTTTAGTTTCCAAGATTGCTGGGGTTACAGAAGGGCATCTCTTTTTCAGAGAAATTTTACTCAGGATTTGATCATCTATGTTGAATAAGACTGTATCACATTTAACAAACCTGAATTATAATTGCCTTTACTTCTGTTATTGTCTGGTTTTGGGATTGTGATTATATTAAACTTATAAAGTGAGCTTAATTTCCTTCCTTCTTTCCTTCCCTTCCTTCCTTCCTTCCTTCCTTCCTTCCTTCCTTCCTTCCTTCCTTCCTTCCTTCCTTCCTTCCAATTATTTTTCTTTCTGTAAGTGCCAGAATCTCAAAATGGCAACGGCTCCAACAGGCTGAAATGCATTTTAAATCTTATGTGGCTGTCTAAGCATATTGTGGAGAGTAACAGAGCCTTCTGCTGTGTCGAAGGCCCAGACTCTTCCTACCTTGCTGTTCTATGTGTTAGGTGTTTGCTGATACTCCTTAATGATGGGCTCTGCTTTTCAGGAGGAAGTACGGAGGAAGGGCTAGGGAAGAGAGCAAGGGACACTTAAAAGCTTGCTCTTTCTTTCTCTTTCTTTCTTTCTTTCTTTCTTTCTTTCTTTCTATTTCTTTCTTTTCTTCCTTATATATTTATTATTTACTTTGTGTTTGTTTCGCTTGCATGTATGTAAATGAACCATGCCATGTAATGCCTGTGGAAGACATAAGAGGTCTTCAGATCCCTGGAATTGGAGTTAGAGATGGTTGTTAGCTGCCATGTGGCTGCTGGGAACCAGACCTGGGTCCTCTGCAAGAGTAGCCAGTGCTCTTATCTGCTGGGCCATTTCTCCAGTCCTGCAGGTAGTTTCTTAAATGATATCCCCACAAGCTGTCATATAACATTACCACTTACATCCCATCTTTCAAGATTGAGTCACAGAGATATACCAAGTCATGCTTAGCAAAAAGGAGGCTGATAAATGTCAACTCTATGTGGGTTGCTCATTTGTCCAGCTATGAGAGAGTTCTATTATTATTATTATTATTTATACAGTATGTATTTTATTGAATTTTTATGGACTTATTTGTATGTGTGTGTGCGTGTGTGTGTGTGTGTGTGTGTGTGTGTGTGTGTGTGTTTGGGTTTGTGCATGTGAGTGCTGGTGCCCACAGAGGTCAGAAGCTAACGAGTGGTTGTGACTTGCCTGATGTGGGTGC
This sequence comes from Rhizomys pruinosus, assembly GCA_009823505.1. Lineage (NCBI taxonomy): Eukaryota > Metazoa > Chordata > Mammalia > Rodentia > Spalacidae > Rhizomys > Rhizomys pruinosus. Next base: position 516,549 of record VZQC01009652.1, on the reverse strand, counting down.
TGGGAACCTAACTGGAGCCTTCTGTAGGAGTAGCAAGTGCCCCCTACCTCTGGAGCCATCTTTCCCATCCCAGAGTTCTATTATTAAAGACAAAGGGATGTCTTAACACTGAGCACAAGCTAGCAGTCTCTTTGGTCATTTCTCTTTTTTTCTCTTCTTCGTACTGGGATGGAACAGGGTTGTGATCACATAGTCACTCAACTGGAGAGCTGAATTGAAATCTAGGTCAGTTTCCAAAGTCTACATTCTTCACAGCACCCTGCTCTGCTTTCTACTACTCAGGATTTGAAGAATGCCGCCTCTGAGTCCTCTCGCTCCTTTGGCATCTACGTGCTACACAGAAATCCTATCATCATAGGAGTGGGCTGAGGGAGCCACGAGAAAGACCCAGTGCATGTAAAACTCCAACAGGTGTCTGCAAGTCTCTCAGTAGCTGATTAATGATGACTGTCTAAACCCACAGTCAGGGTGCATGTCTGTAATGCCAGCTTAGGAGGCTGGGAAGGAGGATCAAAGCTTGAGGCCAGCCTAGGCTGCAGAGCAAGACTCTGACTCAAGAAACCAAGGCTGAGCATGGACTCAGCTCAGCGGTAGAGCACACAGACTACCATGGTTTCATCTCAGAACTGTAAAAAGAAAAATGGTGCTTATCTAGATATGGCCTCAAACTTCTTTGTACATATTTTAGTTCATACCCATGGGCCAATGCTAGCTCAGTCTTGATCAGAGAAGCTTCTCTCTGCAGCAAATGGTGGTGAGTACAGAGAACTCATGGCTGTTCAGGTGCTGAGAGGACGTGACTGTTGAGTGTTCAGCCCTAAACAGGTCATTTATACCAAGTAGCTTCAACGCTCAACTTGACATAAACCTAGAGTCACCTGGGAAAAGTGAACTTCAACTGAAGAATTACTCAGATCAGACTGGCTTATGGGCATATCGTGAGTTATTTTCTTAAGTTCTAATTGATGCAGGAAAGCCCAGCCTACTGAGGACCGTACGCTCCCTAGGCTGGGATGTATACGAAAGGGAGCTGAGCACGATGAGCCCGAGAGCAATCCAGTAAGCGATGTTTCCTCGTGGCCTCTGCTTGCAGTTTTTGCCCTGACTTCCCTGAATGATGGACTGTCCCGTGGAACTAGGATGAAATAGATCATTTCCTACCCAAGTTGTTCCTGTGGTCAGAGTGTCTTGTAACACAAGAGAAAAGCAAACTAGAATACCCTCTGTGCTGGATAGCTTTAGTGTCAACTTGACACACCTGGGTTGAGGGAGCCTCAAGTGGGGAATTGGCTCCATTGGACTGGCCTGTGGAGTATTGTCTTGATTGTTGGGCAATGTGGGAGGGCCCAGCCCACAATGAGTGGTGCCACCCTGGGCAGGTTGTTGTATACTGTATAAGAGGGCAGGCTGGGCATGGGCCAGAGGAGCAAGCCAGTAAGCAGCACTCCTCTATGGCCTGTGCTTCAGCTCCTGCCTCCAGGTTCCTGCCCTGAGTTCCTGCCTTGGGCTCCCTGAGTGATGAACTGTGACCCAGGAGATGTAAGCTGAGTAAACCCTTTCCTCCCCAAGTTGGTGTCCATCAGAGTGTTTTGTCACAGCAACGGAAGACAAACCACAACAGAAATTGGTACCAGAGAGTGGGCTATTGCTGTGACAGACCTGACCTTGATGTTTTGGGGAAGGATTGTGGAAGCGTTTGGAACTTTGGGCTAGAAAAATCATTGACTGCCTAAAGATCGTTGCTGTGGAACTTGGAACAGTTTTGCTGAAAGAGTTGTAGACAATGGAGGCCTGGCTTGTGAAGTTTCTAGTTTCAAAGGGAAGCAGAGATCATCAGGACTGTTTACTCGGTGGGTTCTGGTCAGCTGGGGCTGAAGAATCAGCTGTAAGTAACAAGAGACCAGAACCTGAAGTGAAATCTTTGCTTTACTGGGACAATTGATGCTGGTTAGCTGGGGCTGAAAAATCAGCTGTAAGTAACAAGAGACCAGCATCACTGCGGTAAAATCTTCTGGGAAATTTTTTTTTCAGGGTCAGCACACAGAAGCTATGTTACAGAGGGGGCCTGAGCCTCCATCTCAAGCCAGAAGCAGGACTTGGTAGTGTGTAAGAGTCTCCTATATGGTTCTGGTGTTGAAATTTGATGGGGTCACAGAGAGCAGTCGAGGCTTGGCAGTGTAAGAGGTCAGGAAAGACCATTGGTGGAAGTGCACCTCGGTTGCAGTGAAGACCCCAGGATTGCAGGGGTCATGGAGAGAAGCTGAGGCTTTGCACCAGGAGAGGTCAGAAGAGACCATTGGTGAAGGTGCTGCCTCAGTTTCAGTGGCAACCCCAGCTTTTTGGAGATGCCAGGACCATGGGACGACCACCAAGAGCAGTGGCAGGTGTAGAATGGAGTCGGCCTGGGTCTGCGAGATGAGCTGTGTGTGCCACAGACGGCAGAGTCAGAGAAGGGGAGCTGCCGAAACCCTTTGGAGCCCAGAAAATTGTGAGTGAGTCCCAGGTGTCCAGCCTTGAGCTACTTTGTTGGACTTAGGTTTTGTTCGAGAGTGCCTTATTCTTCCCTTTGAAATAAGACAGTACTTGTTTAGGATTTTACAGCAGCCCACAGTTAAGCGACTTTTAACAGACTGTGAACTTTTAAGTATTTGGACATTTTAAGGACTGTGGGGATTTTAAGGTTGTACTGTCTTAGGTTGTGATTAATGTTAACATCATACTTTGGGGACAAGAACTGGAAAGGTGGTGGTTTAATAGTGATGTGTTTTGTGTGTCAAGTTGACAAGGGGTCAATTGTGCTGGATAGCTTTAGTGTCAACTTGACACACCTGGGTTGAGGGAGCCTCAGTTGGGGAATTGGCTCCATTGGACTGGCCTGTGGCCACGTCTGTGGAGTATTGTCTTGACTATTGGGCATTGTGGGAGGGCTCAGCCCACTATGGGTGGTGCCACCCTGGGCAGGTTGTTGTGTACTGTATAAGAGGGCAGGCTGGGCATGGGCCTGGGGAGCAAGCCAGTAAGCAGCATTCCTCCATGGCCTGTGCTTCAGCTCCTGCCTCCAGGTTCCTGCCCTGAGTTCCTACCTTGGGCTCCCTAAGTGATGAACTATGACCCAGGAGTTGTAAGCTGAATAAACCCTTTCCTCCCCAAGTTGGTGTCGGTCAGAGTGTTTTGTCACAGCAATGGAAGACAAACTGGAATACCCTCTTAAGGCTCATGGGACAGTGAGGAAGAGGGGGTTAAAAGAATGTAAGAGCCAGAGGGTAGGAAGAAGGACTAAGGCATTTGTCTTCTGAGCTTGCAGAACATTGCTATCATGAACTCATAGTAGCTGCAGTTGTCTGCATAAGACTGGGTCCGGCAATAGTCAGTGGTGGATGGGGAGGGATTCCTGTGGCCTTACTTCTGCTTGAGGCTATTGGTGGATCCTGGCGGGGAGTGGGGGGGTCATTGTCTTCAGTTGTGCATCAACTGGTCAACTGGGGAGTCCACTCAAATGGATGGCTCAACACGCATGTCCGTGGATGGCTCTAGTTAAATTCAGTGGATCGCAAGACAAAATAAAAAGACAGGAACATGGAAAATGTTAGTTGATGGGAGTGGGAGGGAGAGGAGAGAGAGGCGTGAAAGTAACCAGAAACATTATATACATGTATGAAATTGCCAAAGAATAAGTTAATTTATAAAAACAGTGCCTATCCAGTTCTGGGCAAGGAAGCTTATCTGAATTCCAGGCCCCAAATGCAGATGCCTCTTTTCATTCTTGCTAAGGCAAAATAGAAATTATTGGGGAAGAGAACAGAGGGTGGAGTGCTGACCTGGAGTTTGGGGCCTTGGAGTTTGGCCTCCGCTCTTACATGGGCCATCTACCTGGCCTGGGAAGTTGCTTTTTTAACCAATGTTTTTATTGGTGTCCAATTCTTTGTACATGGGGCTGGGTTTCATGTACTTTGGCTATATTCTCCCCTCCCCTGTCCTCCCTCTAGTCCTCTTCCTCTTTGTCCTCCCCACAGTATCCTCCCTTTACCTAGTCTCTTCTGCTTTCAATGCCTTATGTACACACACACACACACACACACACACACACACAAACACACACATGGCTTTATCTATAGACTTCTACAGCTTACAAATTGGATGTTTGTCTCTTTCATCCATTTTCCAGCATATGACATAATTTCATTCTTCTTTATGACATTTTATTTGAGACATTTTCTTTATCCATTCATGTGTGGACAGACACCTTAGATGATTGCATAATTTGGCTAGTGGCTGAAATAAACACAGACGCACTGGTATCTCTGTGGATGTTGACTTAGAATCTTTTAGGTATATACCTAGGAGTGTTTGTTGTCTTGATGATAATTGTTCTGACAGGAGTGGACAGAATTTTAGTGTGTGGGGCTGGAGAGATGGCTCAATGGTTAAGACCACTGGTTGTTTTTCCAGAGAATCTGGGTTCGATTCCCAGCGTCCATATGGTGGCTAAAACCATCTATAACTCTAGTTCCAGGGGATCCCACACCTCCTGACTTCCAAGGGCATTTCATGACACGAGTATACCTACCTGCATGTAGGTATTATAATCAAACGTATAAAATAAAAATATTAAAAAATCATTTTAATTTGCATTTTTGAGAAGTCACCCTTGCAGCCCCCAGACTTAACTTCAGATTAAAGGACTAGATATTAGGATATTTAAAGACCCGCCTAGCTCTAAAGTGCTATATTTGTACACAGAGAATATTGATTAATATATAATGCTCAAGTGGTCAGTGACGGAGGATGTGCTTAAGGTGCATGAGGCCTGGCTTTAGTTTCCAGCACCATACATACATAACTTTGTACACCTTAAATAGCAGTTTGCATTTATATAGTACAAATCAGTTTATAATATGCCTTCACACCTGAGCTCTCACTTGATTAGTAACAATTTTGTGAGATATGTAGAGAAATTATTACTGTGCAATTTATAATTAAATATACATGGTATATTTTGTGGTTGTCCCTACAAAAGTTTTGAAAAAGTTTGTTAAACCTAAGTTTTACTGAGTGCAGATTGTGTAGCTTTGAGATCATGTTTCTATGGAAAATTAAAATTTAATTTATAATTCTGTCAAGAACATAAATAGCTATGTTTATAAGGATCGTGTCTGTTATACATTTATTAATGTTTAAGCCTGTATGTCCATAGCCTGAGAGAGGACATTAGGTCACAGGGAACTATACAGGAAATAGCTTCTATGCAGGAGAGAGATGGGGTGCACCAGTAATGGATGGTCAATCATATGCCTTAATGGGGGCAGATGGTAAGCTTGACGGTAACCAAGGCGGCAGAGCTAATGGCAGAGCCCGTCAGTTTATGCCCCAGTCATTTGAAATGTACGGAATTCAGACAAGGGCATAATTAGTGGAATCCCCAGACCTCCATCCTGAAAAGGTCAGGACATCTTTTGTGACTGAAGGGAAGATTTGCCCACTGTGGGTGGGCTTCACGGCCATAGAAGACCTCCCCATCGGAATCCATCCCGAGCACGGAGAAACAAGCCACAGCTTCCACTGCTTCGCTGTCATCGGCAGAAGCACTAGGCAGAAAGAAAGCAGCTTGAGATGCGCAAAGCTGGCAACAGAAAGACAAATGCAAAGATAAACAGGGTAGCTCTCAGTCAGGCGTCATGGGCAACTTAAAAAGGATGTCTTGTCCAGGCTCGGCGCATGGGCGGTGGGGCTAAGCATCCTGCTGCCTTCTAGGGTGCAGCTATCTAGAATGGCCATCATTTCACATAGCCCAGGTCTTTTCCTAAAGTGGATCTTCACTGATGGACAGGCCTCTGCTTTTTTACCCAAATATTCATTTATTTTTATTTTATACATATGACTGTTTCCTTACGTGCATGTTTGTGTACCATGTGTGTGCCTGGCGCTTGCAGATGTCAGAAAAGGCCAGAAGCTGAACCTTTGCATCTTCTGGAGCTGGAGTTACAGATGGTCTTGAGGCATTATTTGGGTGCTAGAAACTAAATGTGAGTCCTCTGCAAGAGCAGCCAGTGCTCTTAACCCCTGAGCCATCTCTCCAGCCCTCCCGGATTCTGGTTATTATTAGTGAGGCTTTTAGCTGTAGTGATGTAAGGTAGGACACCCTGACCAGAGTTGTAAGCAACTTTCCTTTGTCTCCCACAGCAGAGGAATGAAAAGCCCTTCTGATGTACAGTCCTGGGCTATTTGATTAGTCTCCTCTTGAAGCACCCAGCTCTAATTTGGACTTAAGTCTCTGCATGGCTGTTGATGGAAAATGTTTATTTATTTATATATATATATATATATTATTTATTTATTTATTTATTTATTTATTTATTTATTTATATGAATGTACTGTCTGCATGTAGGTTTGTGCACCCATGTCGTGCAATGCTGTGGAGGTCAGAAGAGGGTGTCGGATTCCCCTGGAACTGGAGTTCTCCTGGAATTGGAGTTACAGACGGTTCTCAGCCGCCATGTGGGTGCTGGGGATTGAACCTGGGTCCTCTGCAAGAGCAGTTGGTGCTCTTAACCGCTAGGCCATCTCTCCAGCCCCGATGGAAAATGTTTATTACACAAGATTATCCCATGCATGCTAGACATCCCTGAGTGTCCCCAGCCGCATGTTGAAGGCCATCATTACTTCCTGGTCATTTTGACAACCTAAAAAGCAGTCCCTCCAGTCTCAGACTTGACTGTCCTACCTAAGGTAGGTTACGATGTCTCCTTCAGTCCCAGCTGAGACCCACTGGCTTGAGAGGCCTTTGCTTAAATATTTTGCTTTTTTTTTTTTTTTTTTGAGGAAGTTTTAGTCAGGGACACTTCAGCCAGGGAGTCAAAGTAAGTTTGTTTCCTTTTAATAAGAAGGCACAAGGCACAGGCTCCTAGGCTTCTCCTCTGTACACTAGTCACTCTTGGAATTTATAAGAGCCCTGAACAAAATGAACTGGGGAGCCCAGGGAAAGACTAATCATTCTTTGATGAAGCTCAAGGTCAGGGCTTCCCTGTCTTTGGCGATGGTGTGGTATGTTCTGCACGTACCTCTCTGGAGAACCCACTCCATAAGATCTTCTCCTCATTGATGAAGAGTCTTTCTCCCTTCTTGGCATAGACGTTGTAATACCCAACTTCCTTAAACACGATGGAACCGTCCTCAGGGGAGAGGTGCCAGTTGATGATGGAGTAGTTACCCACCAGGTCACCGCACTCATCAAACGTCACCTGTTCCCCCATGTTGTTGGTAAAGTTTAGGTGCCGAAGGTGCTTCAGGACCTAAAGAGGAACAGAGATGAGTACAAGCTATGTGGCAGCATGCGGCTTCCTTGGTTGTGTACTCCAGGAGGACAGTAGACTGTCTTGCTCCAGGAAAGGAAGGAACCTGACTTGAAGAAGAGGGGTGTCTTTCTCAAGTCTTGACTCTGCTACGTCACTATGTCATATGGCAGACCCATACGCCATGTGCTGTAGTTACTACTCAAAACCCAAGTTCTGTAGGAAATACTCTCTTGAAGATGGTGAGAAGAAAGAGGCTATCTCCTCTGGGCACTGGTCAAGAGAAAGCCTCTGCAGGTGCAGCATGGCCTCGTGGAGCTGTGACCAGGAGGGACAGGGGGTCGGCAGAGGCCTTTGCCGTCATCTCCTGAGTGGGTGTGGGGGCTGGAGAGGGCAGCAGCAGCAGAGTTCTTGCTGTCTGCACCTTCTTTCCCTGTGGTCTTGAATCTATGAAGTGTTTTGTTACAAAAAAAAATTACAGTGTGGGGTGGAAGGCAAAAAGAAATGAAGCCACGGGTGGAGCCCTGGGTACCAGTACTGACGTCACGGCACATCGATAAATTTACGTAAGGTCTTATGGGTCGTGGAACCCATGCTCAAAAGCAACTGCAGTAATTGCTAATATGTGAGTCACTTAAAATTTTAAGTACTAGGTGTTTTATGATCTTGGAGGTATAGTGCTTGGGTTTCATTATTATTTAATAATGATTGCAAAAATAATATGACTACCCTGATTATATTAATGGAGACAGCGAGGCTGTTGGAGCACTGTGTCCAGGACCACAAGCCTGGACTCACGGCACAATGCGGTGCTGCGTGTTGTCCGGCTCCTGGCTCGCTTCCAGTGGAGAGGCAGGAGGCACCTGGCAGCTCGCCTGCTCTTGGCACCTGGCAGGAGGGTCTGATGGTGAGTGTGGCACACTTGTCTGCCCTGTACCCCAGAAGCTTCTCTTCCTGTCCCCCTCTGCACCCCACTTCTCTTCCTATGTAGTGATGCCATGAGGCTGGCTGCAGTGTCTGCAGCATCTCTCCCAGGCTGAGCGCACACCAAGTCTGTGTTTGGAGACGCTAAAGGCACTACCCACTTTCGTGTGTGTGTGTGTGTGTGTGTGTGTGTGTGTGTGTGTGTGTGTGTGTTTGGGGGGGATACGGTCTTGCCGTTATAGCCCAGGTTGGTCTTGAAATCACCATCTTCCTCCCTCAGCCTTCCGAGTGCTAGGATTACAGGCATCTGCCACCATGTCCTGCTTATCATTGTTTTTAAGGTATTTAAAATACAGAGTCTAATACGATACTGGGTGAACGTTTAGGATAAGTTGGTATGGTGATGGTCTTATTGAGACTTTCTGAGGTTAAACACCTGTTCTCCACAGTTATCTGATATGCACAACAAACTATGACAAACCTTTCTGGCTTGACTAAAGCCCAAGAAAACCCTGTAAATGTAACAACCCTTCTTAACATATTATTGACCGCATTTTAAAAGTAAGCATTTATTTATAGTAAGGACAGTGAACAGGAGCCACATGGATTTACTCCTAAGCTCTCCAAGACATACTGGAGGCAGAAAATCTGTGCAGACCTGTGTGCACACAGGCACTCCCCTGATGGCTCCCTGGGCCTATTTATGGTTCATTCCTTTACTGTCCTCAAAGCTCCCTTGGGTGTCATAGCTTTTGTTCCAGCACTATAGGATGGAGACTGTTCATTCCTGCTTGTGAGTTCTGCAACGGGACAGAGCCATGCTCAAAACGGTGGAGAAGGAATCCTATCAAGGTCTCGTGCTGTTAGTCCGAGCTTTCCCCAATGGTCATCAGTATTGTTTTTGCCTTTATTTTTTACTAACCCTTACAGCAGTTTCAACTGCAGGAAGGTATCCCACATTTGTACCTTTCATAGACTGCCACCTGTCCTCTTTCCTCCTCACTCTCAGAAGACCCAACCACCTTCTGCCCCTTGCTCTATGTCCCCACCTTACCTCAAAGCATCCTTGCCTGGCCACATCCTTTCTCCTCTCAGGAGGCAGCTCTCTGATCCCTGACTGTCCTCTTCCTGAACTCCGAGAGCCTCCCTCTTCTCACCCATTCCAGACCCTCTGTGATGTGGCCTGTCCGTCTTTCTCAGACCATATTTGTCTCCTTCTACTTCCTGCCGGCTCAGATGAACCATGCTTCAAACTTCTGTAGGAAGCTTCCGTAAGCCCCACACCTTGGTCTTCTATGGATATAGTTACTTTATCGGTACAGACGCCATATCCCAAGGGCAGTTTCCATCGGCCTTCCCTTGACTGTGTGTCAAGGACATGAGAAGAGGCCACAGTGCCTCATGCACCCAACCTCGCTTCCTCCTTACAGTCCCAAGGAGCTACCATCTTCCTTGTGTTAGGTCTGGACTTCCCAGGATCCCAAGGCACACAGATGCCCACTTCCTCCACAGGCTCTCAATCTTCTGACCGCTTCCTCTATACCTGAAGCCCCGCCCCCTGGCTATAAGTGGGTGGGCCCCAGGCGCCATCTTCTCTCTCTGCCATGCTGCTCTGTTCCACCATGGGTCTGCAGGCGGCCCTTGCTGGTAATCCCACATGGAAGTAAACCATGTTCCTGGCGTGACTTAAGCCTCATGTGCCTTTTTATCTGGAGGCTAGGGGTATGCGGCCCTTTTTATAACCCAATATCTTGTATACATGAGGAAATGGAGGTATAGAGAGATCAAGAAACTTGCAGAAGTCATATGACTACTAAGGGCTTGGACTGGATTTACACACACTCCTTTCTGGTGCACCACGCTGCCTCCAATAGAAACCCCTGTGTCGGGGCTGGAGGGATAGCCTAGCAGTTAAGAGCACTGACTGCTCTTGCAGAGGACCCAGGTTCGATCCCCAGCACCCACATGGGGCTGAGAACCGTCTGAAACTCCAATTCCAGGAGAACTCCAGTTTCAGGGGAAACCGAGACCCTCTTCTGACCTCTGAGGAATTGCACAACACTGGTGCACAGACCCGCATGCAGACAGTACATTCATATACATAGAGAAAAATAAATAAAAAAATAAAAAAAGAAACCCCTGTGTCATTGGCAAAAGCTCAATAATATTTTCTTATTAAATACATTCGTTAAAAGCATCATTCTTATTGGAGACTTCATGCTTGTCTGATGGTTAACACTAGGTGTTGAGGTGATTGCAGACCATTGTACACCTAGTAAAGTCTTATCTGGGTGAGCGGGTGAGCATCTCAGGAGGCTAGCATGTGAGTCCAGTCAACCATGTCTGGAATACCCACAACCCCCTGGGGATCAGAGAAAAAAAAGGCAAACCACACTTCCTCCCTAAGACTGGGGAAAACACTTTCTCCTTCCTTGAATGTCAGAAGTCCAGGCCCTCTGGCTTCGGACTCAGGACTTCTGCCAAGCTTCCAGCTTCCAGCTGGGAGTTAAGACACTGGCTTTTCTTGTTCAGAGGCCTTCAAACTTTGGCCGAGTCCTACTACAAGCATCCTAGGGGTCAGTCTAGTACACTACTTGTCATAGACTTCTCGCCTTCCCCCAAAGCATCTATATCCATGCCCTCTTGTTCTGTCTCTGAGAACTCCGACTAACGCAGTAGACAGTAGTACAGTTACAGGAGTTGGCACACGTGTCTTTCCTCTTAGGTTTCTTGATTCTTTACACTCCAGGAAACAAACTGCTTCTCTTCTCTTTTCTGTTCACTGGTTTTTACAATGAAGCTATCCAGGTGTAGGGAAGGATAATGGGGGGGGGTGCAGGATAATATTATTTCATAATTAGTTGGTCATCTTCCTTGCAGACAAGTCACTAAAAAAAGAAGCATCACTGGCTTCATGCTTTCTACAGCACTGTTCACACTGGCTGGAGATTTCTACCACACTGATAATTTGAAAGAAGGACCCATTCAAAAATCATATTCTTAAAATTTCCAATATTCCATTAATAAACTCATTGTACATACAAAACCACATTTCTTTTTTTTTGGTCTTTTTGAGACAGGGTCTCCCTTTAGTCCCAGCTGTCCTGGAGCTCTCTATGTAGACCAGGCTGGCCTTGAACTCACAGAGATCCATCTGCCTCTGCCTCCCAAGTGCTGGGATTAAAGACGTGCGACACCACGCCCAGTTAAAACCACATTTCTACACTGTGCGGATTCGGCTTGGTTTGACTGCAGTGATCCTGCATTGTGACTGTTGTAACTGTCCCCGAGTGACTCTGTTTTCTCCATACAGTTTCTAGCATGCTGTAGTAGACAGAACCATTAAAGTGTTGTGTGATTTATAACCTAGATCCTGATGGTGTCAGTATAAGGAAGTGTCTGACCACCTCGGGATTGGCTTGAGATAATCAGGTGCATTCTGGCATGGAGGAGGAAGTCCCTTTTATTGTAGTCATTATGTAAACTACTTCCTTCACACACAAATAGTGTTGATCCACTGGTCTTGCCGTTACCCCAGACCACATTTCTATCAGTGAGTCTTCACTGATTGTACTCTGGGCACTCCTTCTTGTAAGCCTTCGAGCATCTTGAAACTATCTCTTCTGTACTGGAACCAGACTTCTTCCAGAACAGTATGTTGTTGACTCAGCCAACCAGGAAACATTTATGGAATATGTACTGTGTATCCTGAGCTGTGTTGCAGAAATGCAAGCTAGTATTCCTTAGTCTTTACAGAGTTTACATATGGATGAGGAGGATAAAATGTATGACATAAATACTCATATTAAATTTTATACTTTGAGGGGCTGGACTCAGCGGATAAGAGTGCCGACTGCTCTTGCAGAGGATCCAGGTTCGATTCCCAGCACCCACATAGCAGTTAAAAATTGTCTTTAAGCGGGGGCTGGAGAGATGGCCTAGTGGTTAAGAGCACCGACCGCTCTTACAGAGGACCCGGGTTCGATCCCCAGCACCCACATGGAGGCCGAGAACTGTCTGAAACTCCAATTCCAGGAGAACTCCAGCTCCAGGGGAACCCGACACCCTCTTCTGACCTCCGCGGCATTTCACAACATGGGTGCACAGACCTGCATGCAGACAGTACATTGATACACATACAGAAATAAATAAAATAAAAAAAAAAATTAAAAAAAATTGTCTTTAAGCCAGGCATGGTGGCACATGCCTTTAATCCTAGCAGTCAGGTGGCAGAGGCAGGTGGATCTCTGTGAGTTCCAGGCCAGCCTGGTCTACAGAGTAAGTTCCAGGCCAGTTGGGGCTATAGGGAGACCCTGTCTCAAAAAAAATTTTTTTTAATACTTTGAATGAGTGCATTGTGTGGTATGTGAATTAGATGTCAATAAAACTGTCGTATAAAAGGTATGGAAAGACATTTAGAAAATCCAGGTATCTGGTCATTGGAAGAGCTGACCTGCAGTAGTAGGCAGGGATGTTGGTAACAAGACCATCTCTAGGATAGTTGTTGTAAGGAGGGGACTCAAGAGCCAGGGCAAGACTAGCTTCACAGAGAGCAGTGACATAAAGGACAGTTGAATGGAAACATTTGGTCCTGAGAGGGAAGCACCCTCATACCCGCATACCTCTCAGGCTAGACATTCTAGACTCACTGTTTATCCAAGCAAGCTCCTCTGTGCCAGGCACTACAATCCTCATGCTGCAACTCTGGTGATTTTGTAGAGCACCTGGATTTTAATGGCTACTCAAATATGCCTGTTCAGTGCTTGGCTAATGGAAAAAAAAAAGACTCATAGGTTTACAGCACTCCTAGATGAACAAGTGGCACCTCTGAAGAGATTTACTTATTTATTTTTAGCCATTCTGGGGGACAGATGCTGTACTGGTTGGAAGAATAAGTTGATAGAAAAATCAATGAAGGTGTACAAGATCTGGAAAACACAGTCTGCTAGCTGACCCAGCTGGCATTTACATAACCCCAAGCAGAGGACAATACATATTATTTTCAAACACACATATAATATTTACCAAGATAAACCACAGGCTGGGTCATAAAATATGTTCCAATAAGTCTAGATGGAAATAGCCAAAGTACGTTCTTTGATTCCAATGGATTAAATCAGCAATCAATAGCAGAAAGACATTTGGAAACTCCAGGAAATTAAAAAACAAAACCCCACATATCTAAATTAATGTAAGAGTCAAAGAAGAAATAGAATGGGAAGTTAGGAAGTGCTTGGAGCTAGGTTCAAATGAAAGCAGCGTATCCAAAATTTGCTAAGATATCCAAGCATGGTGGCACACAGCTTTAATACCAGCTCTTGAGAGGCAGAGGCAGGGGAATCTTTGGGAGTTCAAGGCCAGCCTGGTCTACATAGCGAGTTCCAGGCTAGCTGGGGCTATAGGGGGACCTTAAGACCCCCAAAATTTGCTAAGATAATCTTTCAAGAAAAATTCATAGCTTTAAATGTCTCTATTGGAAGAGATGTCCCAAATCAATTAATTCATGCTCTAAGCCAGGAAACCAGAAAAAGAAGAGCAAATCAAATCATAATCACATAAAACAGAAAAAAGTAGTAAAGAAAGCATAAAAACAGTGAAACAAAAAAACTAAAAAAAATAATGGGGACAAATCACTGAAAGTGAAGGCTGCTTCTTTGGGAAGATCACAGAAAGATGGTGAGTAGAGACCTAGGTCAGGTGGTAGAGTACCTACTTAGCATGCAACAAAGCTCCGTGTTGATTCTCAGCAGCAAACAAAGCTGGGCATGATGGCATAAGCCACCACTCACCATCCTTAGCTACGCAGTGAATTAGAGGCCAGCCAGGGATCCAGGAGATTTTGTCTCAAAACAACAACAACAACAACAACAACACTTCTATAGCCACCCTGACCAGAAGTGAAGATGTGTCCTTCCAGTGTGAGGACAGACAGAGGTGAGGGCATTACAGCTCCTATAGACACTGTAAAGATAGTCTTAGAATAGTTCAAACCATGTTATAAGCAAATCTATGTCAACACATTTTACAACCTAGGTAATATAGGCAGAAGTCTCTGGAAAACACCATCAAGGCTGGTTATAGACAACTAGAATAGCATCATATCCAAAAGTTTAAATTTGCAGTTCAAAAACTTCCAACAGGGAGATCTCCTGAGGCCCGCTGAAGCGCAGGTACCGGGGCGCGGGCTAAAGAGTACCCCCGCCCCCCACCGGCCAATTGGGATTACAAAGGAATCTGAAGGAGGCAAGCAAAGCAAGCCTTCAACACAGTGAAGAGGCATTTGGGACTCATATTGGAATACAGGCAAGGAGAAGTCCATATGCCAGGAACACGAAGAAGAGACAACATGGGAAAGGGGCAGGATAATCCCACACCAAGCTCAACTAAACCTATGGAAGATTCCTACAGTGGGATCCCCCTGGGGATGGCCCAGGACATAGATATTAGAAACACAATTGTGAACATACTTAAAGAACTATAAGATTATAAAGAGCTAATCAAAGAACTAAGAAAAGAGAATGAAGAACTCAAGAAGGACCTAGAGAGAGAGAATGACAAACTCTGGAAGGAAGTAGAAACACTGAAAAGATCCCATGCTGAAAAAGATAAGGAAACCAACTAGTGAAGCAAAGAGCTACAAGAAGAGATTGAGAAGCTCCAAAAAGAAGTAGAAATACTAAAGAAATCAGAAGAGGAAATGAAAAAGGAAATCAAACACTCATCCAATCAAGAGGAAAGGAATGGAAAAAGCCTCAGAAGCAGAATGGAGGAAGCAGAACAAAGAATATCAGACCTGGAAGATAACACAGAACAACTAAAAACCTCAAGGAAAGATTATGAAAAATTTAAAAATACACAAAANGAGAATAGAGATTCAAATGCATATATGTATGCACAGGCTTCGAAAATTACATTGAAAATTAGGAACTTTATTCAAAAATTATCAGAGAAGAAGGTAACTGGAAAGATCACAGTAGTTGTGGAGCAAATGAAGGATCAGGTCTAGATGCAGAGCACCGTTTTAAGGCTACTATGAGTTGGGCATGGTGGTGCCTAATCCTAGCACTCAGAAGCAGAGGCAGGCAGATCTCTGTGTGTTCAAGGCCAGCTTGGTCTACATAGTGAGTTCCAGGCCAACTGGTGCTCCAGGGAGACCCTGCCTCAAAAAGACAAAAAAAAAAAGGCCTGTGGTTATCCAAGAAAGGAAGATTTCTTTACCAAGGTGAAGGGAATTGAGTGTACATCTAGAAGATAAAATTAGTTTAAGACTTAAGATTTAGTTGGGGGCTGGAGAGATGGCCTAGCGGTTAAGAACGCCAACCGCTCTTGCAGAGGACCCCGGTTCGATCCCCAGCACCAACGAGGTGGCTGAGAACTGTCTGTATCTCCAGTTCCAGGGGAATCTGACACCCTTTTCTGACCTCCTCGGCAATGCACAACATGGGTACACAAACCTACATGCAGACAGTACATTCATACACATAAAAAATAAATAAATTAATAAAAAAAAAGATTTAGTTGGATAAAGGAAAGTGGAACAAGAGGAATCAAATATACATCTTGGCATAAATCAACTACATTGCAGGACAGTTATTTCCTGAGGTGACCACCACAGCTAGTTCTTCATATCAAAGGAGAAATCTGAGGTAGAAATAAGATCTGCCGGGCGTGGTGGCACACACCTTTAATCCTAGCACTTGGGAGGCAGAGACAGGCAGATCTTTGTGAGTTCAAAGCCAGGCTGGTCTACAAGGTGAGTTCCCGGACAGATGGGGCTCACAGGGAGGACCCTGTCTCGAAAAGACCCACAAAAGAAAAGATTATCTAGAATGTTTAGCTACGTACTGAAACCACAAAACTGAATGAGATCATGGACCATTATGTATAATAAAGCTGTAAATCAAAGGTTATAAGAATTAGAGGAACAAGCTAGGTATTGTGGTACAGGCCTTTAATCCCAGTGCTGAGGATGCAGAGGCAGAGGCAGGCGGATGGATCTCTGTGAGTTCAGGAACAGCCTGGTCTACATAGTGAGTTCCGGGATAGCCCGGGGTCTACAGGGAGGACCCTGTCTCAAAAAAGAAAAAAAAAAAAAAAAAAATTCGGGAGCTAAGAATTTTTAAATTCCTCTAAAAACTAAACATTTTTTTTTTTTGCTTTTCAAGACAGGGTCTCCCTGTAGCCCCAGCTATCCTGGAACTCACTCTGTAGACCAGACTGGCCTTGAACTCACAGAAATCCACCTGCCTCTCCCTCCCAAGTGCTAGGATTAAAGGCGTGCACCACCATGCCCAGCTACTAAGCACTTTCATACAGTGTAAAATGACAGACTGTTTTAGGTCTTATCAAACTGAACTATATGTTAAGCATCCTGCTTCTAGGAGTCCATCCTACAGAAAGTTTTGTACAAATGTAAAACAAAATCCTCTATGCCGGGCGTGGTGGCGCATGCCTTTAGTCCTAGAACTTGGGAGACAGAGGCAGATGGATCTCTGTGAGTTCAAGGCTAGCCTGGTCTACATAGCAAGTTGTAAGACAGCCAGAATTACAGGGAGACCCTGTCTCAAAAGACAAAAAAAAAAATCAATATTGATTATAATGTATAAAATAGTGAAAAAGTACAAGTAATCCAAATGATTATTGATAGAAATTAGGTTAAATTACATAACATATTAGAAGAATCTGGGAGCTGGCAGAATAGGAAGCACCAAGAATCTGTCTCTCACCTAGATTACTATCACACTGACAGAATCTGTCTGAGGTAACTGTTTTGGAATTCTGGAGACTATTGAGTGCTTGCAATATCCCGAAGAAGGCTTGTATGGTAAATTGTGGTTAATTTGGTCAATTTCAGCTCTTTGCACACTAGCAGCTAACAAGCCCACAACCCAGCCCCATGTCAGACAAGTATAATATCCACTGGAGTAACCCAAATACAGTTTGTGGGGGCCAGAATTCTCCATGCATCATGGATTTGTTCTCTGACTGCTGCTTCTGATAAGAAGTACCAATTCAGGGGGCTAGAGAGATGGCCTAGTGGTTAAGAGCACCGATGCTCTTGCAGAGACCCGGTTCAATTCCCAGCAACCCCACCTGCCCTGAAAGAACGATCTTTGACTCCAGTCCCAGAGGAATCCAACCACCCTCTTCTGAACCTCTGTTGGCATTGCACAACACGGGTGCACAGACCTGCATGCAGACAAGTACATTCATACACCTAAAAAAAAAAAAAAAAAGAATACCAAGACCCTTCCCTCTCTGCTGAAACTTACAAGCCCTTCCCTCTCTGCTGAAACCACACACACACACACACACACACACACACACACTCACACTCACTCTCACTCTCACTCACCCTTACCTACTTTTTGTTGTTCTCCCTTTATGAGGTAAGCACTAAAGAATAGGGCATTAAAACATAACTGTAGAGGCTATGGAGATGATTCAGTAGGTACTTTGCAAGCTACAGACACATGTGCACACATACACATAAACAAGTAAAATTTTAAGAGATGGTAACTGTAAGTTGTGGCGCATGCCTTTAATCCTACCACTTGGGAGGCAGAGGCAGGTGGATCTCTGAGTTCAAAGCCAGACTGGTCTATAAGGAGTTCCAGGACAGCCAGAGCTACATGGAGACCCTGTCTCAAAAAAAGACCCTTCCCCCCCAAAAAAAGAAATGGTACCTATAGCCCAGAGTAGGAATAAAAAAAAGAGTAATATGGGACTGGAGAGATGGCCTAGTGGTTGCGTGCCAACTCTCTTGCAGAGGGACCTGGGTTCAATCCCCAGCACCCACATGGCGGCGAGAACCATCTTGGTCCAGTTCCAGGGGGAATCCAACACCCTCTTCGACTCCGCGGCATTGCACGACACAGGTACACAAACCTTACATGCAGACAGTACATTCATATACATCCAAAAAATAAATAAAAGACACAAAAAGATCTTCTAAAAAAAACAAAGAAGTACATAGAAGTAAATATCCAAACTATTTTTGTGTTGTTTTGCTTTTGTTTTTCTGTTGTTTTGGTTTTTTTGTTGTTGTTTTGGTTTGTTTTTTGGTCTCTTTCTGAGACAGGGTCTCCCTTCTGTACCCAGGCTGTCCTGGAACTCCTATGTAGACCCAGGCTGGCCCTTGAAACTCACCAAAGATCCTGCCTGCCTCTGCCTCCCACCGTGCTAGGATTAAAGCATGTGCCCCATGCCTGGCTCCAAATTTACTTTGTGATATATGGGAAAATATCATAATGAAATCCCTTACATTCTGTATAATCATTATATGCTAATAATTTTAAGTAACCCAGTATACAAGGAAAAATGGAACTTGACCACGTATGCCAGAAAAGGTACCAGCTCAGAATAGACTTGAAAAGACATTAAGTTGGTATTTCAAGCTGATCTTTGGCACAGAGACAGACTACAACAATCAGAAAATAAAATAATTAAAAAAAAAATACACCAAACCCTAGGGAAAGAGGAGGGGATCTGATGCCCAGTATTAGCACTTTACTAGAATCATATGTCTAGGTTTCAGCAATAAACTAAGGCATATTAAAAACAGGGACATGCCCCCTGAGCTTTTTCCAAAGATGTTGGGTTAGTGCGCTAATGCATATTTGAAACACCAACAACAACAACAGAAAGGACGTCATCAAAGAAAACCCGATCTGAAACCGTGAAAACTTCTGCACTCAAAACAGCTCAACTCCTTCATGGACGAATATTGAGAAAAACTGAGGGAAGAGATGAAAGCATGTTTGGGGGCTTGGAGAGAGGGCCACTGGTTAAGAGACCGGCCGACCGCTCTTGCAGAGGACCGGGGGTTCGATCCCCAGCCACCCACATGGAGGCCTAAGAAACGTCTTAAACTCCCAATTCCGGAGAACTCCCGCTCCAGTGGAACCGACGCCTCTTCCTGGCCTCCCACTCGGCCATTGCACAACAATGGGTGCACAGACTGCATGCAGACAATACATTCGATACACATACCGAATAAATAATTAATAAAAAAAAAAAAGAAAGGAAAAAGCATGTTTGGCAGAATTGCATGAGCTCGGGGGGGTGGGGAATGGGCGGGAAAACAAGTATAGATTTGTTAAAAAAAAAAACATCAATTTTATGTGGACAAAATGATTACTGATATTGAACACTTTCTTAGGAAATGCAAATGAAAACCACTTTAAGATATCATCTTACTCCAATAAGACTGGCTAGGATCAAGAAAACAAATGATACCAAGTGCTGGAGAGGTTGTGGGGAAAGGGGAACACTCATCCACTGCTGGTGGGAATGTAAACTCGTACAGCCACTATGGAAAGCAGTGTGGAGAACCCTGGAAGACTTGGAATGAACTTGCTACCCCACCCAGCCATACCACTCCTGGGCATGTACCCTCAAGACTCACCCCACCACAGAGATACATGCACGGTCATGTTTATTTCAGCTCTCAGTAACAAGGAGCTGGAACCAACCCAAATGCCCCTCAACTGATGAGTGGATAGAGAACATGTGGTACATCTACACAATGGAGTTCTATGTAGCAGTAAAGAAAGACGACATCATGAGCTTTGCAGAAAATGGCTGGAGCTAGAAGACATCATGCTGAGTGAAGTAACACAGTCCCAGAAAAACAAACGACAAATGGTATCCCTCATTTGTGGATGCTAGTGCCAATTACCTAGTTGTAAGTATTTCTTGTGCATGGCCCCTTGAGCTTTTGTCCAAAGCAGTTGGGAGTGATGCATATTGGAAATAACGACAACAACAACAACAACAAAAACAACAGAAAGGACTGCATTAAAGAACTGACTGAAACAGTGAACTTCTGCTCAAAACAGCCAACTTCCACATGGAGAATATTGAGAAAGACTGAGAAAGAGATGAAAAGCATGTCTGGCAGAATGCATGAGCTCTGGTGGGGTGGGGGGTAGGGTGGGGGACACGGGTCTAGATTTGATAAAACAAACAAACAAACAAACAAACAAACAAAGAAACAAAAAAACTTCTGACAGGGAAAATAAACCCAGGCCAGGGGGTGGTGCTCACTGATAAATGCTGCCAAACATCTAATGAAGAAGATGGAATACTGCCCAGTTAATCAGAGCACATTACTCAGATACCTAAGCCAGGTATAGATAGTACAAGAAATAAAGCAATACAGAGGCTGGAGAGATGGGTCAGCAGTTAAGAGCACTGGCTGCTCTTGCAGAGGGCCCAGGTTCAATCCCCAGCACCCACATAGCAACTAAACAACATAGCTTATGTTCCAGTTCCAGGGGTCCAGTGCCATTGTCTGACCTCTGTAGGTATTGCATGACATGAGTGCACTTATACACAGGCAGGCATAGTACTTATACACATAAAATAAAAATGATAAAATATTTTTTTAAAAAGAAATAAGACATTATTCCTCATGAACATAGAAGCAAAGTTTCTAAGCCAAAGTTTAGTAAGTCTATCCATGTATAGAAGAGAATACATTGTCACTGAATAGGATTATCTCAGGAATGCAAGGTTAGCTTAACACTGACTATATTAACATACTGCAAAAGAAAAACTTCATGAACATTTTAGTAGATCAGAAAAGATACTGATAACATCTAATCTTCATTCCTGTTTAAAACTCTTAGCAAGTCAGGTGTGGTGGCACATGCCTTGAATCCCAGCACTTGGGGACAGAGATATGAGGATGTCTGAGTTCAAGGCCAGCCTGGTTTATGTAAAGAATTCCAGGAGAGCCAAGGGGACATAGTGAGACCTTGTCCAACCAACCAACCAACCAACCAACCAAACAAACAAACAAACAAACAAACAAGCAAACAAACAAAACCAACAGAAGCAACAGAAACAAGCAAACAAACAAACCTCTCAGCAAGAATGAGTGCTTTTCCCTTTGGATCATGAAAAAGACAAATCTGTCTATTAGTCACCACTGCACTGGATAGTCTAGACAGTGAGCCTGGCCTGAATCAAGCAGATTCGGATGAAAAGTTAAGAACGTGGTTCTATACTATTGGCTGTGGAGCTGGGCAGTTGGCAGCAAGCCCCAGTGATCTTCCTGTCTGTCCCCCAAAGCACTGGGATTCAGATTTAGGTCCTTATGCTTGTGAAGCAAATGCTCTTCCACCAAGCCATCCCTCTATCTCCTGCTTATATTTTCAGTGTCCTTGTCACAGTGCTTCCCTACCTCCTGTCATCTACTTCACGATGCAGAAGCAGTTCTCAGCTCAAATTTATAGAGTCTTAAGTCTCTGGATGAGACAAAAGAAGAGAACCTATATTTCCCCAGGGCACTGACTAAATCTGAATCATTGTTAAAATCTTTGAAAATAGGAGCTGGAGAGATGGTTCAGAGGTTAAGAGCACTGGCTGCTCTTGCAGAGGACCCAGGTTTTAGTCCCAGAACTCACATGACAGGCAATAACTGTCTATAACCCCAGTTCCAGGGGATCTGATGCCTTTTTCTGACCTCTGTGAGCATTGCATGACATGAGTGCACATACCTACATGTAGTCGTTCCACTCATACACATAAAATAAGAATAATAAATAAAATATTTTTTTAAGTTTTTTTTTAATTTTTTTTAATTTTATTTATTTCTGTATGTGTATGAATGTACTGCCTGCATGCAAGTTTGTGCACCCATGTCGTGCAATGCTGCGGAGGTCAGAAGAGGGTGTCGGATTCCCCTGGAACTGGAGTTCTCCTGGAACTGGAGCTTCAGACGGTTCTCGGCCGCCATGTGGGTGCTGGGGATCGAACCCGGGTCCTCTGTAAGAGCGGTCGGCGCTCTTAACCGCTAGGCCATCTCTCCAGCCCATAAATAAATAACTTTTTTAATAAATCTTGGACATAATCTTCTTTAAGTTCACATTACAAGCACTCCTTCTGATGTGAAATTTCCTACAAATAAGTAAAGCTGTTGGGAATTGGGCAGTCTCACCCTTTAACTGGAAGCTACTGGCCTTTCCTTTGCTAACCTGGCAGCCATGAGTAAAAAGATTTTATATAGATGAATAAAATGATATAAATGTATATGCCATGAAAACATAAGTGAGACTGTCTGGGAAAGGAAGGGACTAGCAGGAGCAGAAAGAGGAGAGAAGGGGGAGACGCTATGAGGGAAGTGAATCTGAGCCATGATAGCAACATTGATATCACAAAGGGGAAAGTCTTAAAGAAAAAGTCAAAAAGCAAATGTAAGCAGATGGAACATAAAACGGCAAGAACGAACATAAAAATGCAATGAAAATAAAAAAATAGATGTTCTCAGCTGGGTGTGGTGGTGCACACTTTTAATTACAGCACTCAGGAGGCAGAGGCAGGCGGATCTCTGTGAGTTCAAGACCAGCCTGGTCTTCAAAGCGGGTTCCATGCCAGCTTGGGCAACAGAGAGACCCTGTCTCAAAAACACCAAAAAAATTAGATATTTTCCTGAAGAGAATATTCTTCTGTTTTCAGAATTTTCAAAGGAACTGATAGTTCCATTTAAAAGAAATATAGGGGGGGCTGAGAGATGGCTACGCGCGGTTAGGAGCGCCGGCCGCTCTTGCAGAGACCCGGGTTCGTCGCCGCAGCACCCACATGGCGGCGAAAAAAACGTCTGACACCCAATCCAGGAGAACTCCAGTTCCAGGGGAATCACAACACCTCTTCTGCTCAGCAGCATGCACTTGCACGACACGGGTGCACAAAACGACATGCATGGCAACATAATTCATACACATACAGAAATAAATAAAATTAATAAAAAAAAAATTAAAAAAAAATATAAAAAAATAAAAAATAAAAAGAAAAAGAAAATATAGGGCTGGAGAGATGGCCTAGCGGTTAAGAGTGCCGACCGCTCTTACAGAGGACCCAGATTCGATCCCCAGCACCCACAGGGCAGCCGAGAACCATCTGAAACTCCAATTCCAGGAGAACTCCAGTTCCAGGGGAATCCGACACCCTCTTCTGACCTCCATGGCATTGCACGACACGGGTGCACAAACTTGCATGCAGACAGTACATTTATACACATACAAAAATAAAAAAAAATTTAAAAAGAAAATATAAACTTGATTTGAGATCATGTTTCAGCATCCTATGCTTCTAAACTATTTTCTCTGTGGAATGACAGGAAAAGGACAAATAAGTGGAGGCAAGAGATGAAACAGACACTAACAGGTTCTCAATGGAGACTGAACTCTGAAATGAACATGTATCTCAACAAAGGCAAACTGCATGCACACACGTAGGTCAGGTTCTTTTATGTGGTGATATTTCCATCTTGTGGTCTTTTAGGGAATTTCCATTAAAAGAGTCAAACTGTATGCATTCCTAGCATAAATGGGAAGCACCTATTTGCATCAAGAATTGATAGAGTTTAGCTAAAAACCAGAGACCAGAAATTCTCCACTCTTGGTTAAGGTTCTCCAGCAATTGAAAAAGCTGTAAAAGCTAATGCTGGGCACAGAACCAGTGGAAATGAGTAAAAAGAAGGATCAGTATAGATGTGTGTGGGAGTCTGATTTGAAAAGACTCCCAGAAGAAAATGAAAATGAATTTTGATTAAAAAAAAAGTTTGTGGTGTGCAGAAATGGCCCACACAAAGATATTATGCCAATAACTAACGAAAAGCAAAATTTGTATGCCAAAAACTCAGAAGTGGTTTGTGGGGCAATGCCAAGAGAGTGGCTTCTAAGGGAAGAATTGAGGGATGGCGGGCATGTAGTTACAGGCTATCTTGGATTAGACGGTATAGACGGTAGATGCTAGGTTTCTATATATGCCAAGGTACTGCTTACCAGACTAGCTCTTGATAAACTGGACATGGTCAAGACCTTAAATTCTGGAGTGCCCAACTAGTGGCCTAGGCAGCTGAGGCTCAAGGGAGACCCACAGCAAGCACGAAGGACAGTGGCCAGTGCCCAGATGCCATTTCTTCCTACATCTAGGATCATCTCTTCTTCTGAATAAGTTGGGTAAGACCTTGTTTGAGGTAGGGCACATCTACCTGGACAAGGATAAAGCAAGCTACATAGTGGGTATTAAACTTCAGCTGCTTTCTCGTCTTCCTCTGCCCTAATTTCCTCTTGGGGATCCCCTCTCCCCTTGCCTGTCTCAAACTGTAGTTTGGGAGGACTCTAGCGTGGACCCAGAAGTGGTCAGTCAACAAGGCTTTGGGAGCTCTGGGGAAGGGGGGCAGTCCTAGCAGAAAGGATTCTTCTTCAACTTTTTTTTTTTTTGGTCTTTTTGAGACAGGATCTTCCTGTAGCCCCAGCTGTCCGGGAACTCGTTCTGTAGACCAGGCTGGCCTTGAACTCACAAAGATCTGCCTGCCTCTGCCTCCCGATTTCAACTTCTTTTTTTTTTTTTTTTATGTGTATGAATGTACTGTCTGCAAGTAAGTTGGTGCACCAGTGTCATGCAATGCCTCGGAGGTCAGAAGAGGGTCTCGGATTCCCCTGGAACTGGAGTTAGAGATGGTTCTCAGCCACCATGTGGGTGCTGGGGATCGAACCTGGGTCTTCTGCAAGAGCACTCGGCCATCTCTCCAGCCCCTCAACTTCTTAAGAGAGAGAGAAAAGACAACTTTTTTGAGCTTGAATCTTCTACAGAGGCTAAAAACAGGTAACACTGGGGAATAAGGAACAGAGACAGGGATGAAGCTATTTAGCTGTGGTGGGACTACTTCTGAGCTTTCAGTAAGAGCCATAGAATTTCCTTCCCCTCCCCCCTCGTGTGAACCAGTTTGGCTTAGGTTTGCTACCGCACTATCACCAAGTCTGAACCTTGACTATAGCCTTTTATAGGCCCAAGTTCTAGCCTTGGCCATCTGGATCTAACTTCCTTGCCTGGAAGAAGATGAAGAGCCAAGTTCCTCCTGGGCAGCTTCTCCCTTCGACCCCATCCTTCTCTTGAGACCTTTCCCCAGCTGAGCCTTTCCTTCCACGGGACATGGACGTGAAGAGATTACCCTTTTTTCCTTACTTAAAACTCAACATCTTACCAGCACGATTCCCGAAGTCTCCACTTGAGCTGCACTATCTGCTGCGGTAGGGGTTCAGCGTGAAGTCAGAGGTACCCCATAGAGGACAGAAACTTTGGCTGACAATGAGCTTTGAGTAAGATTTTCCCACTCAAGAAAGGCTGAGAACCTGAAGTCTCTGGCTTATTTATGAATGTAGACAGTTGCTCCTTAGAGCCCCATGGAAATGTCTCAATGAACAGACATACGCTGTCTGTCCTGTGGATTGCCTCATTGGGTTTAATAGGTCCATGTGCTCCTGACACATCTTTTGGTTGTTTGGCCCAGGTTCTGATCTCAACATCACTCTCCAGCCCCCGAGCCATAGCTTTTAAACAACAGGTAATCAAATTAACTATCACCAGTTTTGTAGACAACAGTTGTTCAGATGTTTGATACCTTTTATCATGAATCCAAAGTTCTACTGAGTGCTCATTCTGACATTGCAATTTTGGAGTAACCACCGTGAAGACTAATCTTCAGTGTCTTAACTGATCTAGAATCACCTAGGTGACTAAGATATTCTCCAGTGTGTGTGTGTGTGTGTGTTTCCAGCGAGGGTTAGCTTAGGAGGAAAGATTTGCTCTGACTATGGCTAGCACCACCCAGACAGAATAAACAAGCAGGAGAAAGTGAGAGCTGGCCTGTCCCATCTCCACGTCCTGGTTGGCATGCAGAGAACGGGTTTCCCCTGCTACACACTTCAGCAGCTATCACGTCCTGCCCAAGCACATGGAACCAAATGCCTGTGTAATAAACCCTCTGAAACCATGAGTCAAGAGGAAATCCTCCCTTAAGTTATTCTCTCAGGTACATAAGCACAGACAGACACAAAAGTAACTAATACAGTCACTAGGCCTCTTCTCTGGATCAGCCTGATTCTGCCCTATCACACAGTGCACTGCTATCTAAGTCAAACACTTACCTGCCAGGCCTCAACCTTCTTGATGTCTGCACAGGACCCGTTGGTAAACAGGCCTAGTCCAGGTGAGCAGGTGTAAATATCCTGCAAGGCATGAGCAATGGAGTAGACAGCTAAATACACGTTGTAGGATATCCGTAAATGTGTGTAATCCATGTAAGGGGTCTCCACACTGCTGATGTTCTCGTCCCCTGTACAGAGTGGTCGGAAAGCAGTGGAGACATTGCTTAATTTGTTACCACCTTCCTCATGACCTCTCTTGAAGGTGTCCATGGGCAAAGGCCCTTTAGGTCCTTCTTGGAGATGGCAGTTGAATGTTTCTTCCCAAAATTCTTTGGCAAAACCATTGTGGACAGACTTCCTGGGATGGACTTTCTGCAAGAATTCTCGGAAGCCTGGAATCTGCCCAGCCTTCAGACCGAACCCAATGGTGCCCCCGACCACATGGAAGTACTCAGGCTTGGCAATCAAGGAAGAGCTGGCCCAGGCCTCGCTGGCCAGCCAGATCCTGCCTGTGATATTGCGGCGGACGATCTCCTTGATGAGAGGTTCCAGGTCTGGTCCACTGGAGAAAACGACGATGACCTTGGCTGTTGAATTCTGGATCACCTCCACCACCTGCTGGATCTCATCCTCATCCGAGTACTGGGAGATGAGTTCGCTGAAGTCGATGCAGATGTCCCTCTCCTCCGCTTCCTCTCGGAACTTCTCGATCCCTGGTCGGCCATAGTCATCGTCAGCTGCAATAGTGCCCACCCAGTTCCAGCGGAAATACTCGATAATGTCAGCCATTGCGGTGGCCTGGTGTTCGTCATTGGGGATGGTTCGGAGGAAGGACTTGAATTGGTTCTTATTGCTGAGGAGTCTGCTGGAGGAAGCATAGCTCACCTGGAAGAAGCAAGAGCTTAGAGTGACTGAGTGAGCTTCAACGTTGTTGAGGGGAAGGTTTTGTACCTTGATGTCATCATCAAACATATATTCATTGTGGACAGGATGAGAGAGAAAAATCAGACTGTTCACACCAACAGGAACACCTAAGTATCTGGCAGTCTATTGGGGGAGCTTCCTAGTTCCCAGTGGACAACGAGTTCCTTGGGCTGCACCTTTCAAAAATGAGTGTAGGAATAAACCCTCAGTAACAGAATGTGCTGATCATGACAAGTCAGTCTTTCTTTTTGTCTTTTTGAGACAGGGTCTCCCTGTAGCCCTAGCCACCTGGAACTCACTATGGAGACCAGGCTGGCCTTGAACTCACAGAGATCCACCTGCCTCTGCCTCCGGAGTGCTAGGATTAAAGGCATTTGCCACCATGCCTGGCTTAAAGGCAGTTTTTAGCCGCCATGTGGGTGCTGGGAATTGAACCCAGGTCCTCTGCAAGAGCAGTCAGTGCTCTTAACCACTGAGCTATCTCTCCAGCCCCCGAAGACTTTTTTTTTAATGTCAGTTTTATATTATAGCTTCTGAGATTAAAGCCTTTATCAGAGAATCCATGCCTGCCCTTGACAAATTTGGTCCAGTCTTTTCACAGACCACTATTTGAATTTTTATGCAATCGTTTTTACATTAAAATCTTCTGCAAGAGCAACCAGTGCTCTTAACCGCTGAGCCATCTCTCCAGCCCTGAAGTCAGTTTTATATAAAGTGCAAGGGGAGATAGGGGCAGGACAATAGCTGAAAAATGAGAAGAGGGAAATTGGTCAGAACAAGAAAAAGGATGTTTTGGGGGGATCCTCTGAAGATCCCAAAGCTTATAATCCATTGGAAAGCTGGTTCTCCTAGAGCTGGGTTACACTCGAAGAGTTCACCACAGCAGTGGGAAGCTGTCTTTCATCAGTATAATCCCCTCTTGCTCCACCAACAGAGGCTCAGGAGCTAGGTGCAATTTTTTCCTTCCTTCCTTCCTTCCTTCCTTCCTTCCTTCCTTCCTTCCTT